>JAEOAD010000197.1:0-162333 GCA_036365145.1 Orientallactaga sibirica
TATACTTCCATTAATACCTTCCCCAAACATCACTTTGTAATATAATTTGAGGAATGTTTTATTATTAATCACTATGTATTAATGTTGATTTTTATTTAATTCTAGTAAAATATATTCCTTCATTTGGATTGTTGTTTTAAATAGAATGCATGCATAGAGGTGGAGAGATGAGATGGCTTAGCAGTGAAGGCCCTTGCCTGCAAAGCCAAAGGACCCAGGTTCAATTCCCCAGACCCACATAAACCAGGTGCACAAGGTGGTGCATGCATCTGTAATTCATATGCAGTGGCTGGAGGCCCTGGCACGCCATTCTTTTTTCTCACTCTATCTGCCTATTTCTCTCTCTCAGTCTCTCAAGTCAATAAATAAATAAAAATAAAATATAGAATCTTATCCATGAAAGGGCATCTGGGATTCATTATGAAACTTTAATATCAACACAGTAATACAGGACTTTGCAAAAGAGAAAAATCATCTGACATAGAGGGTCTTTAATCTTAGGAACCAAAAGCTTTGGACACATTTGACTGCTTGTCCCCATGTCCCAGTCATGCCTTCCCAAAGCCTGGGAAGTGCAGGCACACACACACACACACACACACACACACACACACACACACACTACATTTCTGACGCTCAGGGGATACATTCAGGATAGGATATGCTTTGGGTCTCTGTGCCTGTCCCAGGGCAATTGCACTGCAGCAAGTGCATTACAGTGACAGAAGCAAGAAAGCCATCACCTTTGCATGCATGCACACTGGTTAGGCGGCTTCATCCCCACAAGCTGGGCTTCAAACTCCCCTTATGTGCCCACCCCAACCCCTCCATCATCCTCAAATCTAAGGGGGGCATGTCAAAAGGCAAAAGCCCCACCTGGTCTTCTTCTGTGCCTTCTGTGCCTCTTCTTGGAGCCAAAGAGTTGGACCAGGGAAAAGATGTTTAACTTGTTTTTGTCACAGCTGATCTTGCCTTTGCTTGGGCTTTGGTTGGGGCCGCGAGTTCAAGACCAGCCTGAGAACCCACAGTGGGTTCTGGGTCAGCCTGGCCTACAGCCACACCCGACCTCAAAAAATATATTAATAATAATAACAATAACAATAATAAAAATAAAATAATAAATAATAAAATTAAAAAGTAAAATAAAATAATGAATAATGAAATAATGAAATAAATAATAAAATAAATTAAATTAAATTAAAAAGTAAAATAAAGTAATAAAATGATAAATAATAAGATAAATTATAAATACTAAAATAAAAAAGTTAAATAAAATGATAAATTATTATATAAATAATATAATAAATAAAATAAAATAAAATAAAAAATAAGAAAATTGCAGTCAACTTGCTTAGAAGGAGGAGGAGGGTTGTGGCCATGAGTTTGAGGCCAGCCTGAGACGACAGAGTGGATTACGGTTCAGACTGGCCTAGAGCCACAACCGACCTCAATCGTAATCATAATAATGATGATGATAATAATAATAATAAAAATAATAAACAAATAAACTCGGGCTGGAGGGATGGCTCAGCAGTTAAGGGACATGCCTGCAAAGCCTAAGGATCCAGGTGCGACTCTCCAGGACCCACGTAAGCCAGATACACAATGTGGCTCATGCGTCTGGAGTTTGTTTGCAGTGGCTGGAGGCCCTGGTGTGTCCATTCACTCCTCTCTCTCTGCGTCTCTCCATCCCTCTCTATTTCTCTCTCTCTAATCAATAGTAACTAAAGTATTTTTTAAATATGTATTTTCATTTATTTACTTATTAGACACACAGAGAGGTTGTGCACTGGACAGGCCTTTAATAATTTACAGTTATTGCTGGGCATGGTGACACACACCTTTAATCCCAGCACTCAGGAGGCAGAGGTAGGAGGATCACTGTGAGTTCAAGGCCACCCTGAGATGACTACAAAGTTAGTTCCAAGTCAGCCTGAGCCAGAGTGGTGAGACCCTATCTCAAAAAACAAAAAACAAACAACAAAAAAAATTAGTTATTTATTCATTTATTATTTACATTTATTTATTATTATTTAGATTTATTTGCTATTTAAATTTATTTGTTATTTGTCTTTATTTCTTTATTATTGATATTTATTTATTATTTACATTCATTTATTTGGCATTTATTTTATTTGTTTATTATAATTATTTATTTTTATTATTTTTTATTTATTTAGTTTTATTTATTGTCTTTGTTTATTATACTTATTTAGTAATTTATTTATTGTTTTATTTATTTATTATTTATATTCATTTTTGATATTTATCCTTATTTATCACATTTATTTATTGTTTTATTTATTATTTATATTCGCTTGTTTAATATTCATACTGATTTGTTTATTACATTTACTTATTTATCATATTAATTTATTGTTCTATTTACTTATTATTTATATTCGTTGATTTAGTATTTATTGTTTATTATGTTGACTTATAGAAATTTATTTAATATTTACACTTATACATTGATTTATATTTATTAATTGATTTTTTTTTTTTTTTTTTTGGTTTTTTGAGGTAGGGTCTCACTCTGGCCCAGGCTGACCTGGAATTAACTATGTAGTCTCAGGGTGGCCTCATATTAATCCTCCTACCTCTGCCTATAGTGCTGGGATTAAAGGCGTGTGCCACTACGCCGGCTTTAATTGATTATTTATATGTATTTATACATTATTTATAATCGAGTGTTTAATATTTATCCTTATTTGTTTATTATATTCATTTATTATATTTATTTATTATTTATATTCATTTATTTAGTATTTAATCCTTATTTGTTTATTATATTTATTTATTATTTTATTTATTATGTGTATTAATTTATTTATCATTTATGTTCATTTATTTAATTGTCACACTTACTTGTTTATTATATTTATTTATGTATATTTACTTATTACTTTTCTTGTTTATTGGTTATATTCATTTACTTAATATTTATATTGATTTGTGATTTGTGTATAATATTTATCATATGTATTTATTGTTCTATTTTTATTATTTTGGTTTTTCTTTTTTTTTGTTTTTGTTTTTTTGTTTTTCGAGGTAGGGTCTCACCACTCTGGCCCAGGTTGACCTGGAATTAACTTTGTAATTTCAGGGCGGCCTCGAACGCACAGCGATCCTCCTACCTCTGCTTCCCGAGTGCTGGGATTAAAGGCGTGCACCACCATGCCCTGCTATTTTTATTATTTATATTTGTTTGTTTAATATTTATCCTTATTCGTTCATTATATTCACTTACCATAATTATTTATTTGTTGTTTTATTGATTGATTATGTATATCTATTTGTTCGTTTTATCATTTTACCATTTATTGATGAGAGAGAGAGAATGGGACAGTTGCATGCCATGGCCTGCCATGGCCTGCCATGGACGACAGGCACTGCTTTGGGACCTGGGGATTCGAACCCGCGTCCTTGGGCTCTGCTGGCAGCCACCCTAACCGCTGAGCCACCTTGCCAGACCAAAAGTAGATAGAGCTCAATGAAAGAAGCTGTCAGACAGCCTGAGAGAACAGAAATCAGCCCCTCAGCACCTTACACTCTCCCGATGAAGGAAGGAAGGAAGCAAAGGGGAGGAAAAGACTTCTTTAACTGACAACTTCCATCAATAGAAACAATATAGAAAGATGAAAATATCATCCGTTTGTAGTGGTGGGATGCCCCTGCATTCATTCTCCCAGTTGGAAACCCTACAAGTTATCTGCTTTTTAGCGGTTTCTGGGGAGTCCCTGCTGGATACAGAAATCGTGTCTGGGGTGCCGACTCACTCTGGGTACAGAACCAAAAATTATGTAGGAGATACAGACAAGGCTAGCATGTACCCCAATCGCCCTCCCCTCGCCCAGTGAAGAATGGGAAGAAGGGGCAGTGGGGGCGGCGCAGGCAGAGGCAATGCGTCAGTGAGGTACAGGACAGGGTAGGAGGTAAAGGCTCTCTCTCTCTCTCTCTCTCTCTCTCTCTCTCTTTCTCAAGAGACTCGTGACAGGATGGGAGTGGTGGGTGGCACTATGCATTCCCACACTCCCGCTTGAAAGAAAGAGAGGGAGAGAACAGAAAATACTTTTTTTTTATTCTCACTTCCTAACGTGTTGTGAAGAACTCTGACATGTGGGCATCATGTTTATGAGTGCTTGTTTCTTTAAGAGTGTTCACCTAAAAATCATAGGAGAGACAGAAGAAACATACCATGTCCATCACAAAGCAAGCTCCACTTTTAAGAAATGTCGGTTTTATTTTACTTAGAAAAACCTGCAGGGCAACTAGAAGAATCACAGCAGCGGTTAAAGGAAGGAGGAGGAGGAGAAAGAATGGGCTGGGGAGATAGAGGTGGTTACTTAAAGGTGGAGTTCAATTCCCCACTAACCATGTAAAAGCAGGTACACGACTTGGCACTTGTGTCCTGAGTTAGTTACCTTTGCAGTGGCAGGAGAGCCTAGCATTCGTTCTCTCACATGAAAATCCTACAAGTCATCTGTGTAAAATTAAACATTTTTTTTCTTAGCGGTTTCTGAGGAGTACCAGGCAACTCCACCTGCAGAACCAACAGTATGTAGGAGATAGTAGAAGGCTGGCATGTACACCAAATGCCCTCCCCTCACCCAGTGAAATACGTAAGCCAGATGCATAAGGGGGCACATGCATCTGGAGTTTGTTTGCAGTGGCTGAAGGCCTGGTGTGCCCATTCCCTCTCTCTCTGTCTCTCAAATAAATAAATAAATAAATAAAAATAAAAATACATTTAAAATACTTTTAAAAAGAATGGGGGCTGGAGAGATGGCTTAGCGGTTAAGGCACCTGCCTCCTAAGCCTAAGAACACTGGTTCCAATCTCCAGTGGTTCTAATCTCCAGGTCCCACGTTTAGCCAGATGCAAAGTGACACAAGGGCGCAATGCTGCACTTGCCCACAAGGGGACGCACACATCTGGATTTCGTTCACAGCAGCTGAGAGACTGCTGGCACGCCCATTCTGTCTTCCTCTCCCTCTCTATCTGTTTCTATCTGTGTCTCTCTCCAAAAATAAATAAAAAATTTAAAAAAAATTTTAAATGGGAAGAAGAACACACACACACACACACACACACACACACACACACACACACAGCATCCATAACAGTACTTAAAGGTGAAACTGGAGTTTGTTTCCACTGGCAGAAGACTCACCACTTGTTCATTCTCATCCATTCCTTTTTATCATCTATCTATCTATCTATCTATCTATCTATCTATCTATCTATCTATCATCTATCTATCATCTCTCTGTATGTCTCTCTCCATGGTCTACCATTTCTCATCTCTTTAAATAAATAACTATAAATGATAGATAAGAAAAGAGAGTAAAAAGCTGGGTGTGGTGGCGCACCCCTTTAATCCCAGCACTCGGGAGGCAGAGGTAGGAGGATCGCCATGAGTTCAAGGCCAGTCTGAGACTACATAGGCTGAAGTCCAGGTCAGCCTGGGCTAGAGTAAGACTCTACTTCAAAAAACCAAAAGAAGAAAAAAGAGAAAGAAAACAAAATAAAAGAAAGTAGCAGTAAGAGTAAGAAGGGAGTGTGAGGACAGAATGAAAAATCCTACAGTTTATCTCTGTTGACCATTCAGAAAATATCTTTTTTTTTAAGGACACATAATAATTTAGATAAAGATCACAAAGCAGCCTAACATGGTGGCAGAAGCCCCTAAACACTCCAGTGCTCACTAGCTTTTCCAGATGCTGACTTACAAGGATGCAGAGGTGAGTTCAGGAATCTCTCCCATTCACAAGTGAACTCAAAACAATAAAAACCTTGGAAGGTGTGGGTGAGGGCAAGGAAGTGAAGGATCTCTACAATGAGAACTATAAAAAACTCGAGCGACAAATTGCAGAAGACACAAGGAAATGGAAAGACATTCCATGCTCCTGGATTGGAAGAATCAATATAGTGAAAATGTCAATCTTACCAAAAGCAATCTACACATTTAATGCGATCCCCATTAAAATCCCAATAGCATTCTTCACAGAAATAGAAAAACAATACTAAAATTCATCTGGAAACACAAAAACCTCGAATAGCCAAAACAATTTTGCATAACAAAAATCAGGCAGGTGCTATAACCATACCTGATTTTAAGTTATACTACAAAGCCATAGTAACAAAAACAGCATGGTACTGGCACAAGGACAGACAGGTAGATCAATGGAACAGAATAGAAGACCCAAATATTAATCCAGATAGCTACAGCTACCTGATTTTTGACAAAAACGCCAAAAATACTCATTGGAGAAAAGATAGTCTCTTTAACAAGTGGTGCTGGGAAAATTGGACATCTGTTTGTAAAAGGATAAACATAGATCCTTGTCTCTCTCCTTGTACAAGAATCAAGTCCAAATGGATCAGGGACCTTAATATCAGACCTGAAACTCTGAAAATGCTAGAGGAAAAGTAGGGGAAACTCTTCAACATATTGAATAGGCAAGGACTTTCTGAATATAACTCCAATTGCTCAGAGAATAAAAGCACTAATCAACCACTGGGACCTTTATAAAATTACAAAGCTTTTGTACAGCAAAGGACACTGTGAATAGAGCAAAAAGACAACCTACAGAATGGGAGAAAATCTTTGCCAGTTATTCAACTGACAGAGGATTAATATCCAGAATATACAAAGAACTCAAAAACAGAATAACAAGAATTCAAACAACCCAGTTAAAAATGGGCTATGGAACTAAATAGAGAATTCACGGAAGATGAAATACAGATGGCATATAAACATCTAAAAAATGTTCTACATCCTTAGCCATCAGGGAAATGCAAATTAAAACCACTTTGAGATTCCATATCACTCCTGTCAGAATGGCTGCCATCAAGAAAACAAATGACAATAAGTGTTGGCGTGGATGCGAAAAACAGGAACACTTCTACACTGTTGGTGGAATGTAAGCTGGTCCAGCCACTGTGGAAATCAGTGTGGAGGTTCTTGAGACAGCTAGAAATAGATTTACCATATGATCCAGCTATAGCACTCCTAGGCATATATCCAGAGGACTCTTCTCACTTCCTTAGAGATACTTGCAAAACCATGTTTATTGCTGCTCTATTCACAATAGCTAAGAAATGGAAGCAGCCTAGATGTCCATCCACAGATGAGTGGATAATAAAGTTGTGGTACATTTACACAATGGAGTTCTATTCAGCAGTAAAGAAAAATGAAATTATGAAATTTGCAGGGAAATGGATGGATCTGGAAAGGATTATACTTAGTGAGGTAACCCAGGCTCAGAAAGCCAAACGTCACATGTTCTCTCTCATATGTGGATCCTAGCTACCAATGTATAGACTTGTGTATGAACTGGAACCAAAAAGAGGTACCAGAAACCAGTAAGCGGGTAAAAGGCTATAAGGGAGGGAAGAAAGGGAAGGACTTAAGTGTATGGTAATACACATATGTAAGTAGAAGATCTGAGTTCAGGGAGGGAATGGCCTAAAGCGAGGCCATGGGAAGAGAATGCATACAAAAAGGGCAGGGGAGGGACAATCTAAACTCAAGATATTATCAATAAGACATATGTAAAACTACTTTTTGATTAAGGTCACGTCTAGAAGATGTAGACTGTTACTAGAAAATTTTCAGTACCTGGGATGGAACTCCTTCCAGTGAGATGTTGGCCAAGGAGGTCCCGGTAGCCTCCAAAACATTAAGGCTTTTGCCAAAGCCCTTGGTTTCCCTAGAGAAATAGATAGTAAGACCCTATTGCTGAAGACATCTCATGCCTGAGAGGCAAGGACACTGAGAAAGCAAGCTGGTGCTGAGCAGAAAACCTTCTCCCTGTAGACCAGCCAACTGAAAGCTGGAAAAAGCTGCACTGCACGCAGCGTATGGGAGACAGAAGCCATCAACAGTGAAAATAGTGGATGCTGAATATTCAAGCTTGGCCAGACAGGCCCAATGACTGAACGGGTGCAATAGTGGCGTGTCTACTCTTGGGGTAACCAACTGCTCCATAATTGGACTGAAGGCCCTCTCTACGGGAGGGAATACATACCCGGTACTGAAAACCTAAGTAAAAGTCTATGGTAGGTGAGGTCATGAGCCTTGGGGGTATAAGCCTGCTCATGTCTGACTAAATGTATATATTATTCCCACCAAGCTGCCCTGGGGACACTACACTAAATGTTCATGTCCACATATTAACGCTATTCTCACTTCTGGCTAGAGAAGCTTCTCTTTTCAGATGGTGATGACCACTGGGATGACACAAAAGGCAACATAGTGCTGAGAAGAAGGGATGGAGGAGTGCCCAGCACTGAAACACCTCTGTCACATCCTCCAGTGGCTCAGGGACCATTGCGGAAGAGGGGCGGATAGAATGGAAGAGCCAAAGGAAGGATATGACCTCTTACATGCAGCTGCCCAGACAGAAATTGGCCTCGATATCCATGATCTTGCAGTGCCTAGCAATACCTTTGCAAGACCCTCAAAATAGAAGAGAAAGATGATGTCATCAAATTAGGAGAGAGACTAATGGAGAAAGGGAGGGGATATGATGGAGAATGGAGTTCTAAAGTGGAATGGGGGGGGGAGGGAAATATCAGGTGGGGTTTTTGGTATGTAAGATTAAAAATCAATAAAAATAAAAAATTAAAAAAAAAATAAATAAATAAACAAATATAAAAATACATTTAAAATACTTAAAAAATAAGGGAAGAAGAACACACACACACACACACACAACACACGGAACCCACGACAGTGGGTTAAACGTGAGACTGGAGTTCGTTTGCAGTGGCAGAAGACTCACCATTTGTTCATTCTCATCCATTCCTTTTTATCATCTATCATCTATTTATCATCTATCTATCTATCTATCTATCTATCTATCTATCTATCTATCTATCATCTCTCTGTATGCCTCTCTCCATGGTCTACCATTTCTCATCTCTTTAAATAAATAACTATAAATGATAGATAAGAAAAGAAAGTAAAAATCTGGCTGTGGTGGCACACGCCTTTAATCCCAGCACTAGGGAGGCAGAGGTAGGAGGGTCGCCATGAGTTGAAGGCCAGTCTGAGACTACATAGGCTGAAGTCCAGGTCAGCCTGGGCTAGAGTAAGACTCTACTTCCAAAAAACAAAAGAAGAAAAAGAGAGAAAGAAAACAAAATAAAAGAAAGTAGTAGTAAGAGTAAGAAGGGGATATGAGGACAGAATGAAAAATCCTACAGGTTATCTCTGTTGACCATTCAGAAAATATCTTTTTTTTAAGGACACATAGTAATTTTGATAAAGATCACAAAGCAGCCTAACATGGTGGCGAAGCCCTTTCACTCCAGTGCTCACTTGATCCAGATGTTGACTTAGGAGGGTTTCCGTGAGTCCCAGGCCTCTCTGGGGCTACAGAGTGAACTCTGCACGAGCGTGGCTGGTGTGGGTGAGGGCCTGTTTTCCCTGACTTTCACTGTCTCAAGTTTCAAACAGCAACCTCTAGATGGCACCCCAGTCCAAAGAAAGCATTTGGCTAATATCACTAGGATGGGTCGCTCTTCTCTCCTCCCCTCTCCTCAAATAAAAGCAGAAGTCAAGCCGGGTGTGGTGGTGCATGACTTTAATCCCAGCACTTAGGAGGCAGAGGTAGGAGGATGTCCATGAGTTCGAGGCCACCCTGAGACTACATAATGAAGTCTAGGTCAGCCTGAGCTAGAGTGAGACCCTAACTCAAAAAAAAAAAAGCAGAAGTCACGCTGTTGCTGCTAGGGGTGGGGCACAGCGGGGAGGATGGCCTAAACAACAAGTACCACATGATGTCTTAACCAGCATGGCCTGCCTCATCGGAGCCCAACAACTGCCCCAGGGCAGGCTGCCATTGCCACAGGCAGATACACACACACATACAATCTCTCTTTGGCCTTTCTGTCCCACCCAGACTCACAGGGCTTGATGTTTTCCATGGAGCCAGGCAAAATGAGGAGAAGCCAGCTTGTTCACCAGACTACCTATATTTCTAAAACAAAAAAAAGATAGCCAGCCACTCCAAAAATGTATAGTCTGGAGAGAGGGCTCAGCATCTAAAGTTTCCTGCTCGAAAAATGCATTCTAAAAAGAAAAGGAAATTAAAAAAAAAGAAAGAAAAAAAAAGAAAAGTGCATTCAAAATAAAATGGCTCATGCCTTCCATCCCAGCACCCAGGAGGCAAAGGTAGGAGGATCGCGGGTAGTTCAAGGCCACCCTGAGACTACATAATGAATTCAGGTCAGCCTGAGCTGGAATGAAACCCTACCAAAAAAACCAAATAAAGAAATAAAAATAAAGAAATAAATAAATAAAAAAAAAAAAAAAAAAGGAAACCAGAGTTGGGTGTGGTGGCAAGCCCTTAATCCCAGCACCCAGGAGGGGCTCAGGAATTTAGGAGGATCCCCGTGAGTTCCAAGCCATCCTGGGATGAATTGAACAAGAGATTTTGAGTCTATCCTGAGCTAGAGAGAGGTGTTCCCATGAACCACCTCCACCTCAGTTTTCTGTTTCTTTACTTGCAAATAATTAAACAAATACGTGGGTGCATGTGTCTATATTCACACAATCTGTAGTAAGCAAATTATAGAAATAAAATGAGATGCCTTAAAATAAGAAGAAAATGTCAAAACAAGAGCAAAGCCTTACATTAACACATCCATAAAATAAACCTACCTACAAGTCTGTAGTCTCTTGGAGGGTGCTGACTGCCAAAGGCTGGAATTTTATGGTGGTATGTTTAGTGTGGAATTGCATCCCAATGGAGTCAAATAGTTGGGGAGGTTCTGGGATGAAATAATGCAAAGGAGAGAGGACACATGCTGTTTATGGTGGGAGGGATGGAAAAGCCCTCAAATGTCACCTCCTTTAATATAAAACTTCTAATGTATTAAAGAGTCTTATCATACATTGAATTATATAATATATATTAAATGAAAGAGTGTTGTATATCAAAGCCTATTAGCCCAAATTCAGTTGCCCATGGAAAGCCTTAATAATAATTTAGATTTATTTGCTATTTAAATTTATTTAACCTTATTTGTCTTTTTCTCTTTATTATTGATATTTATTTATTATTTACATTCATTTATTTAGTATTTATCCTTATTTGTTTATTATAGTTATTTATTTTTAATATTTGTTTAATATTTATACTGCTTTGTTTATTATACTTATTTAGTAATTATATTTATTTATTGTTTTATTTATTTATTATTTATATTCATTTTTGATATTTATCCTTATTTATCATATTTATTTATTGTTTTATTTATTATTTATTTTCGCTTGTTTAATATTCATACTGATTTATTACATTTACTTATTTATCATATTAATTTATTGTTCTATCTTTACTTATTATTTATATTCGTTGATTTAGTATTTATTGTTTATTATGTTGACTTATTTATAGAATTTTATTTAATATTTACACTTATACATTGATTTATATTTATTAATTGATTATTTATATGTATTTATATATTATTTATAATCGTGTGTTTAACATTTATCCTTATTTGTTTATTATATGTATTTATTATATTATTTATTATTTATATTCATTTATTTAGTATTTAATCCTTACTTGTTTATTATATTTATTTATTATTTTATTTATTATGTGTATTAATTTATTTATCATTTATGTTCATTTATTTAGTAGTCACCCTTATTTGTTTATTATATTTATTTATATATATATATTTATATTTACTTATTGCTTTTCTTATTTATTGGTTATACTCATTTACTTAATATTTATACTGATTTGTTTATATTTATTTATATGTATTTATTGTTTTATTTTTATTATTTTGTTTTTTCTGTTTTTTTGTTTTTGATTTTTTGTTTTTCGAGGTAAGGTCCCACCACTCTGGGCCAGGCTGTCCTGGAATTAACTTTGTAGTTTCAGGGTGGCCTCGAACTCACAGTGATCCTCCTACCTCTGTCTCCCAGTGCTGGGATTAAAGGCGTGCACCACCATGCCCTGATATTTTTATTATTTATATTTGTTTGTTTAACATTTATCCTTATTCGTTCATTATATTCATTTATCATAATCATTTATTTGTTTTTTATTGATTGATTATGTATATCTATTTGTTCGTTTTATTATTTCACCATTTAGTGGTGAGAGAGAGAGAATGGGACCGTTGCATGCCACGGCCTCCCAGGGACCACAGGCACCGCTTTGTGCTTTGGGACCTGGGGATTCGAACCTGGGTCTTTGGGCTCCGCTGGCAGGCGCCCTAACCGCTGAGCCACCTTGCCAGACCAAAAGTAGATAGAGCTCAATGAATGAAGCTGTCAGACAGCCTGAGAGAATAGAAACCAGCCCCTCGGTCCCTTACACTCCCGATTGGAAGGAAGGAAGGAAGGAAGGAAGGAAGGAAGGAAGGAAGGAAGGAAGGAAGGAGCCCTGGAGGGAGGGAGGGAGGGAGGAAGGAAGGGGGAGGAAAAGACTTCTTTAACAACAACTTCCATCAATAAAAACAATATAAAAAGATGAAAATATCATCCGTTTGAAGTGGTGGGATGCCCCCGAATTCATTCTCCCAGTTGAAAACCCTACAAGATATCTGCTTTTTAGCTGTTTCTGGGGAGTCCCTGCTGGATACAGAAATGGTGTCTGGGGTACCGACGGACTGTGGGTGCAGAACCAAAAATTATGTAGGAGACACAGACAAGGCTAGCATGTACCCCAACCGCCCTCCCCTTGCCCGGTGAAGAATGGGAAGAAGGGGCGGCGGGGGCGGTGCAGGCAGAGGCAAAGCGTCAGTGAGGTACAGGACAGGGTAGGAGGTAAAGGCTCTCTCTCTCTCTCTCTCTCTCTCTCTCTCTCAAGAGACTCGTGACAGGATGGGAGTGGTGGGTGGCACTATGCATTCCCACACTCCCGCTTGAAAGAAAGAGAGAGAGAGGATGAAAAAGACATTTTTTTTCTTTTCACTTCCTAACCTATTTTGAAGAACTCTGACATGCGGGCATCATGTTGTGAGTGCTTGTTTCTTTAAGAGTGTTCACCTAAAAATCCATAGGAGAGACAGAAGAAACATACCATGTCCATCACAAAGCAAGCTCCGCTTTTAAAAAAATGTCGGTTTTACTTTACTTAGAAAAACCTGCAGGGCAACTAGAAGAATCACAGCAGCGGTTAAAGGAAGGAGGAGGAGGACGAGGAGGAGGAGGAGAAAGAATGGGCTGGGGAGATAGAGGTGGTTGATCCCATAATAGTTACATAAAGGTGGGGTTCAATTCCCCACTAACCATGAAAAAGCAGGTACATGACGTGGCACTTGTGTCCTGAGTTAGTTCCCTTTGCAGTGGCAGGAGAGCCTAGCATTCGTTCTCCCACATGAAAATCCTACAAGTCATCTGTGTAAAATTAAACATTTTTTTTTCTTAGCGGTTTCTGACGAGTACCGGGCAACTCCAGTTACAGAACCAACAGTACATAGGAGACAGTAGAAGGCTGGCATGTACACCAAACGCCCTCCCCAGGCCCGGCAAAATATGTAAGCCAGATGCATAAGGGGGCACGTGCATCTGGAGTTTGTTTGCAGTGGAAGGAGGCCTGGTGTGCCCATTCTCTCTCTCTCTCAAATAAACAAATAAAAAATACATTTAAAACACTTTAAAAAAGGGAAAAACACACACGCACACACACACACACACACACACACACAAACACAGCATCCACAGCAGTACTTAAACGTGAGACTGGAGTTCATTTGCAGTGGCAGAAGACTCACCATTTGTTCATTCTCATCCATTCCTTTTTATTATCTATCTATCTATCTATCTATCTATCTATCTATCTATCTATCTCTGTGTATGTCTCCATGGTCTACCATTTCTCATCTCTTTAAATAAAAAACTATAAATGATAAATAAGAAAAGAAAAGAAAGTAAAAATCTGGGTGTGGTGGCACACGCCTTTAATCCCAGCACTTGGGAGGCAGAGGTAGGAGGGTCGCCATGAGTTCAAGGCCAGTCTGAGACTACATAGTCTAAAGTCCAGGTCAGCCTGGGCTAGAGTAAGACTCTACTTCCAAAAACCAAAAGAAGAAAAAAGAGAAAGAAAACAAAATAAAAGAAAATAGCAGTAAGAGTAAGAAGGGGGTGTGAGGACAGAATGAAAACTCCTACAGGTTATCTCTGTTGACCATTCAGAAAATATCTTTTTTATTTTTAAGGACACATAGTAATTTAGATAAAGATCACAAAGCAGCCTTACATGGTGGCGAAGCCCTGTCACTCCAGTGCTCATGCGCTCCAGATGCTGACTTAGGAGGATTTCCGTGAGTTCCAGGCCCCTCTGGGGCTACAGAGTGAACTCTGCACGAGCGTGGCTGGTGTGGGTGAGGGCCTGTTTTCCCAAATTTCACCATCTCACGTTTCAAACAGCAACCTATAGATGGGACCCCGATCCCAGGAAAGCATTTGGCTAACATCACTAGGATGGGTCGCTCTTCTCTCCTCCCCCTCCCCTCAAATAAAAGCAGAAGTCAAGCTGGGTGTGGTGGCGCATGCCTTTAATCCCAGCACTTGGGATGCAGAGGTAGGAGGATGTCCATGATTTCGAGGCCACCCTGAGACTACATAGTGAAGTCTAGGTCAGCCTGACCTAGAGTGAGACCCTAACTCAAAAAAAGCAGAAGTCACGCTGTTGCTGCTAGGGGTGGGGCACAGTGGGGAGGATGGCCTAAACAACAAGTGCCACATGATGTCTTAACGAGCATGGCCTGCCTCATCAGAGCCCAACAACTGCCCCAGGGCAGGCTGCCATTGCCGCAGGCAGATACACACACACATACAATCTCTCTTTGGCCTTTCTGTCCCACCCAGACTCACAGGGCTTGATGTTTTCATGGAGCCAGGCAAAATGAGGAGTAGCCAGCTTGCTCACCAGGCTACCTATATTTCTAAGGGTGAAAAAGATAGCCAGCCACTCCAAAAAATGTATGCATTGTCTGGAGAGAGGGCTCAGCATCTAAAGGTTCCTGCTCGAAAAATGCATTCTAAAAAGAAAAAGAAAATTTAAAAAAAAGAAAGAAAAAGAAAAATGCATTCAAAATAAAAAGGAAAAGAAAAAAGGAAATGCACTCAAGAGCCTGACCCTCACCTCCATAGATCTGTATTTTCTTCTCTTGAATTTTATTTTCCTCTTCCTCCCGCTTTTCTTAAAACAATGACATCCAATTTGTTAACTTTTACACTTAAAACAAATGACAGTAAAGTTTTATTTAAAGATAAATAATTTTTGGAAATTTTAGATATTAGGAACATATTTTAGGAAATCACTTTAACATTTAACATTACAATACACTAGTAGTTTTTCAAGGACTGAGCGACCTCCACAACGTGACAACACTATGGCCAGCTCGGCCTACATTTCAACAAGCAGACAGAAAACTCACACACAGCCACGTGCACAAAATGGCGCCTACATGTGGAGTGTATTTGCAGTGCCTGGAGGCCCTGTTGTGCCCATTCTCCCTCTCCTTCCCCCTCCCCCAATAATAAATAAGAATACACTCTGAGACTACATAGTGAATTCCAGGTCAGCCTGGACTAGTGTGAGACCCTACCTCCAAAAACAAAGCAAAACAACCCAAAAGACCAAAAAAAAAAATTAAAAGGGAAGGCTAGAGAGATGGCTCCATGGTGAAGGTTGCTGGCCTCCCAAGCAAGATTAGATTCCTCAGTACCCACAATACAGCCATGTGCACAAAATGGCACGTGCATTTGCAGTGCCTGGAGGCCCTGTTGTACCCATCTTCTCTCTCCCTCCCCCGTCTGTCATAAATAAATAAAAAATGAAATTTTAAGCTGGGCGTGGTGGTGCACGCCTTTAATCCCAGCACTGGGAGGCAGAGGTAGGAGGATTGGATCGCTGTGAGTTCGAGGCCACCCTGAGAATACATAGTAAATTCCAGGTCAGCCTGGGCTACAGAGAGACCCTACCTCGAAAAACAAAACAAAAAAAACGAAATTTTAAAGAAAAAAAAATAGTGTATGTGTCTGGCGGCAAGAGTTCCTAGGATGCCAATACATGCCTATGTAAATAAATAAGAAAAAGAAAAGAGAGAGGAAGGCTGGAGAAATGGCTCCAGGGTCAAAGGTGCTTGCCTGCAAGGCCACGTTGGAATCCCCAGGACACACATACAGCCATGTGCACAGCCATGCCTGGTTGGCATGCTTCTGGCATGCATTTTCAGTGCCTGGAGGCCTGTTGTGCCCATTCTCTCTTTCTCTCCCTCCTCTCTCTCTCTCAAATAAAGAAAAGAAACAGGAGGAAGGCTGGCTGGAGATAATGGCTCTGTAGTCAAGGTGCTTGATGCTTACAAAGCCTGTAGGCCCAGGTTATATTCCCCAGTGGGACCCACACATGTGAAGCTAGAAGTGGGTATGCCAGAAGCTCTGCAAGCTCCAGAATCTCTGTTAAAAGTGAAAGACAGTGGCTCACTTCTAAATGCAGACCAGGTGAAGAAAGATGGATGGATCCAAGGACTGATCTATGATGGATTTGCTTTGTTTTGCTGGTCAGTGAAAGCCAACAAAACCACCTCCCTCCATAGGTGATCTTATGCATTTCAGTCTTTTCTATAAGAACACATTTTAAGTTTTTCTGTTATTCTTTTCTTTCGTTGAACTGTCTGCCTTTTTCTAGTTTTTGTTTTGTTTTGTTTTTGTTGACTGGAAACTTTATCTGTAGCCCCAAGCTGGCCTGGAACTCCAAGAGCTAAAAATGGAGATCAAAAAGCAGGGCGTGGTGGGGCATGCCTTTAATCCCAGCACTCAGGAGGCAGAGGTAGGAGGATCGCTGTGAGTTGAGGGCCACTGAGACTCCTTAAAAGACAGGCATGGTGGCTCATGGCTTCCATCCCAGCACCCAGGAGGCAAAGGTAGGAGGATCGCGGGTAGTTCAAGGCCACCCTGAGACCACATAATGAATTCCAGGTCAGCCTGAGCTGGAATGAAACCCTACCTCGAAAAACCAAATAAATAAATAAATAAAAATAAATAAATAAAAGTTTTAAAAAAAGGAAACCAGAGTTGGGTGTGGTGGCACACGCCCTTAATCCCAGCACCCAGGAGGGGCTGATGAATTTAGGAGGATCCCCGTGAGTTCCAAGCCATCCTGGGCTGGACCGAACAAGAGATTTTGAGTCTATGCTGAGCTAGAGGGCGGTGTACCCATTCCACCTCCACCTCAGTTTTCTGTTTCTTTGCTTGCAAATAATTAAACAAATAAGTGGTGCATGTGTATATATACACACCCAAGGAAGTAAGAAAATTATAGAAATAAAATGAGTAGCCTTAAAATAAGAAGAAAATGTCAAAACAAGAGCCAAGAAATCTACACACACACACACACACACACACACACACACACACACACACCCCAAGTCTGTGTCTCTTGGAGAGGTGCTGACTGCCACCTGCTGGAACTATGGTGGTACTGATTATGTGTGGAATTGCACCAAAATGGAGTCAAATAGATTGGGAACACAGGGAGGCAGGATGCTGGGAGAGAGGACACATGTGTATGGTGGGAGGGATGAAGGAGCCCTAGGGTGACTATACTTGAAATCTCTCTGTCCAGTATTGATCAGCACTGATTATAAAAGACCCCTACTTTAGGCAAGTTACACTTGTTTTGTTTTTTTTCTAGGGAGGTAGGTCTGGCTCTAATGGGTAGTGACCATCATATTTTTAGCAGGGTATCTTCCTCCTTTACGACTGTCTACCTTTTTGAGATAGGGAGGGTCTCTCATTTCGCTGCTCATTGGGCCCTGGTGCCCACTCTCTCTCCCTCTCACTCCTTTTAATTAAATAAATTTAAATTTTTTGCAGGCATGGTGGTGCACGCCTTTAATCCCAGCACTCTGGAGGCAGAGGTAGGAGGATTGCCATGAGTTCAAGTCCACCCTGAGAATATAGAGTGAATTCCAGGTCAGCCTGGGCTAGAGTGAGACCCTGCCTTTGAAAACAAAACAAAACAAAATAAATTAATTTAAAAAATTAAAACATATTTATCTCCAAGAGTCAAATGTGATGCACCAACCAGGAATTCCGGCATTTGAGAAGTCGAGGCCTGAGTTGCAGTCGTCTTTGCTATATATTGTGTTCAAGATCAGCCTTGGGTGTCTATCTCACCTACACCACAAATTAATGTTCAGATGCCAGCCAGGTATGGTGGCGCTCACCTTTAATCCCAGCACTTGGAAGCAGAGGTAGGAGGATTGCTGTGAGTTCAAGGCCACCCTGAGAATACATAATGAATTCCAGGTCAGCATGAGCTGCAGTGAAACCCTACATCGAAAAAAAAAGTTCAGAAGGCATCCAGGCCTCTTGGAGTTGTAGGGAAAGACTTTCTGGAGTCTTCTCTATCTATGAGCAATCTTTTCTTGGAGATCAAAGACATGGACGCTGGATCAGTATTAAGTAATACTGAAGCATGGAAACTAAAACAGAATGAATGAGTTTCTCTCTTTAGAGCTATGACCTTATCATTCCCTACTAAAATTAAAGGGTAGGAACCACACGTGACAAATTGTCACTTGGGCTCATCTTACCTTGAAGATCATCTGGGAAAGTTCTTTGTTGAAAGTGTTCCTCCAGTACTGTTGCAGAGTGGAGACTTGCTCTCGATCCAGGCACTCGCTAACTGAGACCCCTTGCCTTTACAGGAAACCACTGACTTCTCCACCCTGAGTTTGCCATTGTCCTCTGCTGACAGACTTCTGTCACAGGCGTCTGACACTGGAAATTTGATGCTATTGACCCAAGTCAACTATGTCACACTGAATTCGCTTTGCACCAAGAAGGTGATAAAAAAAGAGACAGATGTGAATGGGGCACATTCACAGCACTGGTTTCGTCTTCAGGTATCCCACAGTTTTAGGAATGTTCCCTTTGTAATAGCGGGCTGGGGAGATGGCTGAGGTTAAAACCTAATGTGGGGGGCGATCTGTGATTAAAGGAACCCAAAGAGTACCTCTTCCCAGCTCAAGGCTGGTCCACAACAATATTTCTGCAACCTGATACTAATTTACATAAAAGAAATTCAGTGAGGAGAGGCTCGCTCAAACTTCAGTGGTTCCTTTCTCTGGATCATCATCTGGTGGGCATGAGAACTCTCCTTCCAAGAAGCAAATCGTGTTTGTCCTCATTTGCATGGTGAGCATTGCTTGCTGGGAAATTGCATGTGCTCACTCACCCTAACCGCCTAACCGTAGAAGGACTGCTAAAATACCTTTACCCCAAATACTTACTTATTTGAGCACTTAAACATTTCTTTGTTTTAGGTTTAGAAGGGAGATGTCTTTTTTTTTTTTTTTTTTTTTTTTTTTTTTAGTTCTGCAAGGTAGGGTCTAACTCTGGTCCAGGCTGACCTGTAATTAAGTATGTAGTCTCAAGGTGGCCTTGAACTCCCGCTGATCCTCCTGCCTCTGTCTCCCGAGTGCTGGGATTAAGGTCTGTGCCACCACGCCTGACCAGATGTCTTTTTAATTCTTTTCTGACTTTCTGTTTTAAAAATTGTCCTTTTGGCAGTGCCTGTCTTTGCTGTAAGAGGCACGTACCTTTCTTTAGCCGGTATAAAGGAATTCTACACTCACGTGCCACTCACCAGTTTTGCATTTGCAAGCACCTTCCTGTGCATCTTCCTTTGCTTGTGTATTGGGAAATTGAACTTGGCATTTATCCTTGGATTTTCCAGGGAAACATCTTAACCACTGAGCCATCTTCTCTCTCTCTCTCTCTCTTTTCAAATAAAGTTGTTAGCCGGGCGTACTCAACCTGTTCTTAAGCCAATTACTAAGCCACTTTGTGCTTAAATGGTAGTAGCAAATATGCTTAAATTAGTATTGCTACAGCACAGGTCATAACTGGTGGCTCATGGGCTGGAATTGTTTACAGACATGTTAGATTTTGCCAATATAGTGATTTTAACTTGGGGCGTTTTTTTCTTTTCAAGGTAGGGTCTCACTGTAGTCCAGGCTGACCTGGAATTCACTACATGGTCCCAGGTTGGTCTTGAGCCTCCCAAGTCCTGGGATTAAAGGTGTGTGCCACCACCACATCTGGCAATTTTTAGTTTTTTGAGGTAGGGTCTGGAATTATGTAGTCTCAGGGTGGCCTCGAACTTTCTTTTTCTTTTATTCTCTTTTCTTTTTTTCTTTCTTTTCTTTTGTGGTAGGGTCACACTCTAACCCAGGCTAACCTGGAATTCACTCTTTATTCTCAGGGTGGCGTTGAACTCACGGCAATCCTCTTTCTTCTGCCTCCCGAGTGCTGGGATTAAAGGCGTGTGCCACCAAACCCTGCTACCTCGAACTCTTTGCGATCTTCCTACATCTGCCTCCTGAGTGCTGGGATTAAAGGCATGCACTGCCATGCCCAGGCCTAGGTCGTTTTTTTTTTGTTCGTTTGTTTTTACATTTTATTTTATTTTATTTTATTTTATTTTATTTTATTTTATTTTATTTCATTATATTTTATTTTTTTTGGAGAGAGATAGAGAGGAAGAGGGAGACAGAGAATGGGCGCGCCAAAAGTCTCTCAGCTTCTGTGAACAAAATCCAGATGTGCGCGCCCCCTTGTGGTCAAGTACGGCATTGTGCCCTTGCGTCACTTTTCATCTGGCTAAGGGTGGGACCTGGAGATGGGAACCGCTGGAGATTGAAAACACTGTTCTTAGGCTTAGGAGGCAGGCGCCTTAACCCCTAAGCCATCTCTCCAGCCCAGAAATTCCTTTTGCCTTATAGGCCTTAGGTGCTGAAGAGTAGACAGAAGGAATCGAGAACCTCAGATTTGGAAAGTGTACCTTGAGGCACGGAGTCCCCACAAGGAGGTGCTTGAGAACCTTCCTGACAACTCAGTGGATGCAGGTGTGGTGATGGACCACAACAAGGGCAAGGTATGGAAAAATCGCCAATATGCCATCTGTTCATTCAGTCACACTTGCAATCAGGAATGAAAGCATGGTCAGTACACAACACCAGGACCCCTATTAACACAGTGAGAATTTGTGGTGGCTTGACGTGATGTAGAAAAGACTTAAAACTCCAAATCTGACGTTGAAGAGAAAGAGCAAGCGCATAGTTATGCTTTACGCTTCTACAGAAAATATCATTTCAGACAGTGATTCCACTGTCTTGAAACACTTTAAATGGTTTCTCAGGAGAATTACACCTTTACTTGCCAGGACAGGATCTCATTAGCGTTGGGGAAAAGTCTCTCGCAATCACACGTTCCTTTCCAGGGCATCTCGCTTCAATTACAAATACTGAAAACACTATGTGTGAAATCTGACCTATGATTGCGATCTCGAGATTTTTGTCTGTGATTTTCCACCATCAGGAGGCACGAGTCTACTAAATCCCTTGAGCTTGATGTGGCTCAATGCACCTTGATCCCCAGCACTGACAAGGCAGATGTACATGGTTAGGTATGAGTTCAAAGCCAGCCTGAGATAACATCGTGTGTTCCACTTCAGCCTGGGCTAGAGAGAGACCCTACCATGGAAAACCAAAATATATCCAGTAGTGGTGGCGCACTTCTTGAATCCCGGACCTTGGCAGGCAGAGGTAGGAGAAAGGCAGAGAGTTTGAGGCCACCCTGAGACGCCATGGTGAATTCCTGTTCAGGCTCAGATCGAGTGAGACCCTACATCACAAAACCAAAATAACAAAAAGAAAAAAAAGAAAGAAAGAAAGAAAGAAAGAAAGAAAGAAAGAAAGAAAAGAAAGAAAGGAAGGAAGAAAGTCAGAAAGCAAAGACGCAAGCAAGGAAGCAAAAGAGAAAGAAAGCAAAACCAGATATTCTTTGAAAATGACAGAAAAACCCTATGTGCTCTATCTCTGCAGGAGACACACAGATGGCTATGCAGGCCTTTGTCATGATAGAGAACATTCAGAGTTGGTTTCAGAAACTTTCCAGAAGATCTCCTGGGAAAGAAAATTCCACAGACACAAGGCCAGTGTCACCTGGTGTCATCACGTGAAAAGTCAACATCATAGAAGCCTCAGTTCAACTGAGATCCAGAGAATGCTCACTGGCACTTACTATGTATGTTAGGACATTAGCAGGATTTAATTCTGAGATTGATACTTCTTAGAAGTTATTCTCACTTTTCCTGGAAACCAATGGTGACTAAGTACATGTTAGAAGGGTCTTGGCTGTGAGTTCAAGGCCAGCCTGAGACCCCACAGTGAATTCTGTGTCAGCTGGGGCTACAGCCAGTCCCTACCTGGCACCTCCCCTCCCCCAAAATTATATATATGTGTGTGTATGTATGTATTTATGGATACAAATTTATGTATGTCCTTAAACCTATTCCTATTATGATATATATATAAATTTATATAATTACATATAATTATATATAGTTGTATATGTATATATTATGTAGTAAAAATAACGTATAATAATCTATAATACATGTAATTATATTTAATACATGTCATATATGTAAATATATATCACATATATATTTTATATATATATGTGATATATGTATAAATTTTCATGTACATTCGTATAAGAACTCACATATTCACATATAAGTTTATATATGAATTTAAATATATATTCATATATATCCTGAATAATGTATAATACATAAAATAAATACATAGTATACAGTATATATGTGTGTGTGTGTGTGTCTGTATGTGTGTGTGTGTATATATATATATGTATATATCATGCTCTAAAGACATCCCCCTTCTTTTGGCTGCATGACACTTACTTAGGGTAAGTGGTTTTTGGGGTTGTCTTCGTTTTTCACGTAGGACTGGCTCTAGCCCAAGCTGAGCTGGAATTCACTCTGTCGTTTAAGGGTGGCCTCGAGCTCACAGCCACGACCCTCCTCACTCTCTGCCTCCCTCCTAGTCCTGCTGGAATGAAAGGCGTGAGCGCCACCATAGATATATTTTATTTTATTATTATTACTTCATTTTATTATTTTTATTATTTATAGGAGAGATAGAAGGTGTCAGACAGAGACAGAGAGAGAGAGAGAGAATGTGACTTCCAGGTCAGCCTGTGCTACAGTGAGACCCTACCTCTCAAAATCAAAATATAAATAAAGAAAATATAGAAGGCCTGGAGCGAAGGTTTAGTTGTTAAGGCATTTGCTTGCGAAGCCAAAAGAACCAGGTTCGATTCCCCATGTCCCGCCTTAGCCAGATGCACATGGTGGCGCATGCATCTGGAGTTCATTTGTATTGCCTGAGGGCCCCGGCGCATACCATTCTCTCTACCTCTCCGTCTTCATCTGTCTCTCAGAAATCAATCAATCAATCAAACAATCAATCAATCTTTTAATAGAATCAACAAGTGATTCAGAAACACATTTGGCCAAGGTCTATTAGGTCCCGCTAAGCAAAGGACTCCTTATTCTTTTCAAATTAGAGAAAAACTCAATGAGCTCTATCTGTGCAGGAGAGACCCAGAATGTTATGCAGGCCTTTGTCATGATCAAGAAAACTCAGAGTTGGTTCCAGAAGCTTTCCAGGCGAGAGAAAAGGGGGCCGGATGGTACAGCAACCGCAACAGTGGCTCTCCTATAAAATCCCACTGCCTTCTGTGCCATCAAAACCGATTTGCCAATGCAGACTGTGGCTGACTGCGTGTTTTGTTTTTCTTTGTTTTGTTTTTTTTTTTCTTGCACAGAGGCAACGAGATCCGAGGACAAATTCGACAAAATTCATGAAAAGATACCTGAACCCTTATAAAAAGAGAGGTCGAGCATGTCAGCTGAAACAGCACCCAAAACACTGCACAGAGATCTTGAGGAGAAGAGCCACATGGCTGGTTGAGGGCCGACTTTGGAAACCTACACTGGTGAGATGGGGAGGAAAACCAAAATGTACGACGGAGCAGAGTTCGAGAGGCTGCTAAACTCTGAGTATTAGAATAGACTCCAATCAGCACAAAGGTGAAGGAGATAGGCACAGAGAACACTCGACTCCCGCGGAGTCCAGAGTCACAGAGATCCAGAGACACAGCGGCTCCCAGACCTCATCAGCGAAGTAGCCATAACACTCAACCCGGCCGGCTCATAGAGATTCATGCAAGTGTGGGCTGAAAGACTGTGAGAGCCACAAGGCGGAACAGAGACATGGCCTCACCCCGATAATTGACGGCTACCCCAAATGCACGACCCACAAGAGCCATGGAGGTGTAACCGGCATCCCCAGGGAGCAGGGTCCCTTGGGGGGAGGGGCGGGGACGAGGGTGAGCATGGAACCCACACGTGCTGTTTACGCACTCACTGAGTGGGTCTATAACTAAAAAGCAAACACGCACCAGCAAAAATCAAACAGAGCCACCAAGGTTCAGGAGATTGTGCAGAAGACAGTGTGCATAATCCAGAGGGCGTGGGGCAACATGGACAGGCACTGAATCCCACCACTGGTGGACTGCTGCTGCCAAAAGTTAGGAACCAGAGCAACATGGGGAATGCTCACCATCCCACAGCGACTCATCCTCCATCGCCTGGCCGGGGTGAAGACGGGCATGATGGTACCAACGTATGGTGGCCACTTACAAGGGGTTCCTCTGAAATGAAAAGGGTAACAGAGTCATAAAAATAGGCAACTTAAGAAGCGAGAATGACAACGCGACTGGCCTTCAGCCTAGGAATCAGGTTCCTACTGGCCTGGGTGAGCGGGCAGTCAAAGAACGCTGCTCCTCGCACGTCACGGAGTTCTGCCTCTCCTTCCAGGGTCCTGCACCGACAACCGAGCGCACTTCAGAAAAGCTGAGTCCCTCTCCTCATCAACAACAATGACAGGCGAGTCAGTGGTCCAAGTAATTGGACTCAAAGCCCCGGGAAGATTTTTAAATCTCTCTACCTTAGCATTTGCAGCAGGGCATCGCTCCCTAGCGGCCGGCTTCTAACTCCTCGAGGCCCTTGCCCAAGAGCCCTCCATGATCTCCTTAGTTACGCTGGGCTATTCCTAGGAAAACACACCCTCTGTGACCTGTCTGTTCATTTTTCACACATCCCCCTTCCGGTAGGCTTGTAACTACCAGTCATGGCATGAAATCTAAGATATCGCTCCGTTTCCAAAAAGACCCTTCCGCGCACCACCTGTCCAAACTCAGGCGGCCATTTGGAGCGTTTTTTTTGGAACGAGCAGATTCTCTAACCTCGGGTGACCGTGACGCGTTCACCCGAGGTTAGAGAATCTGGAGCCGGACGGGCCAGGAGAAGGCCTGGGTGTTCCAGGGACTCTCTGCGTGGGAGAAAAACGGGGCTCCCAACAAGCACCTGAGTCATCTGCTCACATCTGTCTGGGACCTCCAGAACTGCCAGAGGATTTGAGATATTCGGTAGGAGTTTTGAGCACCCTTTCTGCCTGAGGCTCACACTTCTGGTAACCCAGCAGACATGGTGGAGTGTCCCAAGTCCCCAAAGGAAAGAAAAAACGGGGACATCTTAAACCCATATGCATCGACAGAAAATCCTTTTTTAAAAACTTTTTATTTTATCTTATTTTTTGGAGACAGACTCAGAGAGAGAGAGAGAGAGACAGAGAGAGAGAGATATATATATAGAGAGAGAGAGGTTGGGAGGAAGACAGAGATGGGCGCGCGAGCAATGTCTCAGCTGCTGTGAACGAAATCCAGATGCGCGCGCCCCCTTGTGGCCGAGTGCGGCATTGCGCCCTTGCGTCACTTTGCATCTGGCTAAACGTGGGACTTGGAGATTGGAACCGCTGGAGATTGGAACCAGTGTTCATATGGTTAGGAGGCAGGCGCCTTAATCCCTAAACCATCTCTCCAGCCCAGAAATTCCTTTTGCCTTATAAGCCTTATGAGCTGAAGAGTGGGCAGAAGGAATCGAGAACCTCAGACTTGGAAAGTGGATCTTGAAGCACGGAGTCCCCACAAGGAGGCGCTTGAGAACCTTCCTGACAACACAGTGGATGCAGGTGTGGTGATGGACCACAACAAGGGCAAGGTATGCAAAAATGGCCAATATGCCATTTCTTCATTCAGTCACACTTGCAAAACATCGCAAAGCCTAAATAACAAAAAGAAAAAAGAAAGGAAGGAAGGAAGGAAGGAAGAAATGAAGGAAGGAAGAAAAGAGAGGAAGGAAGAAAGACAAAAAGCAAAGACTCAAGCAAGCAAGCAACAGAGAAAGAAAGAAAAACTAAAATATACAATAAATCAAATAAATTATGATCGAAACAGACTGAAGCTTTGACTTTACATAGCCTAAATGCCGGGAATAGTTGTAAGCTGAGCGATTACATACAACACGTTTGGCAACCGTCTGTTAGGTCCTGCTAAGGAGAGGACTCGATAATCTTTGAAAATGAGAGAAAAACCCTATGTGCTCTATCTCTGCAGGAGACACACAGATGGCTATGCAGGCCTTTGTCATGATAGAGAAAATTCAGCGTTGGTTTCAGAAACTTTCCAGAAGATCTCCTGGGAAAGAAAATTCCACAGACACAAGGCCAGTGTCACCTGGTGTCATCACGTGAGAAGTCGACATCATAGAAGCCTCCCTTCAACTGAGATCCAGAGAATGCTCGCTGGCACTTACTCTGTATGTTAGGACATTAGAAGGATTTAATTCTGAGATTGATACTTCTTAGAAGTTATTCTCACTTTTCCTGGAAACCAATGGTGACTAAGTACATGTTAGAAGGGTCTTGGCTGTGAGTTCAAGGCCAGCCTGAGACGCCACAGTGAATTCTGTGTCAGCCGGGGCTACAGCCAGTCCCTACCTGGCACCGCCCCTACCCCAAAAATATATATGTGTGTGTATGTATGTATTTATGGATATAAATTTACATATGGCCTTAAACCTATTCCTATTATGATATATATATATATAAATTTATATGTTTAATATAATTATATATAGTTGTACATGTATATATTATGTAGTATAAATAACGTATAATGATCTATAATACATGTAATTATATTTTATGCATGTCATATATGTAAATATATATCACATATATCTTTATATATGTGATATATGTAAAAATTTTCATGTATATTCCTATAAGAACTCACATATTCACATATAAGTTTATATATAAGATTAAATACATATTCATATATATTCTGAAAAATGTATAATACATAAAATAAATACATAGCATACATTATTTATATGTGTGCGTGTGTGTGTATGTATGTGTGTCTGTATTGTGTGTGTGTGTATATATATATGTATATATCATGCTCTAAACACTTCCTCCTGCTTTTGGCTGCATGACACTTACTTAGGGTAGATGTTACATTTCTTTCTTTGGTTTTTGGGGTTGTCTTGGTTTTCCAGGTAGGACTGGCTCTAGCCCAGGCTGAGCTGAAATGTACTCTGTCGTCTCAGGGTGGCCTCGAACTCACAGCCACGACCCTCCTCACTCTCTGCCTCCCTCCTAGTGCTGCTGGGATGAAAGGCGTGAGCGCCACCGTAGATATATTTTATTATTTTTTTCTTATTATTATTACTTCATTTTATTATTTTTATTATTTATAGGACAGATAGAAGGTGTTAGACAGAGACAGAAAGAGAGAGAGAGAGAGAGAATGTGACTTCCAGGTCAGCCTGAGCTACAGTGAGACCCTACCTCTCAAAACCAAAACATAAATAAAGAAAATTTAGAAGGGCTTGAGCGAAGCCTTAGTGGTTAAGGCATTTGCTTGCGAAGCCAAAAGAACCAGGTTCGATTCCGCACGTCCCACCTTAGCCGGATGCACATTGTGGAGCATGCATCTGGAGTTCATTTGTATTGCCTGATGGCCCTGGCGCTTCCATTCTCTCTCCCTCTCCATCTTCTTCTGTCTCTGAGAAATCAATCAATCAATCAAGCAATCAATCATTCAATAGAATCAATAAGTCATTCAGAAACACATTTGGCCAAGGTCTATTAGGTCCCGCTAAGCAATGGACACGATATTCTTTGAAAATTAGAGAAAAACTCTATGAGCTCTATCTCTGCAGGAGAGACCCAGAATGTTATGCAGGCCTTTGTCATGATCAAGAAAACTCAGAGTTGGTGTCAGAAGCTTTCCGCATGGGAGAAAAGGGGGCCGGATGGTAGAGCAATCACAACAGTGGCTCTCCTATAAAAATCCCACTGCCTTCTGTGGCATAGAAACCGATTTGCCAATGCAGACTGCGGCTGACTGCATGTTTTGTGTTTCTTTTTTTTTTTTTTTTCTTGCACAGAGGCAACGAGATCCGAAGACAAATTGGACAAAACTCATGAAAAGATACCTGAACCCCTATAAAAAGAGAGGAAGAGCTTGCCAGCTGAAACAGCACCCCAGACACTGCACAGATATCTTGAGGAGAAGAGCCACATGGCTGGTTGAGGGCAGACTTTGGAAACCTACACTGGTGAGATGGGGAGGAAAACCAAAATGTACGACGGAGCAGAGTTCGAGAGGCTGCTAAACTCTGAGTATTAGAATAGACTCCAATCAGCACAAAGGTGAAGGAGATAGGCACAGAGAACACTCGACTCCCACGGAGTCCAGAGTCACAGAGATCCAGAGACACAGCGGCTCCCAGACCTCATCAGCGAAGTAGCCATAACTCTCAACCGGGCCGGCTCATAGAGATTCATGCAAGTGTGGGCTGAAAGACTGTGAGAGCCACAAGGCGGGACAGAGACATGGCCTCGCCCCGATAATTGACGGCTACCCCAAATGCACGACCCACAAGAGCCATGGAGATGTAACTGGTATCCTCGAAAAACAAAACAAAATGAAACATATACATATAAATAAATATATCTGTAGTCCGAGGGTGGCTCTGAGCTCACGATGATCCTCCTGCCTCTGCCTCCTGAGTGCTGGCATTAAGGCCGCATGCCACCACGCCACCCTAAAAATATTTTTTTTAATTTATTTGCATGCAAAGGGATACAAAGACAGAGAAGGAGAGAGAGAGACTGAATGGGAGCACCAGGGCCTTCTGTCACTGCAAAGGAACTCCAAATCCCTTTGCCACTCTGTGCATCTGGGTTACATGGGTACTGTGGAATCGATCCTAGGTTGTTAGGCTTTGCAGCAAGCACATGAACCGCTGAGCCATTTCTTCAGCCCTATATTCATTCTGTTTTGCATTACCAGGGAGTCCAGGGGGTTCCTTTCGTGAGGCAAGTCCATTCCACTATGCCCCCCCCCAGTTCCCAGTGCCAAAATAACTGCTATAGAAACTTCTAGATCCAAATATGATTGATACATCATCGTTAACAATTCCTTACTACCTGGAAATCATTCACTGTAATGCTTAAAGTACCAAGAACTGGTGATGTTGGGGAGGTCGAAGGCTGTGTGTATAAGGATAGTAAAAAGCTACTACATGGGGTTGTGTGTGGTTTTGTTGTTGTTCTTTTTAAATTTTATTTTCCAAGTAGGGTTCCACTGTAGCCCAGATTGTCCTGGAACATACTATGTAGCCCCACAGTGGACTTGAACTCACAGTGATCCTCCCACTTCAACCTCCCGAGTGCTGGCATTACAGGTGTGTAACACCACATCCGACTGCCATACAGTGTTTTTTTAATATGGAACTCTCTCTGTCTCTGATAGATAAACTTTTTTTTGTTTTTTTATGGTTTTTTGAGGTAGGGTCTCACGGTAGCCCAGGCTGATCTGGAATTCACTAGGAAAAACAGATGGAAATGCTTATTTCCCGGATTTGACCATTACACATTGTACACTCACTGAATTATGACACTATATCCCAGAATTTTTTACAATTAAGTTAATTTGAAAAATTGAAAATAAGTAGAGACAACTGTGCTAATTGAACAGATGAGCAACAAATCCCTACAAGCACTTCTAGTACTGGTCTTTGTGTCTTAGAGCTGATTTGAGAGAGACAGAGATCTCATTAGTTCTTTTAGGGACAAAGGTGGAAAATATTTGTTTATAGTCAAGCAATAGTTTTGTTTCCTACAACCACAAAGCCAGAGACCATTTTATGATATGTATAACCCAAATGGCACTGTATGAAGACTTTCCAGTGAATTTTTGATTTTATATTAGACATGTTAACTTCAAATGATACATTAGTTAAGATAAAATTTTCAAAGGAAAATAACTTGCCTTTCCAAACCAACCTATTTCCATACAAACCAATATTTATCTCCTCACCGAAATCTGAACTTCAAACTTCAGGCCCCCCCAGGCATGTTCCACTGCACCATGGGGCTTTATTTACAAATCAGAAATTCAGAGATCAAATTATTCGGGAAAGGACGGTGGCTCAGCTGGCACAGTGTTTGCAGCACATGCATGTCGACCTAAGTTCAGCTCCCCAGCACCCACGTAAATGCCAGGCACAGGGGCACATGCCAGTCATCTTAGCACCAAGGAGATAGTGGGAGGGGGACTCCTGAGATTCTCTGGCTAGCTAGTCTAGCTGAACTGGGCAAGGTCCTGTCTCAATTAGAGTCCCTGTCTCACAAAATGAGGTAGAGGACTGGAGAGATGGCTTTACTATTAAGGGACTTGCCTGCAAAGCCAAAGGACCCAGGTTCGACCCCCCAGGACCCAGGTAAGCCAGATTCACAAGGTGGCGCATGCGCCTGGAGTTCGTTTGCAGCAGCTAGAAGGCTTGACATACCTGTTTTCTCTCTCTCTCTCTCTATGTCACTCTCTTGACCTTTCTATTTCTCTCTCTCTTTCTCTCAAATAACTAAATAAAAGTGAAGATGAACACTTACAAAAACAAGGTAGAACAGATGAGGAAGACACATGATGTCAACTGGTAGCCACTACATGCATGTGCACACATTCTAACTACTCAAGGGTGGCCTTGAACTCACAGCTGTGACCCTTCTACCTCTGCTTGCCCTTTCTGCCTGAGGACCACCCTTCTGGTAATCCAGCAGACACTGGGGAGAGTCCTAAGTTCTCAAAGGAAAAATATTCATTCATTTATTTATTTGAGAGAGAGAGAATGGAAACAATTGTGCCTACAGGCCGTGCAAATGCACTCGAGATGCTTGCACTAGTTTGTGCACATGGCTGTACGTGGGTACTGGGCAATCGAAACTTTGCAAGCAAGCACCTTTGTCCATGGAGCCATTATTCCAACCTTCTCCCTTTTCCCCCATTTTCCTTTTTTATTTCCCCTGTACATGTTTGGACACCTTAGTATCTCTTTCCGCCAGACATGTCCACTACGTTTCCTTTAAAATTTTATATATTTATGTCTGTATATCTGTATGTATGCATGTATGTATGTATGTGCAGGTGTGCGTGTGTGTGTGAGACAGAGAGGAAGAGAATGGACACTAACGTTTGTGCACATGTCTGTCTGTGGGTACTGGGGAATAGAACCTGGCTTTGCAGACAAGCTCCTATTAAACACAGAGCCTTTTCTCCAGCCTTCCTCCTTTTTTTTTCTTTTTCCTTTTACTTAAACTTACATGAATGTTGGGTGCCCTAAGAGATCTTGCCCTAAGACACATACACTACTTGTTCTTTGAAATGTTGTTGTTTATTTTATTTATTTCTGTGTGTGAGAGAGAGAGAGACAGAGAGAGAGAGAGAGAGAGAGAGAGAGAGAGAGAGAGAGAGAGAGAGAAAGAGAGTAGGTACCAGATATCATTTTTTTTTTTTTTTTTTTTTTTTTTTTTTTTGGTTTTTCCAGGTAGGGTCTCACTGTAGCTCAGGCAGACCTGGAATTCACTCTGTAGTCTCAGGGTCTCCTTGAACTCATGGTGATCCTCGTACCTGTCTCCCAAGTGCTAGGATTAAAGGCATGCTCCACCAGGCCAGGCCCTTTAAAATTTTTTTTACTATTATTTATTTATTTGACAGAGAGAGGGAAAGAGAGTGAGAGAGAATGAGCACACCAGGCCTCCAGCCACTGCAAATGAACACCAGATTCATGCACTCCCTTGTGCATTTGGCTAACGTTGGTCTTGGGGAATTGAACCTGTGTCCTTGGGCTTTGCAGTCCAACGCCTTAACGACTAAGCCATCTGTCCAGGCCTAAAAGCACCCTTTTTATCCAAGTTGAAAGGATTCCTCAACATGAGTTCCCCTCCAACAGTTTTCTTTCCCAATAACCATCAGACCATTTGTAGCCCTACAACTCTATCTTTTTTCTTGGCTTTTCGAGGTAGGGTCTCGCCTTAGGCCAGGCTGACCTGGAGTTCACTATGTAGTCTCAGGCTGCCATCGAAGTCATGGCGATTCTCCTACCTCTGCCTCTGGAGTGCTGGGATTAAAGGCCTGTGCCAGCAAAGGATCCCACTTCGATTCCCCAGGACCAACGTTAGCCAGATGCACAAGGTGTCGCATGAGTCTGGAGTTTGTTTGCAGTGGCTGGAGGTCCTGGAGTTCCCATTTTCGCTTTCTAGCATGTAATGTAAGAAATCCCTCAGGACTTCAAAGCCTGTCCGTGATTCCAATGCACATCTATCACTGGTTTGCAAGAAGTGAGCAAGGCCTAGAAAACTGGCCTTTTTGGAGGCCCTGAAGCACGCATTCTCTCTCTCTCTCTCTCTCTCTCTCTTTCTCTCTCTCTCTATTTTCCTGTCAAATAAATAAATAAACAAAAGCTGTTTGCAAGCCGAGCAATTGCCACACGCCTTAATCCCAGCACTCAGGATGCTAAGATAGGAGGATGGCCGTGAGTTCAAGGACACCCTGAGAGTACAGAGTGAATTCCAAGTCAGCCTGTGCTAGAGGGAGACCCTATCTTGAAAAACCAAAAATAAATAAAAATAAATATATAAATAAATAAACAAAGGTTTTTGCAAGAGGGAGGGAATTCCTACAGGATGAGTGGTGCTCTGGGCGTCCGTGAAAACAGATGTCGTCAGACGTCCACTGAGCTCGGGATTCCGAGCCTTCCTTCCCCGCATCTGCTGTGGGAAATCCCTCGGCATCTCAAAGCACGTCTGTGATTCCAAGACACCGGTATGGGTGCTTTGCAAGAGGCGAGAAAGGCCTAGGAAACCAGCCTTTTCAGAAGAGGACAACCCCTGTCACATCCCTGGCAAGTCTGAAATCATTATGTCACAAGACACAGTCAGCTAGGATGGCACACAGGTGGGAAGCACATCGCGTCATTCTTTCTGATGGAGAGCACCACATAACGTGACAGTGTCCTACATGAAGCCAAAACATGACTACACATTTGGTTGTGAATGGGGACGATGGGGGCAGAAATGAGGTAGTGGCAGGTTTATTTTATTTTATTTTATTTTATTTTTATATTTTATTTTTGTTTTTCTTTTTAAATATTTTTAATTCTTATTTATGAATTTGAGATAGGGAAAGAGGCAGAATGTGTGTGTGTGTGTGTGTGTGTGTGTGTGTGTGTGTGTGTGTGTGTGTCTGGCTGTCTGTCTGAGAGAGAGAGAGAGAGAGAGAAAATACACAAGGGGGGGCATGTGTCTGGAGTTCGTCTGCAGCACCTGGAAACCCTGGTGCCCCCATTTTCTCTCTCTCTCACTCTTTCTGTCTCTCCTATGAATAATAAAAAATAATAAAATCATAATAATAAAATAAATAAAATGTATTTAGAGTGGTGCTCATGCCTTTCAACCCAGCAGCCCTGGGGAGGGAGGCTTAGAGGTAGGAGGGTTGTGGCTGTGAGTTCGAGGCCAGCCTGAGATGACAGAGTGAATTTCAGCTCAGCCTGGGCTAGAGCCAGACCCTACCTCTAAAACAAACAAACAAAAAAAGAAATCCAAAGAAATAAATGTAACATCTAACGTGAGTATGCTGTCATGTAGCCAACAGCTGGGGAAGGTATTTAGTGTGTGATATATATGCATATATATATATATATATATATATATATATATATATATATATATATATATATATATAATATATATTTATTTGGTATATTATATATTATATATTATACATAATATATACATATATAAGTATATCTTTAAATTCATATATAAACTTATATGTAAATACGTACATTTATATATGAATATATATTTAAACTGATACATATATTATATACATAAGTATATATGATATATATTTATATATATATTATGTTCAATATATTGTTTTATGTGTTATATATTATTATATATTTTATATAGTACATAATATATACATATACAAATATATATACACTTATATGTAAATATGTAATTTATGTATATGTCATAATAGGATTAGGGTAAAGGTTATATGTAAATTTATATACATAAATACATATATATATATAATTTTTTTTTGGTTTTCGAGGTAGGGTCTGGATCTAGCCCAGGCTCACCCAGAAATCACTCTGGTGTCTCAGGGTGGCCTTGAACTCACAGCCACGACCCTTCTGCCTCTGCCTGCCCAGTGCTGCGGGGATGAAGTGTTTGAGTGCCACCACGCCCAAGTGATGATTGCTATTATTATTAACATTTGGTTTTTCTTATTTTCATTATTGTTACTACTACTACTATTATTTGGTTTTCATCATTATTGCTATTATTTGGTTTTAATTATTATTATTTCTTTTCATTTTCATTATAGTATTATTTGTATCATTATTATTACTATTAACATTTGGTTTTCCTAACTACTACTACCACTACCACTACTACTATTTTCTTTTTCTTATTATTATTATGATTATTAGGTTTTCCTTATTATTACTATTGCTATTACTATTATTTGGTTTTCATTGTTATAACTATTATTAATATTCTTATTATTTGGTTTTCCTTATTATTACTACTACTACTATTATCTCATTATTATTACCAATATTATTCCTATTATTAGGTTTTGTTTATTACTATTAATAATAATTATTTTTTTTTTCCCGAGGTGGGGTGTGGCTCTAACACAGGCTGACTTGGAACTCAGGCCGTCGTCCTCGTCCTCCTGTCCTCCTGACCTCCATTCTGTTCTGGGTCCAGTGGCATCCAGGTCCAGGTCCTGGCACAGCGTGGGCGTCACCCTCGGTGCTGGTGGCTTTGTGCACGAGGAGGTGGGGGAGGTGGGTTGCAGGTGATGGGGATTCAAACCCGGGCTCCTTCGACTTTGCATGAAGGCGCACAGACAGACAGACAAATGAGCGAGTGAGGGAGCGCCTGAGCTGCTCAGCCATGAGTGCAGCCGCTCCTTCCACTCCCTGGAGTAACATAAAAATGATGTCCAATGGAAGGGGCCTCGAGTTCAAGACCAGCCTGAAACCACAGAGTGTGTTCCGGGTCAGTCTGGCCTACAGCTACACCTGACCTCAAAAAACAATATTAATAGTAATAACAATAATTTATAGAATAATAAATTATAAAATAAAATTTGAAAGTAAAATGAAATGATAAGTAATAAAATAGAAAGTTTAAAAAATGATAAATTAACTTAAAATTAAAAAATTAAAAAATTAAAAATTAAAAATTAAAATAAAGTAATAAAATAATGAATAATAAAATAAAATAATATACTAAAATAAAAAAGTAAAATTGACAAATTAATAAGAAATAATAAAATAAATTTTAAAAAGAAACAAAAAAAGGAAAATTGCAGTCGATTTTCTTAGAAGGAGGAGGGTCGTGACAGTGAGTTTGAGGCCAGCCTGAGATGACAGAGTGGATTCTGGATCAGACTGTCCTAGAGCCACACCCTACCTCAATGGTAATCATAATAATGTTAATGATCATCATCATGATAATAAAATAAAATAAAATAAAATAATAAACAAACAGGGGCTGGAGAGATGGCTCAGCGGTTAAGGCACATGCCTGCGAAGCATAAGGACCCAGGTTTGACTCTCCAGGACCTACGTAAGCCAGATGCACAAGGTGGCGCATGCGTCTGAAGTTCATTTGCAGCGACTGGAGGACCTGGCATGTCCATTCTCTCCTCTCTCTCTGCCCCTCTCTGTCCCTCTCTATTTCTCTCTTTCTCTCTAATCAATAAATACTTTGAGGACAACAAATTAAAAGAAAGACTAATGGAGAGAGGGAGGGGATATGATGGAGATTGGTGTTCAGAAGTGGAATGGGGAGAGGGTAAGGGAGGGAAATATCATATGTTTTTTTGTATGTAAGTATAGAAGGTGTCAATAAAAAATTAATAATTAAAAAAATAAAATAAATAAATACCTAATTTTTAAAAAAATTATTTTCATTTATTTACTTATTAGACACACAGAGAGGTTGTGGTCTGGACAGGCCTTGAACCAGGATGTCAGACACATGGCCTTTTAATGTTTCTTTATTTTTATTTCTTTCTTTAATATTTACAGTTATTTATTCATTTATTATTTACCTTTATTTATGACTATTTACATTTATTTATTATTACTTGTATTTATTTCTTTATGATTGATATTTCTTTATTACTTATACTTGTTTAATATTTATACTTACTAGTTTTTTATATTTATTTACTATTTATATTCATTTATGTAATATATATACTTATTAGTTTATTATATTTATTTATCATTTATATTCATTCATTTAAGATTTATGCTTGTTAGTTTATTATATTTGTTATATTTATTTGTTATTTACATTCATTTATTTAGTATTTATCCTTATTTGTTTATTATAGTTATTCATTTATTATATGTATTTCTTGTATTATTTATTTGTAATTTATATTCACTTGTTTAATACTTATTCTTATTTGTTTATGTTTCTTCACCATATTTATATATAGTTTTATTTATTCATTATTTATACTCATTTATTTAATATTTATACTGCTTTGTTTATTATACTTATTTATCAATTATATTCATTTGTTTTATTTCTTTATTAGTTGTTTTCATTTTTCCCTTTTAAAATTTTATTTATTTTTTTCTGACAACCTATTTAATTGTAGACCATATCCCGTGTTTTTTCCCTCACTTCCCTGACCTTCATCTTTGAAAATTCACTCTCCATAATGTCCCCTCCCCCTCTCAATCAGTGTCTCTCTTTTTTTTATGTATGTATGTATGTATGTATGTATGTATGTATGTATGTATGTATGAGAGAGAGAGAGAGAGAGAGAGGGAGAGAGAGAAATAGAATAGACACTATGGTTTGTGCACATGTCTGTATGTGGGTACTGAGAACTATATCATAGCTTTGCAGGCAAGCACCTTTTAAACACGGAGCCTTTTCTCCAGCCTTTCTACTCTTTTTTTTCTTTTTCCTTTTTACTTAAACGTACATGACTGTTGGGTGTCCCAGGAGCTCTTGCCCCAAGACACACTACTTCTTCTTTGAAATTTTGTTGTTTATTCATTTATTTATGTGTGTGTGTGTGTGTGTGAGAGAGAGAGAGAGAGAGAGAGAGGCTAAGTACCAGATAGCGTTCTTTTTTTTTTGGTTTTTTGAGGTAGGGTCTCACTGTAGCTCAGGCTGACCTGGAATTCACTCTGTAGTCTCAGGGTGGCCTCGAACTCATGGTGATCCTCCTACCAGTCTCCTAAGTGCTGGAACTAAAGGCGTGCCCCACCAGGCCTGACCCTTTACAAAATTTTTTTTACTATTATTTATTTATTTGACAGAGAAAGAGGGAAAGAGAGGGAGAAAGAATGAGAACACCAGGCCTCCAGCTACTGCAAATGAACACCAGATGCATGCACTCCCTTGTGCAGGTGGCTAACATGGGTCCTGGGGAATCGAACCTGTGTCCTTTGCTTTGAAGTCCAATGCCTTAACGTCTAAGCCACCTGTCCAGCCCCAGAAAGTACCCTTTTTATCCAAGTTGAAGGGCGTCTTCAAAATGATTTCCCCTCCAACATTTTCTTTTCCAACAACCATCAGGCCACTTGTAGCTCTGTAAATCTATTTTTTTTTTTTTTTTTTTTTTTTGGCTTTTCGAGGTAGGGTCTCGCCCTAGGCCAGGCTGACCTGTAGTTCACTATGTAGTCTCAGGGTGGCATCTAACTCATGGCGATTCTCATACCTCTGCCTCCTGAGTGCTGGCATAAAAGGTGTGTGCCAGCAAAGCCAAAGGATCCCAGTTCGATTCCCCAGGACCCATGTTAGCCAGATGCACAACGTGGTGCATGAGTCTGGAGTTTGTTTGCAGTGGCTGGAGGTCCTGGCGCGCCCATTCTCTCTTTCCAGCATGTGATGTAAGAAATCCCACAGGACTTCAAAGCCTGTCCGTGATTCCATGACACATCTATCAGTGGCTTGCAAGAAGTGAGCAAGGCCTAGAAAACTGGCCTTTTTGGAGGCCCTGAATCACGCATTCATTCTCTCTCTCTCTCTCTCTCTCTCTCTCTCTCTCTCTCTCTTTCTCTGTCAAATAAATAAATAAACAAAAGCTGTTTGCAAGCCAGGCAATGTGCCACACGTATTAATCCCAGCACTCAGGAGGCCAAGGTAGGAGGATGGACGTGAGTTCAAGGCCACACTGAGACTACAGAGTGAATTCCAAGTCAGCCTGTGCTAGAAGGAGACCCTATCTTGAAAAACCAAAAGTAATAAATATAAATATATAAATAAATAAACAAAGCTGTTTGCAAGGGGGAGGGGATTTCTACAGGATGAGTGGGACAGTCTCCACGTGACACGCCTCGTGCTGTGGGTGTCCATGAAAACAGACGTCATCAGACGTCCACTGAGCTCGGGATTACGAACCTTCCTGCCCCCCATCTGCTGTGGGAAATCCCTTGACACCTCAAAGCACGTCTGTGATTCCAAGACACCTCTATCGGTGCTTTGCAAGAGGTGAGCAAGGCCTAGCAAACTGGTCTTTTTGGAAGAGGACAACCCGTGTGCAAGTCTGAAATCATTATGTCACAAGACACAGTCAGCTAGGACAGCACAGGGGTGGGAAGCACACCGCCTCATCCTTTCTTTGGTGTTCTTTGATGGAGAACCCCACGTCATGTGACAGTGTCCTACATGAAGCCAAATCATGACTACACATTTGGTGGTGAATGGGAAGATGGGGGCAGAAGTGAGGTAGTGGCAGGTTTATTTTATTTTATTTTATTTTTATATTTTATTTTATATATTTTTATATTTTATTTTTTGTTTTTCTTTTAAAATATTTTTTATTCTTATTTATTTGAGACAGGGAAAGAGGCAGAATGTGTGTGTGTGAGAGAGAGAGAGAGAGAGAAAGAGAGAAAATACACAAGGGGGGGCCCATGTTTCTGGAGTTCATCTGCAGCACCTGGAAACCCTGGTACCCCCATTTTCAATCTCTCACTCCTTCTGTCTCTCTTATAAATAATGAAAAATAATAAAATCATCATAATAAAATAAATAAAATGTATTAAGAGTTATGCTCATGCCTTTCATCCCAGCAGCCTGGAGAGGGAGGCTTAGAGGGAGGAGGGTTGTGGCTGTGAGTTCGAGGCCAGCCTGAGATGACAGAGTGAATTCCAGCTCAGCCTGGGAGAGAGCCAGACCCTACCTCTCTAAAAAAAAAAAAAAACCAAAGAAATAAATGTAACATCTACCGTAACTATGGTGTCATGTAGCTAACAGCAGGAGGAGGTGTTTAGTGTGATTGTTATATATATATATTTATTATGGATAATATATATTCATTTGATATATTATATATTATGTATTATACATAATATATACAAATATAAGTATATATTTAAATTCATATATAAACTTATATGTAATTATGTAAATTTACATATGAATATATATTTAAACTTATACATATATACATAAGTATATATGATATATATTTACATATATATTATGTACAATATATTATTTTATGTGTTATATATTATTATATATCATAGATACTACATAATATATACATATACAAATATATACACAATTATATGTAAATATGTAATTTATGTATATGTCATAATAGGATTAGGGTTAAGGTTATATGTAAATTTATATACATAAATACATACATATATATATATATATTTTTTTTTTTTTTTTTGGTTTTCGAGGTAGGGTCTGGATCTAGCCCAGGCTCACCCAGAAATGACTCTGGTGTTTAAGGTGTCCCTGAACTCCCAGCCACGACCCTTCTACCTCTGCCTGCCCAGCGCCACGGGGATGAAGTGTTTGAGTGCCACCATGCCCAAGTGATGATTGCTATTATTATTAACATTTGGTTTTTCTTATTATCATTATTGTTACTACTACCACTAATGTTATTATTGTTTGGTTTTCATCATTATTGCTATTATTCAGTTTTAATTATTATTATTTCTTTTCATTATTATTATATTATTATTGTTATCATTATTATTACTATTTTCATTTGGTTTTCCTAACTCCTCCTACCACTACCACTACTACTACTTTTTTTTTTCTTATTATTATTATTATGATTATTATGTTTTTCTTATTATTACTACTATTACTATTACTTGGTTTTCATTGTTATAACTATTATTATTATTATTATTATTATTTTTTATTTTTGGTTTATTATTATTATTACTACTACTACTACTTATCTTATTATTATTTACCAATATTATTCCTATTATTAGGTTTTCTTTATTACTATTAATAATAATTATCATTTTTTTCCCGAGGTGGTGTGTGGCTCTAGCGCAGGCTGACTTGGAACTCAGGCTGCTGTGCTCGTCCTCCTGTCCTACTGACCTCCATTCTGTTCTGGGTCCAGCGGCATCCAGGTCCAGGTCCAGGCACAGCGCGGGTGTCACCCTCAGTGCCAGTGAATTTATGCAAGTGGGGAATTGGGGCGGTGGGTTGGGGGTGTTGGGGATTCAAACCCGGGCTCCTTTGTCTTCACATGCAGGCGGACAGACAGACAGACAAATGAGCGAGTGAGGGAGCGCCTGAGCTGCTCAGCCATGAGTGCAGCCGCTCCTTCCACCCCCTGAGCCGCTCCTTACACCTCCTGGAGTAACATAAAAATGATGTCTAATGGAAGGGGGCCTCGAGTTCAAGACTGGCCTAAAACCACAGAGTGGGTTCCGTGTCAGCCTGGCCTACAGCCACACCCGACCTCAAAATACCGTATTAATAATAATAACAAGAATTTAAAGAATAATAAATAATAAAATAAAAGTTAAAAGTAAAATAAAAAGATAAGTAGTAAAATAGAAACTTAAATAAATAATAAAATTAAATAAAATTAAATAAAAATAAAATAAAGTAATAAAATAATGAATAATAAAATAAAATAATATTCTAAATAAAAAATTTAAATAAATTAAATAAAATGACAAATTAATAATATTAATAATAAATACCACAGAGGTGGTCAGTGCAGGGATTAAGGTTAGTTCTAGACAGTTCGGCTTTGAATCTGACCATCCCATCTCTCCACAATCGGAAGTTCTATCCTAAGAAGTGTAGGTGCTGCTGCTTCTTGGGAACTTTGGTTCAAAAGGCAATGGGTGCAAAGAGGACATCTAGGGTGGGAAAGATGGCTCAGCAGGTAAGCGTTTGGTTGTGAACACTAAGAACCCCAGTTCAAGGCTTGATTCCCCAGGACCCACATAATCCAGATGCACAAATTGGAGCACGCTTCTGGAGGTCGTTTGCAGTGGCTGGAGACACAGGTGCCTCTCTCTCTCTCTCTCTCTCTCTCTCTCTCCTCTTTCAGGCTCTCATATAATTATTAAACAAATAATATTTTTTTAAAAGGAAGACTGGGGCTGGAAGACAGCTCAGTGGTTAGGGTACATGTTTGCAGAGCCAAAGACCCTGAGATAAATTCTCCAGTATGCAAGCAAAGTCAGATACACAGCCTGGGAGAAGAGAGCGAGTTACAGGTCAGCCTCAGCTGTCCCCAAACTCACTGAGATCCTCCTGCCTCTGCCTCCAACAGATTAAAGGTGTGCACTGCCGCATTGGTCCATTGGAGATGAAATCTGTGTTGTGGCTGACTCCAAATAAGAGCTCTGGGAGATAAGGGACATGGGGTCTCCCTCCTTCCAGAGAGTTCTGCAGTGTTGCAACCCACTCTGGCTAAAGTTCTCTTTACGGATTAATTCCCATCATCTTTGCACACTCATTCTAATAATAGTTGATACTTCAGAATGTAGGAAGGCTCTTCTAGATCTGAGATGGAAATTCAATGTCAGTCTTTTTTTTTCTTTTCATTTTGACTAAATCAAAACAACTGCAAGCAAAGAACTATAGCTCACTACAGAAAATAACAGTAACACAGGCTTCTGGCTTGACAGGCATATAGTGAGGCTGAAGAAGGTAGGCTCTTACTATGTGCCTCTTAATTATATGTATTCTTTTCTATAAAAAAATATATTTTAGGGGGCTGGAGAGATGGCTTAGTGGTTAACTGCTTGCCTGTGAAGCCTAAGGACCCCGCTTCAAGGCTCAATTCCCCAGTGCCCATGTAAGACAGACACTGGACAGGCCTTGAGCCAGGATGTCAGCCACATGACCTTTTAAGATTTTTTTATTTTTATTTCTTTCTTTAATATTTACAGTTATTTATTCATTCATTATTTACATTTATTTATTATTATTTAGATTTATTTATTATTTACATTTATTGATTATCATTTTTAGTTATTTCTATTTATTGATATTTATTATTTATACTGGTTTAATATTTATACTTATTAATTTGTTATATTTATTTACTGAGTATTTTCATTTATGTGATATTTATACTTATTAGTTAATTTTATATCATTTATAGCCATTCATTTAAGATTTATACATGTTTGTTTATTATATTTGTTTTATTTATTTATTATTTACATTCATTCATTTAGTATTATTATTAATTAGATTTATTTATTATTACTTGTAGTTATTTCGTTATAATTGATATTTATTATTTATACTTGTTTAATATTTACACTTATTAATTTGTTATATTTATTTACTGTTTATTTTCATTATGTAATATTTATACTTATTAGTGTATTATATTTGTTTCATTTATTTATTATTTACATTCATTCATTTAGTATTTATCCTTATTTGTTTATTATATTTATTCATTTATCATATGTATTTATTGTATTTTTTTATTATTTATATTTATTTGTTTAATATTTATCCTTATTCGTTTCTTTACCATATTTATATATTGTTTAATTTATTCATTATTTATACTCGTTTATTTAATATTTATACTACTTTGTTTATTATACTTATTTATTAACTATATTTTTTGGGTTTTTTTCTTTATTATTTGTTTTTTTTTTTTTTTTTAGTTTTTATTTATTTTTTTCTGACAACTTCTTAAATTGTATACAAAATCCCATGTTTTTCCTCGCTCCCCTGACATTCCCCTATGAAACTTCACTCTACATCATATCCCCTCCCCTTCTCAGTCAGCCTCTCTCTTTTTTTATGTATGTATGTGTGTGTGTGTGTGTGTGTGTGTGTGTGTGTGTGTGTGAGAGAGAGAGAGAGAGAGAGACAATGGACAGACAGACAGACAGACAATGCACATGTCTGTTTGTGCACATGTCTGTATGTGGGTACTGGGGAACAGATCATAGCTTTGAAGGCAAGCATCTTTTAAACACGGAGCCTTTTCTCCAGCCTTAATCCTCTTTTTTTCCTTTTTACTTAAACGTACATGAATGGTGGGTGCCCAAGGTGCTCTTGCCCCCAGCCATATACACTACTTTTCCTTTAAAATTTTATGTATTTATGTCTGTATGTCTGTATGTATGCATGTATGTATGTATGTATGTGCGTGGTGTGTGTGTGTGTGAGAGAGAGAGAGAGAGACAGAGAGGAAGAGAATAGATACTAACGTTTGTGAACATGTCTGTATGTGGGTACTGGGGAATAGAACCTGGCTTTGCAGGCAAGCACCTATTAAACACGGAGCCTTTTTTCCAGCCTTCCTCCTCTTTTTTTTCTTTTTCCTTTTTACTTAAACTTACATGAATGTTGGGTGCCTTAGGAGATCTTGCCCTAAGACACAAATACTACTTGTTCTTTGACATTTTTTTTTTTTTTTTATTTGTGTGTGTGAGAGAGAGAGAGAGAGAGAGAGAGAGAGAGAGAGAGAGAGTAAATACCAGATAGCATCGTTTTTTTTTTTTTTTTTTTTTTTGGTTTTTCGAGGTAGGGTCTCACTGTAGCTCAGGCTGACCTGGAATTCACTCTGTAGTCTCAGTGTGGCCTCGAACTCATGGTGATCCTCCTACCTGTCTCCCAAGTGCTGGAACTAAAGGCGTGCTCCACCAGGCCCAACCCTTAAAAAATTTCTTTTACTATTATTTATTTATTTGACAGAGAAAGACAGAAAGAGATGGAGAGAGATGAGCACACCAGGCCTCAAGCCACTGCAAATGAACACCAGATGCATGCACGCCCTTGTGAATCTGGCTAACGTAGGTCCTGGGGAATCAAACCTGTGTCCTTGGGCTTTGCAGTCCAACGAATTAATGGCTAAGCCATCTGTCCAGGCCCAGAAAGCACCCTTTTTATCCAAGTTGAAGGGAGTCCTCAACATGACTTCCCCTCCAACAGTTTTTTTTCCAATAACCATCAGGCCATTTGTAGCCCTACAACTCTATTTTTTTTTTTTTTTTTTTGGATTTTCGAGGTAGGGTCTCGCCCTAGGCCAGGATGACCTGGAGTTCACTATGTAGTCTCAGGCTGGCATCGAACTCATGGCGATTCTCCAACCTCTGCCTCCGGTGTGCTGGGATTAAAGGCGTGTGCCAGCAAAGCCAAAGGATCCCACTTTGATTCCCCAGGACCCACGTTAGCCAGATGCACAAGGTGGTGCATAAGTGTGGAGTTTGTTTGCAGCGGCTGGAGGCCCTGGCATGTCCATTCCCTCCTCTCCCTCAGCCCCCTCTCTGTCCCTCCCTATTTCTCTCTCTCTCTCTAATCAATAAATACGTACATTTTTTGAAATTATTTTCTTTTATTTACTTAACAGACACACAGGGATGTTGTGCACTGGACAGGCCTTGAGCCAGGATGTCAGCCACATGGCCTTTTAAGATTTCTTTATTTTTATTTCTTTCTTTAATATTTACAGTTATTCATTCATTTATTATTTACATTTATTTATTATTATTTAGATTTATTTCTTATTTACATTTATTATTTGTAGTTATTTCTGTTTATTGATATTTATTATTTATACTTCTTTAATATTTATACTTATGGATTTGTTATATTTATTTACTGTGTATTTACATTATACAATATTTATACTTATTAGTTTATTATATTCATTTATCATTTATATTCATTCATTTAAGATTTATACTAGATTTATACTTTTAGTTTTATTTTTTTTTTATTTATTGTTTACATTTATTCATTTAGTATTTATCCTTATTTATTATAGTTATTCATTTATCATATGTATTCATTGTGTTATTTATTTATTATTTCTATTCATTTGTTTAATATTTATCCTTATTTGTTTACCATATTTATATACTTGTTAATATATTCATTATTTATACTCATTTATTTCATATGTATACTGCTTTGTTTATTATACTTATATATTAAGTATATTTTTTGGTTTATTTCTTTATTATTTTGTTTTTTTTTTTCTTTTTTTCAATTTTATTTATTTTTTTCTGAGAACTTCTTTAATTGTAGACAATATCCCATATTTTTTCCCTCGCTCCCCTGACTTTGCCTTTGAAACTTCACTCTACATCATATGCCCTTTCCCTCTCAATTAGCCTATCTCTTTTTTTTTATGTATGTATGTATGTATGTATGTATGTATGTATGTATGTACGTGTGTGTGTGTGTATGTATGTATGTGTGAGAAAGAGAGAGAGAGAGAGACAATGGACACTACCGTTTGTGCACATGTCTGTATGTGGGTACCGGGGAACAGATCATAGCTTTGCAGGCAAGCACCTTTTAAGCTCAGAGCCTTTTCTGCAGCCTTAATCCTCTTTTTTTCTTTTTCCTTTTTACTTAAATGTACGTGAATGGTGGGTGCCCAAGGTGCTCTTGCCCCCAGACATATACACTAATTGTTCTTTGAAATATTGTGGTGTGTTTATTTATTTACTTATTTATTCATTAATTTATTGTGTGTGTGTGTGTGTGTGTGTGTGTGTGTGTGTGTGAGAGAGAGAGAGAGAGAGAGAGAGAGAGGGAGAATGGACACTATAAGGCTTACAGGCACTGTAACAGAACTCCAGATGCATGCGACCTTTTGTTCACATGAATGTATGTGGAAAATGGAAGCTAGCTTTCCAGGCAAGCACGTTTAACCATCGTGCTGTTTTTCCAGCACATGCTCACCTGGAAATCACAGGGATCCTCCTAAGTCTCTGGGCCCCTCCTGAGTGCTGGGACGAAAGGTGTCTCACTGTAATTCAGCCTGACCTGGAATTTACTATGCAGTCTCAGGGTGGCCTTGAACTCATGGCAATACTCCTACCTCTGTCTCCCCAGTGCTGGGATTAAAGGTATATAACTAAAAGTCAAACGACAACACAAAATCAAACAGAGCCACCAATGGTCAGGAAATTGTGCAGAAGAGAGTGTGCAAAAACCAGAGGGGATGGGGCAATATGCATAGGCACTGAATCCCTCAATTGAAGGGCTGCTCCTCTCAAAAGTTTAGAACCAAAACGCCATGGGGAATGCCCACAATCCCACCAAGACGGGCCCTGCATGCCTGGCAGGAGTCAAGACGGGCATGAGCGTACCAACTTATGATGCGTACTTACAACGTTTCCTCTGAAAGAAAAGGCATAAAAGAACCCTGAAAATAAGCCAAGGAGTCAGCGAAAGTGACAACGTGATTGGGGTTCACCTTAGGAATAAGCTTCCTACTGGCCTGTGTCAGCAGGTAGAAATAGAACACTGCTCCTTGTATGTCACGGAGTCCCGCTCTCTTGCAGCACCCTGCACCAACAACCGAGCGCACTTGAGAAAAGCTGAGTCCCTCTCGTCATTAACAACAATGATAAGCGAGTAAGTAGTCCAAGTAATTGAACTCAAAACTCCTGTAAGATTTTTCAGTCTCTCTACCTTAATCTTTGAAGCAGGCTCTCACCCTCTAACATCTGGCTTCTAAGTCCTACACATCCTTGTCCATCAGCCATATAAGATCATCTTAGCTGGGCTGGGAGTTCCCTAGGGAAACACACCCCTGGGGTCCTGTTCATTCATTTTTCAGACATCCCCATTACAGCAGGCTTGTAACATCAGAGTGAAGGGATGAAGTCTAAGATATCGCTCAATTACAAAAAATGGATTCTGTGCACCACCGGTCCACTGGCTCAGCTGTCCTTTTTCTGTCGACCAATTTGACGCTTTATTTGGAGACAACAGATTCTCTAACCCAGGGGTACAGGCATGCTGTACCCCTGGGTTAGAGAATCTGGAATGTTCCGGGGAAAGAGAATGCCAGGAGGGCCCAGGGAATTGCTGTGTGATAGAATTGGGGCTCCTGACAAGCATCTGAGTCATCTGCTCACATCTTTCTGGGACCTCCAGAACTGACCGAGGATTTCAGACACTCGATATGAGTTTTGAGCACCCTTTCTGCCTGAAGACCACCCTACTGGTAATCCAGCAGACACTGGGGAGAGTCCTAAGTTCTCAAGGAAAAATATTCATTCATTTATTTATTCATTTATTTGTGTGTGTGTGTGTGTGTGAGAGAGAGAGAGAGAGAGAGAGAGAGAGAGAGAGAGAGAGAGAGAGAGAATGGAAACAATTGTGCCTACAGGCCCTGAAAATGCACTTGAGATGCTTGCACTAGTTTGTGCACATGGCTGTATGTGGGTACTGGGCAATCGAAACTTTGCAAGCAAGCACCTTTGACCCCGGAGCCATTATTCCAGCCTTCTCCTTTTTCCCCCGTTTGTCTTTTTTATTTCACCTGTGCATGTTTGGACAATTTAGTATCTCTTTCGGCCAGACACGTCCACTATTTTCCTTTAAAATTTTATGTATTTATGTCTCTATGTCTGTATGTATGCATGTATGTAAGTGTGCCTGTGTGTGTGTGTGTGTGTGTGTGTGTGTGTGTGTGTGTGTGTGTGTGACAGAGAGAAAGAGAATGGACACTACCATTTGTGCACATGTCAGTATGTGGGAACTGGGCAATAGAACATTACTTTGCTGGCAAGCACCTTTTAAACAGGGAGCCTTTTCTCCAGCCTTCCTCCTCTTTTTTTTTTTCTTTTTACTTTTTACTTAAATGTACATGAATGGTGGGTGCCCTAGGAGCTCTTGCCTGAAGACACATACAGTACTTGTTCTTTGAAATATTGTTGTTTAATTATTTATTTATTTGTGTGTGTGTGTGTGTGTGAGAGAGAGAGAGAGAGAGAGAGAGAGAGAGAGAGAGAGACTAAGTACCAGATAGCATCTTTTTTTTTTTTTTTTTTGGGGGTAGGGTCTCACTGTAGCTCAGGCTGACCTGGAATTCACTCTGTAGTCTCAGGGTGGCGTCAAACTCATGCTGATCCTCCTACCTGTCTTCCAAGTGCTGGGATGAAAGGCGTGCTCCACCAGGCCAGACCCTGAAAATTTTTTTTACTATTATTTATTTATTTGACAGAGAAAGAGGGAAAGAGAGAATGACCACACCAGGCTTCCAGCCACTGCAAATGAACACCAGATGCATGCACGCCCTTGTGCATCTGGCTAATGTAGGTCCTGGGGAATCGAACCTGTGTTGTTGGGCTTTGCAGTACAATGCCTTAATGGCTAAGACATCTGTCAAGGCCCAGAAAGCACCCTTTTTATCCAAGTTGAAGGGAGCCTTCAACATGACTTCCCCTCCAACATTTTCTTTGCCAATAACCATCAGGCCATTTGTAGCCCTACAACTCTATTTTCTTTTTTTTTTTTTTTTTTTTTTTTTTTTTGGCTTTTCGAGGTAGGGTCTCGCCCTAGGCCAGGCTGACCTGGAATTCTCTGTAGTCTCAGGCTGGCATCGAACTCATGGCGATTCTCCTACCTCTGCCTCCAGAGTGCTGGGATTAAAGTCGTGTTCCAGCAAAGCCAAAGGATCCCACTTCGATTCCCCAGGACCCACGTTAGCCAGATGCACAAGGTGGCTCATAAGTCTGGAGTTCGCTTGCAGCGGCTGGAGGCCCTGGCATGTCCATTCCCTCCTCTCTCTCTCTCTGCCCCTCTCTGTCCCTCTCAATTTCTCTCTCACTATAATCAATAAATACCTAAAATATTTTTAAAATTAATTTCATTTATTTACTTAGCAGACACACAGGGAGGTTGTGCACTGGACAGGCCTTGAGCCAGGATGTCAGCCACATGGCCTTTTAAGATTTCTTTATTTTTATTTCTTTCTTTAAAATTTACAGTTATTTATTCATTTATTATTTACATTTATTTATTATTATTTAGATTTATTCATTATTTACATTTATTTATTATTATTTGTAGTTATTTCTTTATTATTGATATTTATTTATTATTTATACATGTTTAATATTTATACTTATTGTTATTTTTATTTACTGTGTATTTTCATTGATGCAATATTCATACATATTAGTTTATTATATTTATTTATCATTTATATTCAATCATTTAAGATTTATACTTGTTAGTTTATTATATTTGTTTTATTTATTTATTTATTATTTACATTCATTCATTTAGTATTTATCCTTATTTGTTTATTATAGTTATTCATTTATCATATGTATTTATAGTATTGTTTATTTATTATTTATTTTCATTTGTTTCATATTTATCCTTATTTGTTTCTTTACCATATTTATATATTGTTTTATTTATTCATTATTTATACTCGTTTATTTACTATTTAAACTGCTTTTGTTTATTATACTTATTACTGGTACTGGGGAATAGAACCTGGCTTTGGAGGCAAGCACCTATTAAAACACGGAGCCTTTTCTCCAGCCTTCCTCCCCCTTTTTTTTTCCTTTTTACTTAAACTTACATGAATGTTGGGTGCCCTAGGAGATCTTGCCCTAAGACACATACACTACTTGTTCTTTGAAATTTTGTTGTTTATTTTTTTATTTATGTGTGTGTGAGAGAGAGAGAGAGAGAGACAGAGAGAGAGACAGAGAGCAGCTGGAGGCCCTGGCATGTCCATTTCCTCCTCTCTCTCTGCCCCTCTCTGTCCCTCTCTATTTCTCTCTCTCTCTCTCTAATCAATAAATACATAAATTTTTTGAAATTATTTTCTCTTATTTACTTAAAAGACACACAGGGAGGTTGTGCACTGGACAGGCCTTGAGCCAGGATGTCAGCCATATGGCCTTTTAAGATTTCTTTATTTTTATTTCTTTCTTTAATATTTATAGTTATGTATTCATTTATTATTTACATTTATTTATTATTAGTAGTAGTTATTTCTATTTATTGATATTTATTATTTATATGTGTTTAATATTTATACTTATTAATTTGATATCTTTATTTACTGTTTTTTCACATTTATGCAATATTTATACTTATAAGTTTATTATATTTATTTATCATTTATATTCATTCATTTAAGATTTATAATTGTTAGTTTATTATATTTGTTTTATTTATTTATTATTTACATTCATTCATGTAGTATTTATCCTTATTTGTTTATTATAGTTATTCATTTATCATATGTATTTATTGTATTATTTATTTATTATTTATATTCATTTGTTTAATATTTATCCTTATTTGTTTCTTTACCATATTTATATACTGATTTATATATTCATTATTTATACTTGATTATTTAATATGTATACTGCTTTGTTTATTATACTTATTTATTAACTAAAATTTTTAGTTTATTTCTTTATTATTTGTTTTCTTTTTTTCTTTTTCAAAATTTTATTTATTTTTTTGTGAAAACTTCTTTAATTGTAGACAATATTCCATGTTTTTTCCCTCGCTCCCCTGACTTTCCCCTTCAAAACTTCACTCTACATCATATGGCATTCCCCTCTCAATCAGCCTCTCTCTTTTTTTTATGTATGTATGTAGGTATGTGTGTGTGTGTGTGAGAGAGAGAGAGAGAAAAATGGACACTACCATTTGTGCACATGTCTGTATGTGGGCACTGGGGAACAGATCATACCTTTCCAGGCAAGCACCTTTTAAGCAGGGAGCCTTTTCCCCAGCCTTAATTCTCTTTTTTTTCTTTTTCCTTTTTACTTAAACATACATGAAAGGTGGGTGCCCAAGGTGCTCTTGCCGCCAGACATATACACTAATTGTTCTTTGAAATATTGTGGTGTGTTTATTTATTTTCTTTTTTATTTACTTATTTATTTATTTATATATATATTTATTTATATGTGTGTGTGTGTGTGTGTGTGAGAGAGAGAGAGAGAGAGAGAGAGATAGTATGTACCAGATAGCATCATTTTTTTGTTGTTGTTGTTGTTTGAGGTAGGGTCTCACTGTAGCTCAGGCTGACCTAGAATTCACTCTTTAGTCTCAGGGTGGACTCGAACTCATGGTGATCCTCCTACCTGTCTCCCAAGTGCTGGGATTAAAGGCGTGCTCCATTTTTTTATTTAGACCTTTAAAATTTTTTTTTTTTTTTTACTATTATTTATTTATTTGACAGAGAAAGAGGGAAAGAGAGAGAGAGAGAATGAGCACACCAGGCCTCCAGCCACTGCAAATGAACACCAGATGCATGCACTCCCTTGTGAATCTGGCTAACGTGGGTCCTGGGGAATCAAACCTGTGTCCTTGGGCTGTGCAGCCCAACGCCTTAACGGTTAAGCCATGTGTCCTGGCCCAGAAAGCACCCTTTTTATCCAAGTTGAAGGGAGTCCTCAACATGAGTTCCCCTCCAACAGTTTCTTTTCCAATAACCATCAGGCCATTTCTAGCCCTACAACTCTATCTTTTTTTTTTTTGATTTTCAAGGTAGGGTCTCGCCCTAGGCCAGGATGACCTGGAGTTCACTATGTAGTCTCAGGCTGGCATCGAACTCATGGCGATTCTCCAACCTCTGCCTCCGGTGTGCTGGGATTAAAGGCGTGTGCCAGCAAAGCCAAAGGATCCCACTTCGATTCCCCAGGATCCACATTAGCCAGATGCACAAGGTGGCGCATAAGTGTGGAGTTTCTTTGCAGCGGCTGGAGGGCCTGGCATGTCCATTCCCTCCTCTCCCTCCGCCCCTCTCTGTCCCTCTCTATTTCATTCTCTCTCTCTAATCAATAAATACGTACATTTTTTGAAATTATTTTCTTTTATTTACTTACCAGACACACAGGGATGTTGTGCACTGGACAGGCCTTGAGCCAGGATGTCAGCCACATGGCCTTTTAAGATTTCTTTATTTTTATTTCTTTCTTTAATATTTACAGTTATTCATTCATTTATTATTTACATTTATTTATTATTATTTAGATTTATTTCTTATTTACATTTATTTATTATTATTTGTAGTTATTTCTGTTTATTGATATTTATTATTTATACTTGTTTAATATTTTTACTTATTGATTTGTTATAATTTACTGTGTATTTACATTTATGCAATATTTATACTTATTAGTTTATTATATTTATTTATCATTTATATTCATTCATTTAAGATTTATACTTGTTAGTTTATTATAGTTGTTTTATTTATTATTTACATTCATTCATTTAGTATTTATCCTTATTTGTTTATTATAGTTATTCATTTATCATATTTATTAATTGTATTATATAGTTTTTATTTATATTCATTTGTTTAATATTTATCCTTATTTGTTTCTTTACCATATTTACATACTCTTTAATATATTCATTATTTATACTCGTTTATTTAATATGTATACTGCTTTGTTTATTATACTTATTTATTAACTATATTTTTTGGTTTATTTCTTTATTATTTGTTTTCTTTTTTTTCTTTTTTTAAGTTTTATTTATTCTTTTCTGAGAATTTTTTTAATTGTAGACAATATCCCATGTTTTTTCCCTCGCTCTCCTGACTTTCCCTTTTGAAACTTCACTCTACATCATATGCCCTTCCCCTCTCAATCAGCCTCTCTCTTTTTTTATGTATGTATGTATGTGTGTGTGTGAGTGTGTGTGAGAGAGAGAGAGAGAGAGAGAGAGAGAGAGAGACAATGTACACTACTGTTTGTGCACATGTCTGTATGTGGGTACTGGGGAACAGATCATAGCTTTGCAGGCAAGCACCTTTTAAGCATGGAGCCTATTCTCCAGCCTTAACCCTCTTTTTTTTCTTTTTCCTTTTTACTTAAACGTGCATGAAAGTTGGGTGCCCAAGGTGCTCTTGCCCCCAGACATATACACTAATTGTTCTTTGAAATATTGTGGTGTGTTCATTTATTTACTTTATTTAATTATTAATTTATGTGTGTGTGTGAGAGAGAGAGAGAGAGAGAGAGAGAGAGACAGAGAGAGAGAGAGAGAGAGAGATAGAGAGAGGAAGAATGGACACAACAGGGCTTCCAGGCACTACAACTGAAGTCCAGATGCATGCGACCTTTTGTTCATTTGAATGGATGTGGGTACTGGAAAATGGAAGCTAGCATTGCAGGCAAGCACTTTTAACCATTGTGCTGTTTTTCCAGCACATGCTCACCTGGAAATCACAGAGATCCTCCTAAGTCTCTGGGCCCCTCCTGAGTGCTGGGCCGACAGGTGTCTCACTCTAATTCGGGCTGACTTGGAATTCACTATGTAGTCTCAGGTTGGCCTAGAACTCATGACAATACTCCTACCTCTGTCTCCCCAGTGCTGGGATTAAAGGTATATAACTAAAAGACAAACGACAACACAAAATCAAACAGAGCCACCAATGGTCAGCAAATTGTGCAGAAGAGTGTGCAAAAATGAGAACGGGTGGGGCAATATGCATAGGCCCTGAATCCCTCAATTGAAGGGCTGCTCCTTCCAAAAGTTAGGAACCAAAACACCATGGGGAATGCCCACAATCCCACCATGACAGGCCCTTCATGGCCTGGCACGAGTGAAGATGGGCATGAGCGTACCAAGATATGGTGTGTACTTACAACGTTTCCTCTGAAAGAACAGGCATAAAAGAACCATAAAAATAAGCCAAGCAGTAGGCGAAAGTGACAACGTGATTGGGGTTCACCTTAGGAATAAGGTTCCTACTGGCCTGGGTCAGCAGGTAGAAATTGAACACTGTTCCTTGTATGTCAGGGAGTCCTGCCTCTCCTTGCAGCACCCTGCACCAACAATGCAGCGCACTTGAGAAAAGCTGAGTCCCTCTCGTCATCAACAATGATAAGCGAGTAAGTAGTCCAAGTAATTGAACTCAAAGCTCCTGGAAGATTTTTCAGTCTCTCTACCTTAATCTTTGAAGCAGGCTCTCACCCTCTAACATCTGGCTTCTAACTCCTACACATCCTAGTCCGTCAGCCATATAAGATCATGTTAGCTGGGCTGGGAGTTCCCTAGGGAAACACACCCCTGGGGTCCTGTTCATTCATTTTTCAGACATCCCCATTACAGTAGGCTTGTAACGTCAGAGTGAAGGGATGAAGTCTAAGATATCACTCAATTACAAAAAAAAAGATTCCGTGCACCACCGGCGCACTGGCTCAGCTGTCCTTTTTCTGTTGACCAATTTGACGCTTTATTTGGAGACAGCAGATTCTCTTACCCAGGGGCACAGCACATCTGGAACGTTCCGGGGAAAGAGAATGCCAGTGGGGCCCAGGGAATCGCTCTGTGATAGAATTGGGGCTCCTGACAAGCATCTGAGTCATCTGCTCACATCTGTCTGGGACCTCCAGAACTGACCGAGGATTTCAGACACTCGATATGAGTTTGGAGCACGCTCTCTGCCTGAGGACCACCCTTCTGGTAATCCAGCAGACACTGGGGAGAGTCCTAAGTTCTCAAAGGAAAAGTATTCATTCATTCATTAATTTATTTATTTATGAGAGAGAGAGAAAGAGAATGGAAACAATTGTACCTACAGGCCCTGCAAATGTTATTTATTTATTTGACAGCAAAAGAGGGAAAGAGAAGGAGAGAGAATGAGCACACCAGGCCTCCAGCCAGTGCAAATGAACACCAGATGCATGCACTCCCTTGTGCATCTGGCTAACTTGGGTCCTGGGCAATCGAACCTGTGTCCTTGGGCTTTGCAGTACAATGCCTTAACGGCTAAGCCGTCTGTCCAGGCCCAGAAAGCACCCTTTTTATCCAAGTTGAAGGGAGTCCTCAACATGACTTCCCCTCCAATATTTTCTTTTCTAATACCCATCAGGCCATTTGTAGCCCTACAATTCTTTTTTTTTTTTTTTTTTTTTGGCTTTTCGAGGCAGGGTCTCACCCAAGGCCAGGATGACCTGGAGTTCACTATGTGTTCTCCGGCTGGCATCCAACTCATGGCGATTCTCCTACCTCTGCCTCCTGAGTGCTGGGATTAAAGGCCTGTGTCAGCAAAGCCAAAGGTTCCCAGTTCGATTCCCCAGGACCCACGTTAGCCTGATACACAAGGTGGCATATGAGTCTGGAGTTTCTTTTCAGTGGCTGGAGGTCCTGGCACGCCCAGTCTCTCTTTCCAGCACGTGATATAGAAATACATCAGGACTTCAAAGTCTGTCCGTGATTCCACGACACATCTATCAGTTGTTTGCAAGAAGTGAGAAAGGCCTAGAAAACCGGTTGTTTTGGAGGCCTTGAAGCACGCGATCCCTCTCTCTCTCTCTCTCTCTCTCTCTCTCTCTCTCTCTCTTTCTCTGTCAAATAAATAAATAAATAAACGCTGTTTGCAAGCCAAGCAATATGCCACATGCCTTAATCCCAGCACTCAGGAGGCCAAGGTAGGAGGATGGCCGTGAGTTCAAGGCCACCCTGAGAGTACAGAGTGAATTCCAAGTCAGCCTGTGCTAGAGGGAGACCCTATCTTGAAAAAACAAAAATAAATAAAAATAAATACATAAATAAATAAACAAAGCTGTTTGCAAGAGGGAGGGCATTCCTACAGGATGAGTGGGACAGTCTCCACATGACACACCTGGTACTGTGGGCGTCTGTGAAAACAGACGTCGTCAGACGTCCACTGAGCTCGGGATTCCGAGCCTTCCTTCACCGCATCTGCTGTGGGAAATCCCTCGGCACCTCAATGCACGTCAGTGATTCCAAGACACCTCTATGGGTGCTTTGCAAGAGGCGAGCAAGGCCTAGCAAACTGGCCTTTTCAGAAGAGGACAACTGGTGTGCCGTCCCTGGCAAGTCTGAAATCATTATGTCACAAGACACAGTCAGCTAGGACGGCACACGGGTGGGAGCACACCGCGTCATCCTTTCTGATGGAGAACACGTGACACTGTCACGTGACGTGACAGTGTCCTACATGAAGCCAAAACATGACTACACATTTGGTGGAGAACGTGAAGACGGGGGCAGAAATGAGGTTGTGGCAGGTTTATTTTATTGTATTTTTATATTTTATTTTTTGTTTTTCTTTTTAAATATTTTTTATTCTTATTTATTTATTTGAGACAGGGAAAGAGGTAGAGTGTGTGTGTGTGTGTGTGGGTGGGTGTGTGTGTGAGAGAGAGAGAGAGAAAATACACAAGGGGGGCATGTGTCTGGAGTTTGTCTGCAGCAGCTGGAAACCCTGGTGCCCCCATTTTCAATCTCTCACTCCTTCTGTCTCTCCTATAAATAATAAAAAATAATAAAATCATCATAATAAAATAAAATATATTAAGTGTTGTTCTCACGCTTTTCATCCCAGCAGCACTGGAGAGGGAGGCTTAGAGGGAGTAGAGTTGTGGCTGTGAGTTCGAGGCCAGCCTGAGATGACAGAGTGAATTCCAGCTCAGCCTGGGCTAGAACCAGACTCTACCTCAAAAACAAAAAAAGAAAGAAAACCAAATAAATAAATGTAACATCTACCTTAAGTATGGTGTCATGTAGCTAACAGCAGGAGGAGGTGTTTAGTGTGATATACATACATACATATATATATATATATATATATATATATATATGGCGATATATATTCATTTGATATATTATATATTATGTATTATACATAATATATACAAATATAAGTATATATTTAAATTCATATGTAAACTTAAATGTACATATGTAAATTTATATATGAATATATATTTAAACTTATACATACATTATATACATAAGTATATATGAAATATATTTACATATACATTATGTACAATATATTGTTTTATGTGTTATATATTATTATGTATTATACATACTACATAATATATACATATACAAATATATACACACTTATATATAAATATGTAATTTACATATATGTCATGATAGGATTAGGGTTAAGGTTATATGTAAATTTATATACATAAATACATATATGTATAATTTTTTTTTTTGGTTTTTGAGGTAGGGTCTGGATCTATCCCAGGCTGACCCAGAAATCACTCTGGCATCTCAGGGTGGCCTTCAACTCACGGCCACGACCATTCTACCTCTGCCTGCCCAGTGCTGCGGGGATGAAATGTATGACTGCCACCATGCCCAAGTGATTATTGCTATTATTATTATTATTTCGTTTTCCTTATTGTCATTATTGTTACTACTACTATTGTTATTATTGTTTCATGTTCATCATTATTGCTATTATTTGGTTTTAATTATTGTTTCTTTTCATTATCATTATAGTATTATTTGTATCATTATCATTACTATTATCATTTGGTTTTCCTAACTACTACTACCACTACTACTATTTTCTTTTTTTCTTATTATTATTACGATTATTAGGTTTTCCTTATTATTACTATTGCTGTTACTATTTGGTTTTCATTGTTATAACTATTAAAATATTGTTATTATTTGGCTTTCCTTATTATTACTACTACTACTATTATCTCATCATTGTTACCAATATTATTACTATTATTAGGTTTTCTTTATTACTATTAATAATAATGATAAAATTATCGAGGTGGTGTGTGGCTGCAGCAGCTCAGGCTGACTTGGAACTCAGGCGCCGTCCTTGTCCTCCTGACCTCCATTCTGTTCTAGGTCCAGCGGCATCCAGGTCCAGGTCCAGGCACAGCACTTGCGGCACCCTCAGTGCCCGTGGCATTATGCATGTGGGGTTGGGGGCGGTGGGTTGGGGGTTGTGGGGATTCAAACCCTGACTCCTTTGGCTTCACATGCAGGTGGAAAGACAGACAGAAAAATGTGCGAGTGAGGGAGCACCTGAGCTGCTTAGCCATGAGTACAGCCGCTCCTTCCACCCCCTGAGCCGCTCCTTACACCTCCTGGAGTAACATAAATATGATGTCCAATGGAAAGGGGCCTCAAGTTCCAGACCAGCCTGAAACCACAGAGTGGGTTCCAGGTCAGCCTGGCCTACAACTACACCTGACCTCAAAATACCATTTTAATAAGCTGGGCGTGGTGGCGCACGCCTTTAATCCCAGCACTCGGGAGGCAGAGGTAGGAGGATCGCTGTGAGTTCGAGGCCACCCTGAGACTACATAGTTATTCCAGGTCAGCCTGGACCAGAGTGAAACCCTACGTCAAAAAAAAAAAAAAGAAAGAAAAACAATTTTAATAATAACAATTATTTAAAGAATAATAAATAATAAAATAAAATTTAAAAGTAAAATAAAATGATAAGTAATAAAATAGAAATTTAAATGAATAACTAAATTAAATAAAATAAAATAATAACATAATGAATAATAAAATAAAATGATATATTAAAATAAATTAAATGCATTAAGTAAAATGACAGATTAATAATATTAATAATAAATACCACAGAGGTGGTCAGTGCAGGGATTAAGGTTAGTTCTAGACTGTTTGGCTTTGAATCTGACCATCCCATCTCTCCACAATCAGAAGTTCTATCCTAAGAAGTGTAGGTGCTGCTGTTTCTTGGGAACTTTGGTTCACAAAGGCAATGGGTTCAAAGAGGACATCAAGGGTGGGAAAGATGGCTCAGTGGGTAAGCGTTGGGCTGTGAACACTAAGAACGCTGGTTCGAAGCTCGATTCCCCAGGACCCATGTGATCCAGATGCACAAATTGGAGCACAATTCTGGAGGTCGTTTGCAGTGGCTGGAGATACAGGTGCGCCAATTCTCTCTCTCTCTCTCTCTCTCTCTCTCTCTCTCATCTTTGAGGCACTCATATAATTATTAAACAAATAATAATTTTTTAAAATGGAAGACTGGAAGATGGCTCAGCGGTTAGGGTACATGCTTGCAGAGCCTAAGAACCTGAGATAAATTCCCCAGTATACAAGTAAAGTCAGATACACAGCCTGGGAGAAGAGAGTGAGTTACAAGTCAACCTCGGCTGTTCCCAAACTCACTGAGATCCTCCTGCATCTGCCTCCAACAGATTAAAGGTGTGCACTGCCACATTAGTCCATTGGAGATCTGAAATCTGTGTTGTGGCTGACCCCAAGTGCTGGGATTAAAGGCGGGCGCCACCACGTCTGGCTAGGCCTTCATCTCTTCAGTTGAAGGTCTGAGTGCATGAAATTTACACCCAAACTCTCCTCACAACCACACACCACTCACTGGAGACAACCAGTGGGTGTCCTCCCACTACTAGCTGTCTACTCCCTCCCACACCATGAACAAAAAGAAGACAGTACATTTTTAAAGCATAGTGCTTATCACACACATCTTTTGAAAATAGCCTGTGCACCTTTCTCTCAGGAGTCATGGACCAAGGCTGATAATTTTTATCCTGTTTTGTAAGTTTACTGAGGATGATAAATTGGTCCGTTATTTCCATAAACAAAAATATAGAGATGTCAGTGCATGCTTAAGAAGAGTGTTCTCGGGATCACTCGTTTCTGTGTGTATATATTCTCTGCAATAGATAGGACAATATGGATGAAAAATATTAATGAGGAAGGAAGTACTCCTTGCTGAGCCTACAGTGTACCTTTCTCTTAAAATCAGGGTACTTACCAAAGAGGAGCTAGGACATACTGTACAGTTCAAAGTGCAAGTGTTCCCACCACAAGCCACTGGTGGTGCTTTACTCAATACTTGTCATAGTAAAGCTGGGCCCTTTTATTCCGTGAGATAAAGGAAACTAATTGCACAGATTTCAAGCCAGGATTCTGTGCTAATATCTGACAATGCAATGTACAGGAAATAAGTGTACTATCTTGAGTATGTCGTGTATATATGTCATATTTTTGGAAGATGCCTTGCTCACAGCAGGTGCTCAAAATGTTTGTAGATTGATAGAGAACTGTACAATGAAACATGATAATTATTAGTAATAAATTACCATCTCATCATATAAGCCCATCATTAAAAAATCTGAAAGCTTAAAACTAAATTTTTCCTTATGGTTTGGTTTAAAGATATATTACTATGCATTACTTGACACCTATAAAACAAATGTAGGTCTGAAACCAGGTTTGGTCATAGTAAAAGCTAATGGAAAATAATGATAAATGAAATTCAGAATGATTTGTAGAACTTCATTATTTTACAATATTCTAAACCTTCTTTGTTGTCATTTTGGAATATTTTAAAAATTATTTGTGAGTAGAGAGAAAGAGAAAGAGTGCGTGCATGGGCTTGCCAAGGTCTCTCGCTCTACAAATAAACTTTAAATATATGTGTCACTATGTGCATTTGGCTTTACCTGGGTATTGGGGAACCCAACTTAGGCCGACAGGCTTTACAAGCAAGGGCCTCTAACCACTGAGTCATCTCCAGCTCTTCTTACTTATCTTTTTTTTGTGTGTGCGAGGTAGGGTCTCACTCTAGCCCAGGCTGACCTGGAAATCACTATGCATTCTCAGGGTGGCCTTGATCTCACTGTGATCCTCCTACCTCTGCCTCTCGAGTGCTGGGATTAAAGGCGTGCGCCACCAAGCCTGGCTCTAAAGCAACTTTTAACAGAAGAGTTCAGGATATGCTTTGGGTCTCTGCACCTGTCCCAGGGCAGTTGCACTGCAGAGGCAAGAGAGCCACCGCCTTTGCACACATGCACACCAGCTAGGTGGCCTCCTCTGCACAAGCTGGGCTTCAAACTCCCCTGACGTGGCCGCCCCAACCCCTCCACCATCCTCCAATCTAAGGGGACATGTCAAAAGACAAAAGCCCCTTCCCACCTCGTCTCCTTCTGCGCCTCTTCTTGGAGTCAGAGTTGGACCGGGAAAGACCTTTACCTTGTTTTTCTCGCAGCTGGTCTAGCCTTTGCTCGGGCTGTGGACACACGGGCAGGCATTGGATTTCTCGTGCTCGCCGCTTGTCTCTTCTGACGAGGAGTGAGCGGGGACAGCTGCCGCCACGGCCCCACGCCCACACCACCCCTTCTTTTGGGCCCATCGGTGGGTTCGCCTCGGGCCCCTCCTCTGTGCCGCCATCGGCCTGGGCTCTTCTTGGCCAGCGCTGGGCTCGGGATTCTGGGCGCTCGGGTTTCCGCTGAGGAGGGCCGTGGTCCGGCGCCCGCGGGCGGCTGGCAGTCTGGGTCCGAGCCGACACCACAGCCCCGGGCGGGGAGAGCATGCTACACTGACCGGCAGGCTGAGGAGACTGGGCAGCCCTCAGGCGCGCTCGTGGCCCTGAGCCCCGAGGACACTGGGCAAGTCCCAGCCTGTCCTGTGGGAGTCGCGAGGCATCCCCCGCCCTGTGCGCGTGCGGAGAGAGCCTGAGGAGGGAGGGGGAGCGAGAGCTCGGGCGCGGGGGCGGTCCCTCGGGAGAGAGGCCACGGGCGCGGGCGGGGGAGGAGGCAGCACGGTGAGCGCGCTCCGGCCCTGGCCCCCTCCCTGTCCTCTTCCACTAGTCCTGAAACTTCTAGGCCTGATGCTCGCAAAAGTTGGCCAGTGCCAGCTTTCCACCTGTGATCCAACAGGTAACATCCTCACATCCTCCCTGTTGCTGTTCCTGCTGCCCTGTGTGAGGCGCAGTCACCAGACAGGAATTCATCTCCACAGGCCCATCCACCTCCCTCCCTCAGAGCACAACAGCCTCAGGGCGGCCCTCTCCCTGGAAGGTCAGTCCCTCCTTCAGGGAGCCCAGCTACTGATTATCTCCAGCCGGCCTCCCCCACCCAACCCATCCCCCAAATGCTCTGAGGGTCACTCAGCCACACTTATTCACCACTTAAGATAGAGTTATTTCTCGAACAGGCTAATTAATAAACATATTATTTTAAAGAAAATTAGAGAATTGGCATATATAACTGGTAATAGTATTACAGAGTTGAAGAGAAAGGGAAACTTATCCATTTAACATAGCCTTCATTGTACCCAAAGCAGATACAATAAACCGTCATTATGAAATGCCTATCAATTGTTTTCTTTTTAAAAAAATAAATAATTTAGCTGGGCGTCTTGGTGCTTGCCTTTAATCCTAGCACTCGGGAGGCAGAGGTAGGAGCATCACTGTGAGTTCAAGGCCACCCTGAGACTACAGAGTGAATTTCAGGTCAGCTGGACTAGTGTGAGACCCTACCTGGAAAAACCAAAATAAATAAATAAATGAATAAATAAATAAATTATAAGTTCTAATTTGAAGATTATGAAGTTTTATTGGACTGACGCTATTATAATAAATCTAGGTAACATAAGCTTAAATGTATAACATCAAACATGTTTTTAGAAATGGATATATTTGGGAAACTATGAAATCATTTGTTATCATATTCTTGCTTACCATTTCAAGTTAAAATAACAGAAAAACTATTATATTGAATTCAATGAGAAAGTTAGATATAAAGAAAAATTGAAAAAAATAAAAGTGTAATACAAGTAATACAGATTAATGAAGTGCTATACAAATGACTGACAGTTGAAAAATACAACCTATAATCCTACTCCACTCATTTAATTAATGAGTTAAAATGAATGCTAAAACTTGTTTGGCTTCAGGGAGTAAATATATATAAATTTGAATGGCTATACTTTCATATTGATAGATTAATCATGAAGCGTTCTGTTTTTGTGGTGGTTTCTGTATATATACCCTAAATGGGGAAGTGAAGTTGGCCCCTCAACTTCCCCTCTCTCTTAACACCAAGCCTAGAGTCAAGCACCACTAATCTGCTATTTCTTTTGAGATAATTTCCATGTGTGTGAATGGAGTTATGGTAATATATACCTTCGATTGACTTACCATTCTGTGTATTACTCTGACTAAACACAGATTATCATCATCAGGCTATGTTCTTTAATAGTTTTCCGATGTCACTAGTACACAGAAAAGTCATGCATTTTCAGTGGGAGTTATAAGGCAACGAAAGGCAGAAGCTATGCATAGGTAGGAATGGAATAATTAGACCTATATTTAAAGATCCATAGTAACAAATGGAGCCTAGGTTTTGGTGTGTACATGTGTGTGTTGTATATCTCCTAAAATGATTACATACAGTGTGATCTTGATGTGTTTAGCATAGCACACTTAGTAAGACACACAGCACAATGAACCCTCAATTCTTTTTATACTTTTCCTTTCCAGGAAAGATATATGAACACCAGATCAAAAGACATATATATTTTTTGTATTTGACTACACATTAAAAGTTGACAGGGCAAAACTTGTCCAGGTGGGGTTCATTGGTAGCTTACCATAAACTTCCCTTTAATAGTGCCCATTGTTCCAAAGAAAACAGAGTAATATACTTCCATTAATTCCTTGCCCAAACATCACTTTGAATTATAATTTGAGGAATGTTTTATTATTAATCACTATGTATTTATGGTGATTATTTAATTCTAGTAAAATATATTCCTTCATTTGGATTGTTGTTTGAAATAGAATGCATGCATAGAGCTGTAGAGATGAGATGGCTTAGTAGTGAAGGCCCTTGACTGCAAAGCCAAAGGACCCAGGTTCAATTCCCCAGACCCACATAAAGCAGGTGCACAAGGTGGTGCATGCATCTGAAATTCATATGCAGTGGCTGGAGGCCTTGGCATGCCCATTCTCTTTCTCTCACTCTATCTGCCTATTTCTGTCTCTCACTCTCTTGAGTCAATAAATAAAAATAAAATATAGAATCTTATGCATGAAAGGGCATCTGGGATTCATTATGAAACTTTAATATCAACACGGTAATACAGGAGTTTGCAAAAACAGAAAACTCATCTGACATAGAGGGTCTTCAATCTTAGGAACCAAGAGCTTTGGAAGAATCATGGAAGATGATTTCCTCTTCTTAGCCTAGGAAGCATTCTTAAAATGTGTAAAGCTCTTAAGTCCTTAATATCAAAAGCCTTGTCTATGACTTAGCTGTCTCTAGCTATGTAGTTCTGAAAGTAGTCTTTAGTGCTCAGATCTACTTTCCTCCATTTTCCCCTTCAGGCAACGATGGGGGTGTAGCAGACAGCCTCAGGATCACTGAGAAGGAGCTGGCCTGCCTTCATAGGACCAAACACAGAGAGCAGGAATGATGTCTGCTCAGCTCCCCTCAGGCAATTTCCAAGGTACACACTTGACTGCTTGTCCCCGTGTCCCGGTCATACCTTCCCAAAGCCTGGGAAGCACGCAGGAAAAAAAACACACACACACACACACACACACACACACACACACACACTACATATCCGACACTCAGGGGATACATCCAGGATAGGATATGCTTTGGGTCTCTGCGCCTGTCCCAGGGCAATTGCACTGCAGCAAGCCCATTACAGTGACAAAGGCAAGAAAGCCATCCTCCTACCTCTGCCTCCCGAGTGCTGGGATTAAAGGCGTGAGCCACCACGCCCGGTGAGTTTAACATTTTTATATGATTATAATAAAATTTTTTATGTGAATATAAAAAAGTAAAATAAAGCAATAAATAATAAATAATAAGATAAATTATAAATACCAAAATAAAAATTTAAATAAAATGATAAATTATTATATAAATAATAGAATAAATAAAATAAAATAAAATAAAATAAAAAATAAGAAAATTGCAGTCAATTTGCTTAGAAGGAGGAGGAGGGTCGTGGCCATGAGTTTGAGGCCAGCCTGAGACGACAGAGTGGATTATGGGTCAGACTGGCCTAGAGCCACACCTGACCTCAATGGTAATCATAATAATGATGATGATGATGATAATAATAAACAAATGAACTCGGGCTGGAGGGATGGCTCAGCAGTTAAGGGACATGCCTGCGAAGCCTAAGGATCCAGGTGCGACTCTCCAGGACCCACCTAAGGCAGATACACAATGTAGTACATGGGTCTGGAGTTCGTTTGCAGTGGCTGGAGGCCCTGGCGTGTCCGTTCCCTCCTCTCTTCTGCGTCTCTCTGTCCCTCTCTATTTCTCTCTCTCTAATCAATAAGTAACTAAAGTATTTTTTAAATATGCATTTTCATTTATTTACTTATTAGACACACAGAGAGGTTGTGCACTGGACAGGCCTTGAGCCAGGATGCCAGCCATATGGCCTTTTAAGATTTTTTATCTTTATTTCTTCCTTTAATAATTTATAGCTATTGCCAGGCATGGTGACACACATCTTTAATCCCAGCACTCAGGAGGCAGTGGTAGTAAGATCACTGTGAGTTCAAGGCCACCCTGAGATGACTACAAAGTTAGTTCCAGGTCAGCCTGAGCCAGAGTGTTGAGACCCTATCTCAAAAAACAAACAAAAAAAATTACAGTTATTTATTCATTTATTATTTACATTTATTTATTATTATTTAGATTTATTTGCTATTTAAATTTATTTATTATTTTTTGTCTTTATTTCTTTATTATTGATATTTATTTATTATTTACATTCATTTATTTAGTATTTATCCTTATTTATTATAGTTGTTTATTTTTAATATTTGTTTATTTAATATTTATACTGCTTTGTTTATTATACTTATTTAGTAATTACATTTATTTGTTTTATTTATTTATTTTTTATATACATTTTTTGATATTTATCCTTATTTATATTTATTTATTGTTTTATTATTTATTTACGCTTGTTTAATATTCATACTGATTTATTACATACATTTACTTACTTATTATATTAACTTATTGTTCTATCTTTACTTATTATTTCTATTCGTTGATTTAGTATTTATTGTTTATAATCGTGTGTTTAATATTTATCCTTATTTGTTTATTATATGTATTTATTATATTTATTTATTATTTTATTTATTATGTGTATTCATTTATTTATTTATCATTTATGTTCATTTATTTAATAGTCACCCTTATTTATTATATTTATATATATATCTATATATTTACTTATTGCTTTTCTTATTTATTGGTTATACTCATTTACTTAATATTTATGCTGATTTGTTTATAATATTTATTTATCACATGTATTTATTGTTTTATTTTTATTATTTTGTTTTTTCTTTTTTTTTGTTTTTGATTTTTTGTTTTTCGAGGTAGGGTCCCACCACTCTGGGCCAGGCTGACCTGGAATTAACTTTGTAGTTCCAGGGTGGCCTTGAACTCACAGCGATCCTCCTACCTCTGCCTCCCAGTGCTGGGATTAAAGGCGTGCACCACCATGCCCTGCTATTTTTATTATGTATATTTGTTTAACATTTATCCTTATTCGTTCATTATATTCATTTATCATAATTATTTATTTGTTGTTTTATTGATTGATTATGTATATCTATTTGTTCATTTTATCATTTCACCATTTATTGGTGAGAGAGAGAGAATGGGACCGTCGCATGCCACGGCCTCCCAGGGACCACGGGCACCGCTTTGTGCTTTGGGACCTGGGGTTCGAACCCGGCTCTTTGGGCTCCGCTGGCAGGCGCCCTAACCGCTGACCCCCCCTGCCAGACCAAAAGTAGATAGAGATCAATGAATGAAGCTGTCAGACAGCCTGAGAGAACAGAAACCAGCCCCTCAGTCCCTTACACTCTCCCGATTAAAGGAAGGAAGGAGGCAGAGGTAGGAGGGAAGGCCACCCTGAGGAAGGAAGGAAAACCAAAAAAAAATAAAAAATAAAAAATAAAGGAAGGAAGGAAGGAAGGAAGGAAGGAAGGAAGGAAGGAAGGAAGGAAGGAAGGAAAGGGAGGAAAAGACTTCTTTAACTGACAACTTCCATCAATAGAAACAATATAAAAAGATGAAAATATCATCCGTTTGTAGTGGTGGGATGCCCCCGCATTCATTCTCCCAGTTGAAAACCCCACAAGATATCTGCTTTTTAGCTATTTCTGGGGAGTCCCTGCTGGATACAGAAATCGTGTATGGGGTACCGACCGACTGTGGGTGTGGAACCAAAAATTATGTAGGAGACACAGACAAGGCTAGCATGTACCCCAACCGCCCTCCGCTCGCCCAGTGAAGAATGGGAAGAAGGGGCCGCGGGGGCGGCACAGGCAGAGGCAAAGCATCAGTGAGGTACAGGACAGGGTAGGAGGTAAAGGCTCTCTCTCTCTCTCTCTCTCTCTCTCTCTCTCTCAAGAGACTCGTGACAGGATGGGAGTGGTGGGTGGCACTATGCATTCCCACACTCCTGCTTGAAAGAAAGAGAGAGAGAGAATGGAAAAGATATTTTTTTCTTTTCACTTCCTAACATATTGTGAAGAACTCTGACATGTGGGCATCACGTTTTGAGTGCTTGTTTCTTTAAGAGTGTTCACCTAAAAATCCATAGGAGTGACAGAAGAAACATACCATGTCCATCACAAAGCAAGCTCCGCTTTTAAGAAATGTCTGTTTTACTTTACTTAGAAAAAACCTGCAGGGCAACTAGAAGAATCACAGCAGTGGTTAAAGGAAGGAGGAGGAGGAGGAGGAGGAGGAGAAAGAATGGGCTGGGGAGATAGAGGTGGTTGATCCCATAGTTACTTAAAGGTGGGGTTCAATTCCCCACTAACCATGTAAAGCAGCAGACGTGGCACTTGTGTCCTGAGTTAGTTCCCTTTGCAGTGGCAGGAGAGCCTAGCATTCATTCTCCCACATGAAAATCCTACAAGTCATCTGTGTAAAATTAAACATTTTTTTTTCTTAGCGGTTTCTATTGAGTACTGGGCAACTCCACCTGCAGAACCAACAGTACGTAGGAGACAGTAGAAGGCTGGCATGTACACCAAACGCCCTCCCCTCGCCCAGCGAAATACGTAAGACAGATGCATAAGGGGGCACATGCATCTGGAGTTTGTTTGCAGTGGCTGAAGGACTGGTGTGCCCATCCTCTCTCTCTCTTTCTCTCAAATAAACAAATATTAAAATACATTTAAAATACTTAAAAGAAAGGAAGAAGAACACACACACACACACACACACACACACACACACGGAACCCACAACAGTACTTAAACGTGAGACTGGAGTTCGTTTGCAGTGGAAGAAGACTCACCATTTGTTCATTCTCATCCATTCCTTTTTATCATCTATCTATCATCTATCTATCTATCATCTATCTATCTATCTATCTATCTATCTATCTATCTATCTATCTATCTATCTATCATCTCTCTGTATGTCTCTCTCCATGGTCTACCATTTTCATCTATTTAAATAAATAACTATAAATGATAGATAAGAAAAGAAAGTAAAAATCTGGCTGTGGTGGCACACGCCTTTAATCCCAGCACGCGGGAGGCAGAGGTAGGAGGGTCGCCAAGAGTTCAAGGCCAGTCTGAGACTACATAGGCTGAAGTCCAGGTCAGCCTGGGCTAGAGTAAGACTCTACTTCCAAAAACCAAAAGAAGAAAAAGAGAAAGAAAACAAAATAAAAGAAAGTAGTAGTAAGAGTAAGAAGGGGGTGTGAGGACAGAATGAAAAATCCTACAGGTTATCTCTGTTGACCATTCAGAAAATATCTTTTTTTTAAGGACACATAGTAATTTAGATAAAGATCACAAGGCAGCCTGACATGGTTGTGAAGCCCTTTCACACCAGTGCTCACTCGCTCCAGATGCTGACTTAGGAGGGTTTCCATGAGTTCCAGGCCCCTCTGGGGCTACAGAGTGAACTCTGCACAAGTGTGGGTGGTGTGGGTGAGAACCTGTTTACCCGACTTTCACCGTCTCACGTTTCAAACAGCAACCTCTAGATGGCACCCCAGTACTAGGAAAGCATTTGGCTAACATCACTAGGATGGGTCGCTCTTCTCTCCTCGCCCTCCCCTCAAATAAAAGCAGAAGTCAAGCCAGGTGTGGTGGCGCATGCCTTTAATCCCAGCACTTGGGAGGCAGAGGTAGGAGGATGTCCATGTGTTTGAGGCCACACTGAGACTACATAATGAAGTCTAGGTCAGCCTGAGCTAGAGTGAGACCCTAACTCAAAAAAAAAAAAAAAAAAAAAAAAAAAAGCAGAAGTCATGCTGTTGCTGCTAGGGGTAGGGCACAGCGGGGAGGATGGCCTAAACAACAAGTGCCACATGATGTCTTAACCAGCATGGCCTGCCTCATCGGAGCCCAACACCTGCCCCAGGGCAGGCTGCCATTGCCACAGGCAGATGCACACACACATACAATCTCTCTTTGGCCTTTCTGTCCCACCCAGACTCACAGGGCTTGATGTTTTCATGGAGCCAGGCAAAATGAGGAGAAGCCAGCTTGTTCACCATGCTACCTATATTTCTAAGGGTGGAAATGATAGCCAGCCACTCCAAAAAATGTATCCATTGTCTGGAGAGAGGGCTCAGCATCTAAAGGTTCCTGCTCGAAAAATGCATTCTAAAAAGAAAAAGGAAATTTAAAAAAAGAAAGAAAAGGAAAAATGCATTCAAAAGAAAAAGGAAATGCACTCAAGAGCTTGACCCTCACCTCCATAGATCTGTATTTTCTTCTCTTGACTTTTATTTTCCTCTTCCTCCCGCATTTCTTAAAACAATGATGTCCAATTTGTTAACTTTTACACTTAAAACAAATGACAGTAAAGTTTTATTTAAAGATAAATAATTTTTGGAAATTTTAGGTTTTAGGAACATATTTTAGGAAATCACGTTAACATTTAACATTACAATACACTAACAGTTTTTCAAGGACTGAGCGACCTCCATAACGTGACATCACTATGGCCCGCTCGGCCTACATTTCAACAAGCAGGCAGAAAACTCACACGCAGCCACGTGCACAAAATGGCGCCTACATCTGGAGTGTATTTGCAGTGCCTGGAGGCCCTGTTGTGCCCATTCTCCCTCTCCTTCCCTCTCCCCCAATAATAAATAAGAATACACTCTGAGACTACATAGTGAATTCCAGGTCAGTCTGGGCTAGCGTGAGACCCTACCTCCAAAAACAAAACAAAACAACCCAAAAGACCAAAAAAAAGGTAGGCTAGAGAGATGGCTCCATGGTGAAGATTGCTGGCCTCCCAAGCAAGATTAGATTCCCCAATACCCACAATGCAGCCATGTGCACAAAATGGCATGTGCATTTGCAGTGCCTGGAGGCCCTGTTGTACCCCTTTTCTTTCTATCTGTAGCCCCAAGCTGGCCTATAACTCCAAGAGCTAAAAATGGAGATCAAAAGGCAGGGCGTGGTGGTGCACGCCTTTAATCCCGGCACTCTGTAGGCAGAGTTAGGAGGATTGCTGTGAGTTCGAGGCCACCCTGAGACTCCATAGTGAATTCCAGGTCAGCCTGGCCCAAAGTGGTGAGACCCTACCTTGAAAACCCAAAAAAACATGGAGATCAGAGTTTGAAAGACAGGCATGGTGGCTCATGCCTTCCATCCCAGCACCCAGGAGGCAAAGGTAGGAGGATTGCAGGTAGTTCAAGGCCACCCTGAGACCACATAATGAATTCCAGGTCAGCCTGAGCTGGAATGAAACCCTACCTCGAAAAAACAAATAAATAAATAAAAATAAAGAAATAAATAAAAGTTAAAAAAAAAAAGGAAACCAGAGTTGGGTGTGGTGGTACAAGCCCTTAATCCCAGCACCCAGGAGGGGCTGATGAATTTAGGAGGCTCCCCGTGAGTTCCAAGCCATCCTGGGCTGGACCGAACAAGAGATTTTGAGTCTATGCTGAGCTAAAGGGCGGTGTACCCATTCCACCTCCACCTCAGTTTTCTGTTTCTTTGCTCGCAAATAATTAAACAAATACGTGGTGTATGTGTCTATATTCACACCCCAAGGAAGAAAGCAAATTATAATAAGAAAATGAGATGCCTTAAAATAAGAAGAAAATGTCAAGCAGGGCGTGGTGGCGCACGCCTTTAATCCCAGCACTCGGGAGGCAGAGGTAGGAGGATCGCCAAGAGTTCGAGGCCACCCTGAGACTACATAGTGAATTCCAGGTCAGCCTGGACCAGAGTGAGACCCTACCTCGCAAAACCAAAAAAAAAAAAAAAAAGAAGAAGAAGAAAATGTCAAAACAAGAACAAAAAATCTACACACACACACACACACACACAAACACACACACACACAAACACACCAAGTCTGTGTCTCTTGGAGGGGTGTTGACTGCCACCTGCTGGAACTATAGTGGTACTGTTTATGTGTGGAATTGCACCAAAATGGAGTCAAATAGATTGGGAGCACAGGGACGCAGGATGCTGGGAGAGGGGACACATGTGTATGGTGGGAGGGATGGAGGAGCCCTAGGGCGACCTTACTTGAAATCTCTCTGTCCAGTATTGATCATCACTGAATATAAAAGACCCCTACTTTAGGCAAGTTACACTTGTTTTCTTTTTTTTCTAGGGAGGTAGGTCTGGCTCTAATGGGTAGTGACCATCATATTTTTAGCAGGGTATCTTCCTCCTTTATGACTGTCTACCTTTTTGAGATAGGGAGGGTCTCTCATTTCGCTGCTCATTGGGCCCTGGTGCCCACTCTCTCTCCCTCTCACTCCTTTTAATTAAATAAATTTAAATTTTTTGCAGGCATGGTGGTGCACGCCTTTAATCCCAGCACTCTGGAGGCAGAGGTAGGAGGATTGCCATGAGTTCAAGTCCACCCTGAGAATATAGAGTGAATTCCAGGTCAGCCTGGGCTAGAGTGAGACCCTGCCTTGGAAAACAAAACAAAACAAAATAAATTAATTTAAAAAATTAAAACATATTTATCTCCAAGAGTCAAATGTGATGCACCGGCCAGGAATTCCAGCATTTGAGAAGTCGAGGCCTGAGTTGCAGTCGTCTTTGCTATATATTGTGTTCAAGATCAGCCTAGGGTGTCTATCTCACCTCCACCACAAATTAATGTTCAGATGCCAGCCAGGTATGGTGGCGCTCACCCTTAATCCCAGCACTTGGAAGCAGAGGTAGGAGGATTGCTGTGAGTTCAAGGCCACCCTGAGAATACATAATGAATTCCAGGTCAGCATGAGCTGCAGTGAAACCCTACATCGAAAAAAAAGTTCAGAAGACATCCAGGCCTCTTGGAGTTGTAGGGAAAGACTTTCTGGAGTCTTCTCTATGAGCCATCTTTTCTTGGAGATCAAAGACATGGACGCTGGATCAGTATTAAGTAACACTGAAGCATGGAAACTAAAACAGAATGAATGAGTTTCTCTCTTTAGAGCTATGACCTTATCATTCCCTACTAAAATTAAAGGGTAGGAACCACACGTGACAAATTGTCACTTGGGCTCATCTTACCTTGAAGATCATCTGGGAAAGTTCTTTGTTGAAAGTTTTTCCTCCAGTACTGTTGCAGAGTGGAGACTTGCTCTCGATCCAGGCACTCGCTATCTGAGACCCCTTGCCTTTACAGGAAACCACTGACTTCTCCACCCTGAGTTTGCCATTGTCCTCTGCTGACAGACTTCTGTCACAGGCGTCTGACACTGGAAATTTGATGCTATTGACCGGAGTCAACTATGTCACACTGCATTCGCTTAGCACCAACCCTAAACCCATCTGGCAGGTGGAAGTGGCTGCTCCCTTGCTGTTTCCAAGAGTTGAAAGACATTTTAAGTGTCTTTTGGTCGTTTGTACAATTGGAAAGCCTAGAAATGTTCTTCTCTTGCTACCAAGTTGTCAATTGCACCAAGAAGGTGATTAAAAAAAAAAGAGACAGACATGAATGGGGCACATTCACAGCACTTGTGTTGTCTTCAGGTATCACTCAAACTTCAGTGATTCCTTGTCATCACCTGGTGGGCATGAGAACTCTTCTCCAAAGAAGCAAATCCTGTTTGTCCTCATTTGCATGGTGTGCATTGCTTACTGGGAAATTGCTTGTGGTCACTCACCCTAACCGAAGAAGGACCGCTAAAATGCAGATACCTTTGCCCCAACTACTTACTTATTTGAACACTTAAAATGTTCTGTGTTTTAGGTGTAAAAGGCAGATGTCGTTTTCATTCTTTTCTGTGTTTCTGTTTTAAACATTTTCCTTTTGCCCGCGCCAGTCTTTGCTGTGAGCAGCACGTACCTTTTTTTCAGCAGGCATGAAGGAATTCTAGACTCATGTGTTTGCAAGCAAGCTCCTGTGTTTCTTGATTTGTGTTAGGTATTGGGAAATTGACCTTGGAATTTATCATTAGGTTTTCCAAGGAAACGTCTTAACCACTAAGCAATCCTCCCTCCCTCTCTCTCTCTTTTTCTCTCTTTACAAAGAAACTTGTTAAACCAGGTATGTTTAAATATAGTGGGAGAAAGCAAAACAAATTTTCAAATAGTCCAGAAGTTTCAAGCTCACTTCAATGCCTAGACTAATCATAATCTCGTAAAGTGCGTTCCTTCAGATACCTGCCTCTTAGAGAACATTGGAATGTATATGCACACAGATGACACGCGAGAATTTCTCCTCCCAATTATACCTATTTGCTACAATTCCTATATACCTATTTGCTACAATTCCAGGGCACACGATTTTGGGGGGATTTGACACTGAACATAAGGTTGATGAGGACTCGATATGATTTGAAAACTAGAGCAAAACCCTATGAGCTCTATCTGTGCAGGAGAGACACAGATGGCAATGCAGGCCTTTGTCATGATAAAGAAAATTCAGAGTTGGTTTCAGAACCATTCCAGAAGATCTCCTGGGAAAGAAAATTCTACAGACACGAGGCCAATATCACCTGGTGTCATCACGTGAAAGGTCAACAACATAGAAGCCGCCTTTCACCTTAGATCCAAAGAATGTTCGCTGGCACTTTCGACGTATGTTAGGCCATTAGAAGGATTTAATTCTGAGACTGATACTCCTTAGAAGTTATTCCCACTTTTGCTGGAAACCAATTGTGAATACATACATCTTAGAAGGGTCGTGGCCCTGCGTTCAAGGCCAGCTTGAGACGCCACAGTGAATTCTGGGTCAGCCTTGGCTAGAGCTATTCCCATATCGAACCACGCCCCCCAAAATTTATATATATATATATATATATATATATATATATATATATATGGATATAAATTTACATATGTCCTCAACCCTAATCCTATTATGATATATATTTATTTACATATTGACATATAATTATATATATTTGTATATGTAAATATTATGTAGTATATGTAATGTATAATAATTCATAACACATGAAATATTATATGGTGTATGTTAACATATATCATATAGATTTATGTATATATGTACAAATTTACATATATATTTATATATGAACTCACATATTTACATATAAATTTAAATATATATTAATATGTATATATTATGCATAATTTATAATATCTAAAATAAATATATTTTGTACATATTACATAGCCATATATATTATATATGTATCTATCATGCTCTAAACACCTCCTCCTGCTTCTGGCTACATGACACTGCACTTATGGTAGATGTTAAATTTATTTCTTTGCTTTTTGGTTTTTATTTTTGGATTTCCAGGTAGGGTCTGGCTCTAGCCCAGGCTGAGCTGGAATTCACTCTGTCGTCTCAGGATGGCCTCGAACTCGCAGCCAAAACCCTCCTCACTCTCTCCCTCCCTCCCAGTGCTGCTGGGATTAAAGGCGTGAGCGCCACCGTGAATATATTTTATTTTGTTAATATTCTTATTCTTATTATTCCATTTCATTATTTTTGTTATTTATAGCACAGTTGGAAGGGGTCAGAGACAGAGGAAGAGAGAAAGGGGGTGCCAGGACCTTTGGCTTTGTAGGTAAGCACCTTAACCACTAAGCCATCTCCAGTCAAAAACCAAGCTATTAAACTGCTTCCCTAGGTAATTGACCAAATTTATACAGTCAAGCTCAGATATATCTGACAGTTGGGAATTGATTCCTATACTCCTAGAAGAGACAATATTAGTCCAATAGCTTTATTTAAATAATCTGTATAATTTCAAATCTAAACCCCCTTCCAAACATATGTAGAACTTTTAATAAAAAGTCATATTCTCAGCTGGGCATGGTGGCACATGCCTTTATTTCCAGCACTGTGGAGGCAGAGGTAGTTGGATCGTTATGAGTACAAGGCCACCCTCAGATGACAGAGGGAATTCCAGGTCAGCCTGGACCAGAGTGAGACCCTACCTAGACAAACCAAAAAAGAAATAGTCATATTCTCCCAGAGATTTTATTATAGAACATAAATCTCCCAAATCACACTTGAGAGTTGTCCTAGCTTTTAATCTTGAAGAACAAAGATTAAAGCAATAAAAATAAGGAGGCAGGTTTTCTGGTGCATGCCTTGAATCCCAGCACTTGAAACACTGAGGCAAGAGGATCATCATGAGTTTGAGGTCATCATAGGCTACAGAATGAGTTCCAAAACACCCCACGGTAGAGTAAGACAACTGACTCAAAAGGAAGGTGTCTTTTATCAATTTATTTATTTATTTATTTATTTACTTATTTATTTATTTATTTGCTTTGTTTTCTAACCACTCTCTGAATTGGTTTTTTTTTTTTTTTTTTTTTTTTTTTTTTTTTGGTTTTTCGAGGTAGGGTCTCACTCTAGCCCAAGGTGACCTGGAATTCACTATGTAGTCTCAGGGTAGCCTAGAATTCTCAGTGATCCTCCTACCTCTGCCTCCCAAGTGCTGGGATTAAAGGCATGTGCCACCACGCCCGGCTGAATTGGGTTTTAATAAAAAATAAAATGCTTAAATCCAAACAGCTTAAAGAGGTAGGAGGAAAAGAAGCAAAAGACATCAGCCATCTATTCCTGGTCTTATCTACTCCTGAATAATGGTATGAATTTAGTAGCAGAACATGTATTTTTCCTTATGTACTCCAAATTTTTGTGAGGCCTGATTCAAAAACACACATGCAAAAAAAAACAGGCAAACAAACAAAAATCCTTAAAACCTAGAAGACAGCACTAAATGTGATATGGCTGGTCATCCATATTAGTCCAATACTTGTTTCAGACATTTAAGATAGAATCAGTATTTCATAAAACCTGTCCAAGCTGTATCAAGAGGTTAGTCTTGTAGATAAAAATAATGAATAAGTTATATCAGTGATCAACCTACAGAAAACCACTATCTTTCTGCATGCTTTGGTTGTTTGAGTTTATCTGTTTTATTTTGAGACAAGGTCTTGCTTTCTTTCTTTGACTGGTGTGATACTTGCTATGTAGCTCAGACTGGCCTTGCTGAACTGTGGGCAGTCTCCCTGCCTCATCCTCCATAATGCTAGCATTACAAACATGTATCACCTTGGTCAGCATAGCTTTGGTTTCTCTAATTCTGGACTATTTCTTCACACATTGAAGAGCAGGATGAAAATAATTTCAGGGAGAAAGCAATTACTTGCATTTCTGTTTTTAAAGCATATTCAATACTAAAATATTCTTCAATTTCAATCATACATTTGAAGTTGTTAATGAATGCATTTAATTATTACTTAATCTATTTGTGTCTACTGAAAACAGATGCTATCTACATGAAAAGGATCATTTTTCTCAGACCTGTGCATCTAGTTGGCATGCAGGGTTTGCTGTTTTCAACTCTATAGCCACACTTCTTCATCACTTAAGATAGGGTTAATTTCTCTAACAGGATAATTAATAACGATATTATTTTAAAGAAAATAGGAGAATTGACATATATAACTGATAATATTATTACAGATTTGAAGCGAAAGGGAACCTTATCCATTTAAAAGAACCTTCATTGTATCCAAAGCAGATACAATCCACCATCACTATGAAATGCCTATCACTTGATTCCTTTAAAAAAATAAATAATTTGTAAAGTCTAATTTGCTCATTATGAAATTTTATCGGACTGACACTACTATAATAAATCTAGGTAACATAATCTTAAATGTATAACATGAAACATTTTCTTAGAAATGGATATATTTGGGAAACTATGAAACCATTTGTTATCATGTTCTTGCTTACCATTTCAAGTTAAAATAACAAAATAAATTATATTGAATTCAGTGAGAATGTCAGATAAAAAGAAAAATTGGAAAAGCCGGGCGTGGTGGCGCACGCCTTTAATCCCAGCACTCGGGAGGCAGAGGTAGGAGGATCGCCGAGAGTTCGAGGCCACCCTGAGACTACATAGTGAATTCCAGATCAGCCTGGACCAGAGTGAGACCCTACCTCGAAAAACCAAAAAAAAAAAAAAAAAAGAAAGAAAGAAAAAAAGAAAAATTGGAAAAAATAAACGTGTAATACAAGTAATGCAGATTAATGAACTGCTATACAAATGAGTGACAGTTGAAAAATACAACCTATAATCCTACTCCACTCATTTAATTAATGAGTTAAAATGAATGCAAAAACTTGTTTGGCTTGAGGGAGAAAATATATATAAATTTGAATGGCAATACTTTCATATTGATAGATTAATCATTAAGCGTTCTGTTTCTGTGATGGTTTCTGTACTACATAAACAAAATTCATGTGTCTCACTCGAATTCAGGCTGAGCCTGCAATTCACTATGTTGTCTCAGGGTGGAGCCACCACACATGGATTTTCACCCCTGGCTTTTAATCTCTGATCTCCATTTTTATCTCTTGGAGTTGCAGGCCAGCTTGGGGCTACGGGGGATATTCCAAGTCAACAACAGCATGGTAAAAAATAAAGAAAGAAAAAATATCTAGGAAGCAGGCAGACAATTCACATAAAGAAAAGACCCTCAAAACTTTAAAATATGTTCTTTTCAGAACAAGACAGGCTAACTGAATATCCAAAGCTCACCATCCATCCATCCATCCATCCATCCATCCATCCTTCTTTCACCTGGCCTGGTTGTTGAGCTGGATTCTCACTTGTAACTTACAGAACTCCTGATATACCCGTTTCTGGCTTTACATGTGTAAAGGAATACAATCTGGTCCTGTAGGTTTGCAAGCAGCAAGCACCTTTGAACACGGAGCCATATCTCCAGCCTCCAGCCAGCCTTCCTCAGTTTCTTTACCTTTTTCTTTCCTTCTTCTTTTTTTTTTGAGGTAGGGTCTGGCTCAGGCAAACCTGGAATTCACTATGTGGTCCCAGATCTTTTTCTTTTTTATGAGAGAAAGAGAGAGACTGGGCACAACAGGGCCTCCAGGCACTGCAGATGGACACTGGACATATGTGTCATTTTGTGCACATGGCTGTACATCTGTCATGGGGAATTGAATCTGGCCTTGCTAGCAAGCACTTTTGACCATGGAGCCATTTCTCTAGCCTTCCTCCTTTTTGTTCTGGTTTACATGAGCATGTATGGGCATCCTAGTATCTCTTGCCACCTGACAAATACAAAACTTTTTCTTTAAATTATATTTTTTTATTTATTTACTTATTTATTTATTTATTTATTTACTTATTTACTTGTTTATGCTACTGCCTTCTGTGGTATACAAACAGATTTGCAGGGAAGAGAGTAAGGATGGAACCCATACATGGTGTTTACACACTGAGTAGCTATATAACTAAAAAACAAAACCTAAAACAGAGCCACCAATTTTCAGGAAATTTTGCAGAAGAGAGGGTGGAAAAGCCAGAGGGTGATCCATAACAAGGCCAGCCTATTCTCATTCATATTATCCCTCTCAAATAAATATATTTTTTAATTTTAAAAATGTATTTATTTATTCATTTATTTATTTATTTGAGAGAGAGAAATTTATTTGAGGTAGAGAATGGGCACAGCAGGTCCTCAAGCCATTGCAAATGAACTCCAGATGCATGTGCCCAGTGGGGACACAGTGAAAGTAACTTTTTTTTGTTATTTTTGGTTTTTCTAGATAAGATCTTGCTGAAGGTCAAAGCTGACCTGCTATTCAGTATGTAATCTCAGAGTGTCCTTGTACACACAACGATGCTCCTACTTCTCCCTCTTTAGTAAGAATAGTGGTGCATGAGTCTGGAGGTCCTTTGCAGTGGCTAGAGGCCCTGGGACACCCATTATCTTTCTCTCTCTCTCTGTGAAATAAATAAATGAAAGTTCAAGAAACAACACACACACACACACACACACACACACACACTGAGCTGGAGAGATGGATTAGTGGTTAAGCGATTGCCTGTGAAGCCTAAGGACCACGTTTAAGGATCGATTTCCCCAGAACCCATGTAAGACAGATACACGAGGTGGCACATGCCTCTGGAGTTCATTAGTAGTGGCTGAGGGCTCTGGGACACCCATTCTTTTTTTTTTTTTTTTTTTTTTTTTTACTTATTTTGATAGTGACAGAGAGAGATAGAGGTAGATAGATAGAGAGAGAAGGGGTGCACTAGGGCCTCCAGCCACTGCAAACAAACTCCAGATGTGTGCGCCCCTCTTGTGCATCTGGCTTATGTGGGTCCTGGAGAATCAAGCCTTGAACTTGGGTCCTTAGGCTTCATAGGCAAGAGCTTAACCACTAAGCCATCTCTCCAGGCCCGACACCCATTCTTTATCTGCCTCTTTCTCTCTGTGTGTTGCTCTCAAAATAAAATGATGGAGTAAAATAAAATAATTAATAAAAATAAATAAATAAATAAATAAATAAATAAATAAATAAATAAATAAAATATAGTGTGTCTCTAAGAGTCCCTGGAAAACCATGAGGAAGTAGGCTGGGCTGGGCTGTTCTGTTGTGAAGGGTTGGCTAGCAGTGGGTAATGATCTAAAGAAAGACTGAAATTTAAAAGTATGACAGGGATGGAGAGATGGCTTAGCGGTTAAGGCTCTTGCATGAGAAAGCAAAAGAACACAGGTTCGATTCCCCAGGACCCATGTAAGACAGATACACGAGGCGGCAAATGAGTCTGGAGTTCATTTGCAGTGGCTGGAAGCCCTGCAGTACCCATTCTCTCTGTGTCTCTCTCCCTCTCTCTCTCTCTCTCTCCATATATATGTATGTATCCACCTGCCTTTTTCTCTCTCTTTCTCACAAATAAATAGAAATAATTAAAAAGAATAATAAAAAGAATAGAATATTTATTTGAGAAAATAAATAAATATAAAGTCAAAAACATAAGAGTCACAATGGAGTTGAGATCTGGAGTGACTGACGGCCAGTTTCTCTTGCAGATGGCCTCAGTGACCGACAGTAAGACTGGAGTAAAAGAAGCCTCTGACCAGAATTTTGACTATATGTTCAAACTGCTCATCATCGGCAACAACAGTGTCAGCAAGACCTCCTTCATTTTCCGCTTTGCCGATGACACCTTGACCCTGGCCTTTGTCAGCCGACTTCAAGGTGAAGGCCGTCTACCGCCTGCCTCCTGAGTGCTGGGATTCAAGGTGTGCACCAACACGCCTGGCACTCCAGCTCTTTTTTTAAAAAATGTTTTTTTAATGTTTGTTTATTTATTTGAGAGAGAGGACTATAGAGAGATAATTAAAAATTATTTTACCCACTATCTACTTCTGTTTGCAGATGTATTATAATGTTATCTTCAGATGTATGGTTAAAATGTGTGTGGTGGTACACTCTTGTAATCCAATTATTCCGGAGGCTGAGGCGGGAAGAGTGTTTGAGACTATCCTGGGATACAAAGCAAGACCTACTCTAAATAAATAATAAACAACAAACCAAATAAGTGTGAAGTGTGGTTATGATGGTTTCAATGTGAACACTCCCCCACAGGCTCATGTGTTTGAACACTTGGTGCCCAGCAGGTGGCGCTGTTTTGGGCGGTTTGGAACCTTTGGGACTGTGACCTAGCTGGAGGAAGGTGGAGAAGGGGACTTGGAAAGTAGTACCCACCTCTGGTTCTGACCCAAGCTCTCAGCAGGTGTCAATCCCCTGCTGTCATGGATGTGTTGAAACTTTCAAGAAAGTTCTAGAAAGTGTTTAAGGTGTTTTTCTAAGATCCCCGGTTCAATTCCCCAGTTCCCATGTCAGCCAGATGCACAAGGGGGCACGTGTGTCTGGGGAGTGTTTGCAGTGGCTGGAGGCCCTGCTGTGCCCATTCTCTCTTTCTCTCTGCCTCTTCTTCTCTCTCGAGTAAATAAATAAATGTTCTAGTTTTTAAAAAATCACCTGACAGTCAAGAGGATGTTAGGTCAGACACAGAGGTGATCAGTGCAGGGAATAAGGTTAGTTCTAGACATTTCGGCTTTGAATCTGACCATCCTATCTCTCCACAATCGGAAGTTCTATCCTGAGACGTTTAGGTGCCGCTGCTTCTTGGGAACTTTGGTTCACAAAGGCAATGGGTGCAAAGAGGACATCGAGGGTGAGAAAGATGGCTCAGCGGGTAAGCGTTTGGCTGTGAAGCCCCAGGACCCCTGTTGGAGGCTCAATTCCCCAGGGACCCACGTAATCGAGATGCACAAATTGGACCATGCATCTGGAGGTCGTTTGCAGTGGCTGGAGACCCAGGTGCTTCTCTCTCAGGCTCTCATATAATTATTAAACAAATAATAATTTTTAAAAAAAGGAATACTGAGGTTAGAAGATGGCTAAGGGGTTGGGGTACATGCTTGCAAAGCCTAAGAACCTGAGGTAAATTCCCCAGTATGCAAGCAAAGTCAGATACACAGCCTAGAACAAGAGAGCAAGGTCCAGGTCAGCCTCAGCTCTCCCCAAACTCACTGAGATCCTCCTGCCTCTGCCTCCAACATGTACAGGGATTAAAGGTGTGCACCACTGCATTGGTCCATTGGAGATCTGAAATCTGTGTTGTGGCTGACTCCAAATAAGAGCTCTGGGAGATAAGGGACACGGGGTCTCACTCCTTCCAGAGAGTTCTACAGTGTTGCAACCCACCTCTGGCTAAAGTTCTCTTTACTGGTTAATTCCCATCATCTATGCACACTCATTCTAACAATAGTTGATGCCTCAGAATGTAGGAAGTCTTTCCTAGACCTGAGATGGAAATCCAATGTCAGTCTATTTTTTTCTTTTGCTTTTGACTAAATCAAAACAAGTGGAAGCAGAAAACTATAGCTCATTACAGAAAATAAGAGTAACACAGGCTTCTGGCTTGACAGGCATATAGTGAGGTTGAAGAAGTTAGGATCTTACTATGTGCCTCTTAATTATATCTATTCTTTTTTATAAAAAAAATATTTTAGGGGGCTGGAGAGATTGCTTAGCAGTTAACTGCTTGCCTGTGAAGCCTAAGGAACCTGGTTCAAGGCTCAATTCCCCAGTATGCATGTAAGCCATATGCACAAGGTGGTGCATGCATGCATCTGGAGGTCATTTGCAGTGACTGGAGGCCCTGGCACACCCATTCCCTATGTATCTGCTTCTTTCTCTCTGTCTTTCACTCAAAAATAAATAAATAAAAATTATATATATATATTATTAGCTGGGCACAGTGGCACACACCTTTCATTCCAGCACTCGGGAAGCAGAGGTAAGAGGATCTTTGTAAGTTCAAAGCAACCCTGAGACTACAGAGTGAATTCCAGGCCAGCTTGAGCTAGAGTGAGACCCTACCTCGAAAAACAAAACAAAACATATACATATAAATAAATATATCTGTAGTCTGAGAGTGGTTTTGAGCTCATGATGATCCTTCTGCCTCTGCCCCCTGAGTGCTGGGATTAAAGCCGCATGCCACCATGCCACGCTAAAAAATTTTTTTTATTTATTTGCATGCAAATACATACACACACAGAGAAGGAGGGAGAGAGATTGAATGGGAGCACCGGCGCCTTCAGTCACTATAAACAAACTCCAAATGCCTGTGCCACTTTGTGCATCTGGCTTACTTGGGTACTGGGGAATTGATCCCAGGTTGTTAGGCTTTGCAGCAAACACATGAATCGCTGAGCCATTTCTTCAGCCCTATACATATTCTTTTTTGCAGTACCAGGGATTCTAGGGTGTTGCATGAATCAGGCAAATCTGTTCCACTGAACTTTACCCCCCAGTTCCCAGTGCCAAAATAATTGCAATAGAAACTTCTAGATCCAAATATGATTGATATGTCATCTTTAACAATTCCTTACTACCTTGAAATCATTCACTGTAATGCTTAAAGTACCAAGACCCGGTGATGTTGGGGAGGTCATAGGCTGTGTCTATAAGGATAGTAATAAGCTACTACATGGGGTTGTGTGTGCTTTTCTTGTTGTTCTTTTTAAATTTTATTTTCCAAGTAGGGTTCCACTGTAGCGCAGATTGTCCTGGAACATACTATGTAGCCCCACACTGGACTTGAACTCACAGTGATCCTCCCACTTCAACCTCCCGAGTGCTGGCATTACAGGTGTGTAACACCACATCTGACTGCCATACAGTTTTTGTTTTTTTTTTTTTTAACATGGAACTCTCTGTGTCTCTAAAAGATAAAATATTTTTGATGGTTTTTTTGAGGTAGGGTCTCAAGTAGCCCAGGCTGACCTGGAATTCACTAGGAAAAAAAGATGGAAATGCTTATTTCCCTGATTTGACCATTACACATTGTACACTCAACTGAATTATGACACTTTATCCCATAATTTTTCCAATTAAATTAATTTTAAAAATTGAAAATAAGTAGATACAGATGGCAACTGTGCTAATTGAACAGATGAGCAACAAATCACTACAAGCACTTCTAGTACTGGTCTTTGTGTCTTAGAGCTGATTTGAGAGAGACAGAGATCTCATTAGTTCTTTTAGGGATAAAGGTGGAAATATTTGCTTATATAGTCAAGCAATAGTTTTGTTTCCTACAACCACAAAGCCAGAGACCATTTTATGATATGTATAACCCAATGGCACTGTAGGAAGACTTTTCAGTGAAATTTTGATTTTATACTAGACATGTTAACTTCAAATGATACATTAGTTAAGATAAAATTTTCAAAGGAAAATAACTTGCCTTTCCAAACCAACCTATTTCCATACAAACCAATATTAATCTCCTCACCAAAATCTAACCCAAAAACATAGTCAGCACATTTTATTTGGTAGCAGATGAAAAACAGGATAGTGAAAGCCTGCACACAAAGACTTACCGAGGTGAACAAGTGTCCCTCACTGTTCACTGCCAAATTCAGCTTGGTTTGAACTCCTTCAATAGCCACCACTCAAAGACCCACAGGGATGAGGTTAAACAGAGCTGAAAATTCATAGAAAGTGAAAAGGTTACACTTCTTGATGTCATAGTTTTCCAATATGTTCCACAGGAGAATCTGGCTCCCTAAAGGTAGTATGGACTGGACAAGTATATACATAGACATGTAGGCACATAAAAACTAAAGCCTCATTCTACCTTCTAGTGTACTTGACTCATGGTTTCCATTACAGTCATTTAACTGGAGCTATAAGTACATATTCTCAAACACTCCAGGTAGAATGGAAGACTCTAGACTCAGTACCCTAGTTTATAGAATCAGAATGACGAATATTGATGCTTCTTGGGTGTTCTGCCACCAGGAATTGTTTTGCACATTAAAAAGCATCACCCTTTATAAATAATTTTATATTAATTATTTATAAAATAAAATAATTTTTTAAATTTATTTATTTGAGAGAGAGAGAGAAAGAGGCAGAGATAGAGGGAGAGAATGGGCATGTCAGGGGCTTCAGCTGCAGCAAACTAACTCCAGATGCAAGTGGCACCTTGTGCATCTGGCTTCCACGGGTACTAGGGAATAGATCCTCAGACCTTTGGCTTTGTAGGCAAGTAACTTAGCCACTAAGCCATCTCTCCAGTCAAAAACCAAGCTACTAAACTGCTTCCCTAGGTAGTTGACCAAATTTACACAGCCAAGCTCAGATATATCTGTCACTTGGGAAGTGATTCCTATACTCTTACAAAAGAAATTATAAGTCCAATAGCTTCATGTAAATAATCTGTATAATTTCAAATCTGAACCCCCCTCCAAACATATGTAGAGCTTGTAATTAAAAAGTCATATTGTCAGCTGGGTGTGGTGGCACATGCCTTTAATCCCAGCACTGGGGAGGCAGAGGTAGGAGGATCGCCATGACTTTGAGGCCACCCTGAGACTACAGAGTGCATTCCAGGATAGCCTGGACCAGAGTGAGACTCTACCTATACAAGCCCAAAAAAAAGGCATATTCTCCCAGAGAAGATTTTATTAAAGAACAGAAATTTTCCAAGTCACTCTTGAGAGAGGTCTAGCTTTTAGTCTTGAAGAACAAAGATTAAATCAATAAAAACAAGGAGGCAGGTTTTGTGGTGCATGCCTTTATTCCCAGCACTTGAAACTCTGAGGCAGGAGGATCATCATGAGTTTGAGGTCAGCCTGGGGCTACAGAGTGAGTTCCAGGACACCCCACACTAGAGTAAGACACTGACTCAAAAGGTAGGTGTATTTAATCAATTTTTTTCCTGCAAAATAGTTACAAGTGGGAATCCAAATGGTGCCAATGAGGCCATCATCTCTTCATTGGAAGGTCTGACTGCATGAAATTTACACCCAAGCTCTCCTCACAACCACACACCACTCACTGGAGACAACCAGTGGGTGTCCTCCCACTACTAGCTGTCTACTCCCTCCCACACCATGAACAAAAAGAAGACAGTACATTTTTAAAGCATAGTGCTTATCACACACAACTTTTGAAAATAGCTTGTGCACCTTTCTCTCAGGAGTCATGGACCAAGGCTGATGATTTTTGTCCTGCTTTGTATGTTTACTGAGGATGATACATTGGTCCGTTATTTCCATGAACAAAAATATAGAGATGTCAGTGCATGCTTAAGAAGAGTGTTCTCGGGATCACTCGTTTCTGTGCCTATATATTCTCTGCCGCACATAGGATAACAAGGATGAAAAATATTAATGTGGAAGGAAGTACTCCTTGCTGAGCCTACAGTGTATCTTTCTCTTAAAATCAGGGTACTTACCAAAGAGGAGCTAGGACATAGTTTACAGTTCAAAGTACAAGTGTTCCTACCACAAGCCACTGGTGGTGCTTTATTCAAAACTTGCCATATTAAAAGCTGTGTCCTTTTGTTATTTGAGATAAAGGAAATTAATTGTATAGATTTCAAGCCAGGATTCTGCACTATATCTGACAATGCAATGTACAGGAAATAAGTGCTAAGATATATCTTGACTATGTCGTGTATATGTCATATTTTTTAAAGAGGCCTTGCTCACAGCAGGTGCTCAAAACATTCGTAGACTGACAGAAAAGTGTACAATGAAACATAACTGTTTTTGAGAAGTAATAAATCACAATCCCATTATATAAGCCCATCATTTAAAAATGTGAAAGCTTAAAACTAAATTTTTCCTTATGGTTTGGTTTAAAGGTCATATTACTATGCATTACTTGACAACTCTAAAACAAATGTAGCTCTGAAACCAGGTTTGGCCCTAGTAATGTCTAATGGAAAATAATGATAAATGAAATTCACAATTATTTCTAGAACTTCATTATTTTACAATATTCTAAACCTTCTATTCTAAACCTTCTTTGTTGTCATTTTGGAATATTTTAAAAATTATGTGCGAGTAGACAGAAAGAGAAAGAGTGCATGCATGGGCATGCCAGGGTCTCTCACTCTACAAATAAACTTCAGATATATGTGTCACTATGTGCATTTGGCTTTACCTGGGTATTGGGGAACAAAACTTAGGCCAACAGGCTTTACAAGCAAGGGCCTCTAACTACTTAGTCATCTCCAGCTCTTCTTACTTATCTTTCTTTCCCATGGTAGTGTCTCACTCTAGCACAGGCTGACCTGGAAATCAATATGCATTCTCAGGGTGGCTTCAAACTCATGGCAGTCCTCCTACCTCTGCCTCCGGAGTGCTGGGTTTATAGATGTGTGCTACCATGCCTGGCCCTCTTCTTAGTTATCTTAAAGCAACTTTTAAGAAAAGAGTTAAGATATTGAGGTAGAGGGAGAAAGTGAAGAGAGATTGAGATCTTTCTTTCTTTCTTTATCTATTTTTGTTGTTTTTGCTTTGTTTTCTAACCACTCTCTAAATGGGGTTTCAATAAAAAATAAAATGCTTAAATTCCAACAGCTTAAAGAGGTAGGAGGAAAAGAACCAAAAAACATCAGCCATCTATTCCTGGTCTTATCTACTCCTGAATAATGGTATGAATTAAGTAGCAGAACATATATTTTTCCTTATGTACTCCAAATTTCTGTGAGGCCTGATTCAAAAACACACATGCAAAAAAACAGGCAAACAAACAAAAATCCCTAAAACCTAGAAGACAGCACTAAATGTGATATGGCTGGTCATCCATATTAGTCCAATACTTGTTTCAGACATTTAAGATAGAATCAGTATTTCATAAAACCTGTCCAAGCTGTATCAAGAGGTTAGTCTTGTAGATAAAAATAATGAATAAGTTATATCAGCGATCAACCTACAGAAAACCACTATCTTTCTGCACACTTTGGTTGTTTTAGTTTATCTGTTTTATTTTGAGACAAGGTCTTGCTTTCTTTCTTTGACTGGTGTGATACTTGCTATGTAGCTCAGACTGGCCTTGCTGAACTGTGGGCAGTCTCCCTGCCTCATCCTCCGTAGTGCTAGCATTTCAAACATGTATCACCTTGGTCAGCATAGCTTTGGTTTCTCTAATTCTGGACTATTTCTTCACACATTGAAGAGCAGGATGAAAATAATTTCAGGGAGAAAGCAATTACTTGCATTTCTGTTTTTAAAGCACATTCAATAAATACTAAAAAATTCTTGAATTTCAATCATAGTTTTGAAGTTGTTAATGAATGCATTTCCTTATTACTTATTCTCTTTGTGTCTACTGAAAACAGCTGCTTTCTACATGAAAAGGATCATTTACTCAGAGCTGTGCACCTAGTTGGCACGCAGGGTTTGCTGTATTCTACTCTATAGCCACACTTCTTCATCACTTAAGATAGAGTTAATTTCTCCAACAGGGTAATTAATAAAGATATTATTTTAAAGAAAATAGGAGAATTGACATATATAACTGGTAATATTATTACAGATTTGAAGTGAAAGGGAAACTTATCCATTTAAAATAACCTTCCTTGTACCCAAAGCAGATACAATCCACCATCACTATGAAATGCCTATCACTTCTTTCCTTTTCAAAAAAAATAATTTGTAAAATCTAATTTGCTCATTATGAAATTTTGTTGGACTGACACTACTATAATAAATCTAGGTAACATAAGCTTAAATGTATAACATGAAACTTTTTTTTAGAAATGGGTATATTTGGGAAACTATGAAATCATTTGTTATCATGTTCTTGCTTACCATTTCAAGTTAAAATAACAAAATCAGTTATATTGAATTCAATGAGAATGTCAGAGAAAAAGAAAAATTGGTAAAAATAAACGTGTAATACAAGTAATGCAGATTAATGAACTGCTATACAAATGAGTGACAGTTGAAAATGCAACCTATAATCCTACTCCACTCATTTAATTAATGAGTTAAAACGAATGCCAAAACTTGTTTGGCTTGAGGGAGAAAAAATATATAAATTTGAATGGCAATACTTTCACATTGATAGATTAATCATTAAGCGTTCTGTTTCTGTGATGGTTTCTGTACTACATACACAAAATTCATGTGTCCCACTCGAATTCAGACTGACCTGCAATTCACTATGTTGTCTCAGGGTGGAGCCACCACACCCGGATTTTCATGCCTGGCTTTTAATCTCTGATCTCCATTTTTATCTCTTGGAGTTGCAGGCTAGCTTGGGGCTACAGGGAATATTCCAAGTCAACAACCGCATGTTAAAGAAAGAAAAAATATCTAGGAAGCAGGCAGACAATTCACATAAGGAAAAGACCCTCAAAACTTTAAAATATGTTCTTTTCAGAACAAGACAGGCTAACTGAATATCCAAAGCGCACCATCCATCTATCCTTCTTTCACCTGGCCTGGTTGTTGAGCTGGATTCTCACTTGTAACTTGCAGAACTCCTGATATACCCGTTTCTGGCTTAAATGTGTAAAGGAATACAATCTGGTCCTGTAGGTTTGCAAGCAGCAAGCACCTTTGAACACGGAGCCATATCTCCAGCCTCCAGCCAGCCTTCCTCAGTTTCTTTACCTTTTTCTTTCCTTCTTTTTTTTTTTTTTCGAGGTAGGGTCTCACTTTGGCTCAGGCAAATCTGGAATTCACTATGTGGCCCCAGATCCAGGCACTGCAGATGAACACTGGACGTATGTGCCATTTTGTGCACATGGCTGTACATCTGTCATGGGGAATTAAATCTGGCCTTGCTGGCAAGCACCTTTCACCATGGAGTCATTTCTCCAGCCTTCCTCCTTTTTTTCTGGTTTACATGAGCATGTATGGGCATCCTAGTATCTCTTGCCACCTGACAAATACAAAACTTTTTCTTTAAGTTATATTTACTTATTTCCTTATTTCCTTATTTACCTATTTATTTATTTATTTATTTATTTATTTATTTATTCATTTATACTACTGCCTTCTGTGGTATACAAACAGATTCGCAGGGATTAGAGTAAGGATGGAACCCACACGTGGTGTTTACACACTGAATAGGTATATAACTATAAAAAAAACATAAAACAGAGCCACCAATTTTCAGGAAATTTTGCAGAAGAGAGGGTGGAAAAGCCAGAGGGTGATCCATAACAAGGCCAGCCTATTCTCATTCATATTATCCCTCTCAAATAATTTTTTTTAATTTAAAAAATGTATGTATGTATGTGTGTGTATGTATGTATGTATGTATGTATGTATGTATGTATGTATGTATTTATGAGAGAGAAATTTATTTGAGGGAGAGAATGGGCACAGCAGGTCCTCAAGCCACTGCAAATGAACTCCAGATGCATGTGCCCAGTGGGGACACAGTGAAAGTAACTTTTTTTTATTTTTGGTTTTCCTAGATAGGATCTTGCTGAAGCTCAAAGCTGACCTCCTATTCACTATGTCATGTCAGCGTGGCCTTGTACACACAACGATGCTCCTACTTCTCCCTCTTTATTAAAAATAGTGGTGCATGAGTCTGGAGGTCCTTTCAGTGGCTAGAGGTCCTGGGGCACCCATTATCTATCTCTCTCTCTCTCTCTCTCTCTCTCTCTCTCTGTCAAATAAATAAATGAAAATTAAAGAAAATACACACACACACACACACACACACACACACATCGGGCTGGTGAGATGGCTTAGTGGTTAAGCGATTCCCTCTGAAGCCTAAGGACCCTGGTTTGAGGCTCGATTTCCCCAGAACCCATGTAAGACAGATGCACAAGGTGGCACATGCATCTGGAGTTTGTTGGCAGTGGCTGGGGGCTCTGGCGCACCCTTTTTTTTTTTTTTTTTTTTTTTTTTTTTTTGGTTTTGCATGGTAGGGTCTCACTCTGGTCCAGGCTGACCTGGAATTAACTATGTAGTCTCAGGGTGGCCTTGAACTCTGGCGATCCTCCTACCTCTGCCTCCCGAGTGCTGGGATTAAAGGCATGCACCACCACGCTCTGCCACACCCGCAACCACACCCATTCTTTATCTGCTTTATTTCTCTCTCTATCTGTTATTCTCAAAATAAAATAAAATAAATCATAAAATAAAAATATGTAAATAAAATAAAATATAGTGTGTCTCTAAGAGTCCCTGGAAAACCATGAGGAAGTAGGCTGGGCTGGGCTGCTCTATTGTGAGGGGTTGGCTAGAAGTGGGTAATGATCTAAAGAAAGACTGAAATTTAAAAGTATGACTGGGCTGGAGAGATGGCTAAGCGGTTAAGACTCTTGCATGCAAAGCAAAAGGAAACAGGTTCGATTCCCCAGCACCCATGTAAGACAGATGCACAAGGCGGCACATGTGTCTGGAGTTTGTTTGCAGTGGCTGGAGGCCCTAGTCAGCCTACTCTCTCTCTGATCCCCCCCCCAATAAAATTAATTAATTAAAGTATGACTTTTGGGAAGAAGGCCATATAAGAGAGTGAAATCTACATTTGTCCAATTCCCTCCTTACACCATTGTCAAATGCCCCCTCATGGAGGATACTGTTACATTTATTGTGCATCTTCTGAGTTCCATATATTATGCTAAAGTAAATGAATGACACACATTACCTACAGTCATCCCTACAATGCTTGTTTTGTGAAGGAAGGACGAAAACTGGGTCCCAGTCATGTAGGATTTCTGGTCCACAGCAAATAAATTCTAGAACTGGAAAACTGAATCTCCTTTCTTAGATTTTTGAGATGCAAATGACTTCCACCTCTCAGAGCACTGGCTAGAAGAAAACATGAAACACAGAGACAAAACAAGACAAAGAAGGGGCTGGACGGATGGCTCAGCGGTTAAAGAGCCTGCCTGCAAAGCCTAACTGCCTGGTGTTCATTCTCTCTTCCTCTCTCCTTGCACACAAATAAATAATTAAATAAAACTTTAAAATAAGAAAGGTTTATAAAGCACTTTGTCATATTCTGATTTTAATGATTATAGTGGTTTTGCAAGGAAGCCTTTTTTTGTCTTGAGGTAGGGTCTCACTCTAGCCGAGGTTGACCTGGAATTCACTGTGTAGTCTCAGGCCCGTCTGGAACTCATAACGATCCTTCTCCCTCTGCTTCTCCAGTGTTGGCATTAAAGGCATGCACCACCATGCCTGGCAAGGAAGCCATTTTGTTTGTTCATTTCTTTTCAATAAGACAGAAAGAAAGTATTGGTGTGCCAGGGCATCTAGTCACTGCAATCGAACTCCAGATGCATGTGTGACCTTGTGCACATGTCTCACCTTGTGTATCAGGCTTACATGGGTTCTGGGGAGTTGAACTTGGGTCCTTAGGCTTTGCAGGCAAGCACTTTAACCAGTAAGCCATCTCTCCAGCCCTTATTCACTCATTTTATGGATAAAGAAACTGAGGCTCACAGTGTAACTTGCGTATGGTTATACAATTAACAAGAGAGCCAGGTTCAACCCAGGACTGTCAGACTTGATCTCACGGTCAGTCTTTTGACTCCATCAAAAAAGAAGTACAAGCCGGACATGGTGGGGCACACCTTTAATGCCAGCACTCAGGAGGCAGAGAAAGGAGCCTCACCATGAGTTCAAGGCCACCCTGATACTACATAGTCAATTCCACACCAACCTGAGCTAGAGTGATACCCGAACTCTAAAATGCAAAAAAAAAAAAAAAAAAAAAAAAAAAGGAGAAGACATGGCTTAGCAGTTAAGGTGCTTTCCTGTGAAGCCTAAGGATCTGTGTTTGCTGCTTCCGATCCCACATAATTCAGTCACACAAAGGTGAGGCAAGTGAAGGTTGCACATGCCCACTAGCTGTTGCAAGCATCTGGAGTTCGATTGCAGTGTCATAGGCCCTGGGGTGCCAATTCTCTCTCTCTCTCTCTTAAAATAACAACAGCTGGAGAGATGGCTTAGCTGTTAAGATGCCTGCCTGCAAAGCCTAAGAATGCTTGTTCAAATCTCCAGGTCCCACATTTAGCCAGATGCAAAAGTGACACCAAGCCGGGCGTGGTGGCGCACGCCTTTAATCCCAGCACTCGGGAGGCAGAGGTAGGAGGATCGCTGAGAGTTCGAGGCCACTCTGAGACTACATAGTGAATTCCAGAATTCCAGGTCAGCCTGGACCAGAGTGAAACCCTACCTCGCACAAAAAAAAAAAAAAAAAAAAAAATGTGACACCAGCATGCAATGTTCCACATGCACATGCGTCCGGAGCTGGTTCACAGTGGCTGAGAGGCTGCTGGCACACCCATTTTCTATGTGTCTCTCTCAAAAAAAATACGTATTAAAAAAGAAGTACAGCCCAGCATGGTGGCGCTCTTGGGAGGCTAACATAGGAGGATCACGATGAGTTCAAGGCCACTCTGAGACTACATAGTGAATTCCAGGTGAGCCTAGGCTAGAGTGAGACCCTACCTTGAAAAACAAAACAAAACAAAACAGCCAGGTAAGGTGGCTCACACTTAAATCTAACCACTCACAGGTAGAAGTGGGAGGATAGCTGTAAGTTCCAGGCCAGCCTAAGGCTACATAGTAAATTACAGATCATTAGGGTCTCAGGAGGCAGAGAGACAACGAATGCAGATTGATAAGTGTGCTTGTTCAAGTAGTAGACATTATGGTAGCTGTTATTTTTTTTTTTAATTTCCTTTTTAACTGACAATAGTAATTGTTTGTATTTGAGGTGTACAGTGTGGCATTCCCGTGCATGGATCAATCTTTTTTTAAAAATATTTTTAAATTATATTTTATTCATTTATTTATTTGAGAGAGAGAGAAAGAGAAAGAGAGAGAGAGGGAGGGAGAGAATGGGCACACCAGGGCCTTCGTCCACTGCAAACAAACTCCATACACATGCGCCCACTTGTGTATCTCGCTTACATGGGTCCTGGAGAGTCAAACTGGGATCATTTGGCTTTGCAGGCAAATGCCTTAACCGCTAAGCCATCTCTTCAGCCCACATGAATCAATCTTTAACAATCAATCAGATCAGAGTAACTGGTCTACCACCTCAGAGTCGGCCACCCACAATCCTCTCTAGTGTCTCTTTGGAAAGATTGCTATCAAACTTGTCTTTTCATGCTATAGAACATTAGAAATCACTCTTCCTGTCCAATGGCACCCCTATCGCCACTAGCCACGATTCTTCCATTTGCTTTCTCCCCACACTTCCCGAGCTCCGGCAATTACCTTTGTATCCTCTATTGCTTTGGGAGCGACTTTATTAACTTCCACATGTAAGTTAGACCATGTGCTATTTACTTTCAAGTATCTGACATTTTTCTTTGGGGTAGGGGCTCACTGTAGCCCAGGGTGAACCGGAACACACTCTGCAGACCCAAGCTGGTCTTGAACTCATGGCGATCCTCCTACCACTGCCTCCTGGGTGTTTAAAGTCATGTGCCACCACCACAAAGGGCATATCTGACTCTTTTTTCCCAATCCACACAATATCCTCCAGTTCTTTCCATGTAACTACAAATGACTGAGCTTTCACTTAATGTCTGAATTATATTCTACCACATATATTATCTACACATGCACATATATAGCAGTTAACCTTATAAATACCACCTGAACAGTGAATGTTCATCAATGGAGATCAGACGAACCTCTCATAATATAAGAGATGCTGGTAGCTCTAGCTGAGGGCAGACAGAGCCGTTGAATTGAATAGAAAATGACTACTTTTTTTTTCTTCTTTTTTTTTTCGAGGTAGGGTTTCACTCTGGTCCAGGCTGACCTGGAATTAACTATGTAGTCTCAGGGTGGCCTCGAACTCACAGCGATCCTCCTACCTCTGCCTCCCGAGTGCTGGGATTAAAGGCATGCGCCACCACGCCCAGCTTGAAAATGACTACTTTTGAGCCTTTTTTGGGGGTAGGGTTTCACTGCAGGTCAGGCTGACCTGGAATTTACTATGTATTCTCAGGGTGGCCTTGAGCTCATGGCAATCCTCCTACCTCTGCCTCCTGAGTGCTGGGATTAAAGGCGTGCGCCACCACATCCTGCTTACTTTTGAGCCATTTTATGAGGAAATATTATTAAGTACTTAGGTTAATTTTGAACAGTAGATAAAGCTATTGAGACATTGTCAGGATAATATAGAGCTACATAAAACATTCTTTTATTATTTATTTTAGAGGGAGGGAGGCAGGGAGGGAAAGAGACAAAGAGAGAAAGAGAGAGTGAGTCAGGGCCTCCAGCCACTGCAAATGAACTCCAGACACATGTACCACCTTGTGCATCTGGCTTACGTGGGTCCTGGAGAATTGATCCTGGATCCTTTGGCTTTGCAGGCAAATGCCCTAACCGTTAAGCCATTTCTACAGTCCAGAATTATCACATTTTTAAAATGATTTTTTAAATTATTTATTTATTTAGAGAAAGAGGCAGAGAGAGAGAGAGAGAGAGAATGGGCATTGCAGGGCCTCCAGCCACTGCAAATGAACTCCAGATGCATGTGCCCCCTTGTGTATCTGGCTTACATGGGTCCTGGAGAATGGAACTGGGGTCCTTAGGCTTCGCAGCCATGGTCCTTAACTGATAAGCCATCTCTCAAGCCCTTTTAAGGTATTTTTAGGATTTCATTTTATTTATTTGAGTTAGAGAGAACATGGGCATGCCAGGACTTCTAGCTATTGCATAAACCTGCTGGAACTGAGCTGCAAGCCTCCTCCATGTGAACCAGCTGACAGATAGTTGGAAAAAGCTACCCTGCATGCAGTTCAAGGGGAGAGAGAAAACACCAGTGAAGGTACTCAACAGTGAACCCTGCAAGCTTTAGATTTAGTCAGCCAGGCCAAATGAGCCAATGGGTGCAATAGTGGCATGTCTCTTATAGAGGGGGAACAAACCCCTCTCTAACTGGACTGGAGGCCCACTCCATAGGAGGGAATACATCCCTGATACTAAAAACCTATGACACAGGTAGTCATGGGCCCTACGGGTGTAATGTCTGCTGGTGTTACACTAAATATATATACAATGCTCACCAAAATGCCCAGTAGGCTCTTCTCTTAATGTCCACACCCATACATTAAAGCTACTCTCACTTGTGGTTAGAGAAGCTTTTCTTTTCAGATGGTGGCGACCTTGGGATGACTCAGAAGGCACCATGGTGCTGAGAAGAAGTGACAGAGGAGTGCTCAGCCCTGAAACATCTCAAACCCACCTTCTAGGCTAAGAGCCCATTGCAGAAGAGGGGTTGGAAAGAATATAAGAGCCAAAGGAAGAGGAGGACTCCTTACAACGTGCTCCTCCACACACAAAATGACCTGGATATCCAAGACCTTGCAGTTACTGATCCTTATAATAGGAGGAAAAGATCATGACATCAAACTGAAAAGAGACTGATAAAGAGGGGGAGGGGGATATGACGGAGAGTGAAGTTTCAAAGGGGAAAGAGGGGGAAGAGAGGGAAGTACCATGGGATACTGTCTACAATTAAAGAAGTTGTCAATAAATATAAATTTAAAATAATTTTAAAAAAATCAAACTAGATCTACTTATAAATACAAAATCTTAATCCCAACTTTAATCCCTGCACTGGAGGCAGAGGTAGGAGGAGACTGCAGAGTTTGAGGCCATCCTGAGACTACATAGTTAATTCCAGGTCAGCCTGGACAGAGTGAGACCCTACCTCGCAAAACAAAAAAAAAAAAAAAAAAAAAAAAATCAAACTAGATCTACTTATAAATACAAAATCTTGAACTGGGCATGGTGGCACACACCTTTAATCCCTGCACTGTACAGGCAGAGGTATGAAGACTGCAGCAAGTTTGAGGCCACCCTGACAATAAATAATGAATTCCAGGTCAGGCTGGGCTAGAGGGAGACCTTTCCTTGAAAAACAAAACAAACAAACAAAAAATCCCTGGGAACTGTAAATACAGAATATCACCATGATTGTGGAAATCTCTACTGAGCAGTGCTATCTAGACAGCCAGGGCTTACAATGTTATACATTTGCAATTAATCAGTCAATGTTAAAAAAATAAAATAAAATCATTGAACATGGTGATGTACACCTTTACTCACAAAGAGGTAGGAAGATTGCTGTGAGTTTGAGGCCAGTTTGAGACTAAATAGTGAATTGCAAATCAGCCTGGGCTATAGAAAGACCCTACCTCAAAAAAATAAATAAATAAAATCTTAACTTTACCACTATGCTTATAATTAAATGTCAATATGCTTAAAAATGATTAATTTGGCCTCATGTTATTTACTCATTTTTGGCCTATATTGTTAATAAATCCACCTGATAAAACGTTCTTGGGAGTTTTTATGAAGAAATAGGTTAACTTGTTCTTGAAAAAAATATAGTGTGAAGCCGGGCATGGTGGCGCACGCCTTTAATCCCAGCACTCGGGAGGCAGAGGTAGGAGGATCGCCGTGAGTTTGAGGCCACCCTGAGACTACATAGTAAATTCCAGGTCAGCCTGGGCTAGAGCCAGACCCTACCTCGAAAAACCAAAAAAAAAAAAAAATAGTGTGGATATATCATGAATTAATAGGAGATTGAAAGCGCCAGAAAATGGTGTTAAAGACAAGAAATATTAATTATCCTGATACAATTAGTGAATATTGTATAAATGCACTGAAATAGCACAAAGTACATGAGAAATGGTTATATTAATCAAAAATTGTTTACAAAGTATTTAAAAAGATGGAAATGCTTATTTCCCTGATCTGATCATTACACACTATACACTCACTGAATTATGACACTGTATTCCATAATTTTTTACAATTAAAATAATTTGAAAAATTGAATGGTAACTGTGTGAATTGAACAGATGAGCAACAAATCCTTAAAAGCACTTCTAGTACTGGTCTTTGTGTCTTAGAGCTGATTTGAGAGAGAGAGAGAGAGAGAGAGAGAGAGATCTTTAATTCTTTTAGGGATAAAGGTGAAAAATATTCGTTTATATAGGTAAGAAATAGTTTTGTTTCCTAAAACCACAAAGCCAGGAGACCATTTTATGATATGTATAACCCAATGGCACTGTATGAAAACTTTTCAGTGAATTTTTGATTTTAGATTACACATGTTAACTTCAAATGATTAGTTCATCTTGCCTTTCCAATCCAACCTATTTTCATACAAACTAATATTCATCTCCTCACCAAAATCTGAACGGAAAACACAGACAGCACATTTTATTTCATAGCAGATGAAAAACGGGATAGTGAAAACATGCACACAGACTTACCGAGGTGTACAAGTGTCCCTCACTGTTCACTGCCAAATACAGCTTGGTTTGAACTCCTTCAATAGCCACCACTCGAAGACCCACAGGGATGCGTTAAACAGAGCTGAAAATTCATAGAAAGTGAAAAGGTTACACTTCTTGATTTCATAGTTTTCCAATGTGTTCCACAGGAGAATCTGGCTCCCTAAAGGTAGTATGGACTGGACAAGTATATACATAGACATGTAGCCACATAAAAACTAAGGCCTCATTGTACCTTCTAGTGTACTTGACTCATGGTTTCCATTACAGTCATGTAACTGGGGCTATAAGTACATATTCTCAAACACTCCAGGTATAATGGAAGACTCTAGACTCAGTACCCTAGTTTATAGTCAGAAGTGAGGAATATTGATGCTTCTTGGATGATCTGCCACCAGGAATTGTTTTGCACATTAAATAGCATCATCCTTTATAAAAAATAAGCTATTTTAAATAATTTTTTCTTACATTTATTTATTTGAGGGAGAGAGACAAAGAGGCAGAGAGAGAGAGAGAGAGAGAGATAATGGGCATGTCAGAGTCTTCAGCTGCAGCAAATGAACTTCAGATGCACAGGGCACCTTGTGCATCCAGCTTCCATGGGAACTAGGGAATAGATCCTCAGACCTTTGGCTTTGTAGCCAAGTACCTTAGCCAAGGTCAGAGATATCAGTCCGATGGGAAGTGATTCCTATACTCTTAGAAGAGACATTATTGGTCCAATATCTTCATTTAAATAATCTGCCAGAGCCCACTGGCACATTCAAACAGTAGCTGAGTGGGGAGTGAGGATTAAGGAAAAAGAAAGACAACAGAGACAAAAGATGAACTTGGGAGGGCTGTCTGTCAATACCTAGGCCCCAACTTTATTTAGTTTAGCGTTTTTATACTTCTTCTCAGAGCACAAGGATGCAAATGGAACAAATGGTAAATTCAGGATTTCTCAGAAAAACTCATCTCAAAACAGATAAATCTTTACCTTTAGATCAAAGGAACACTTCCTCCTCAATTTCCATATTCTGAGCAGGTAACTTCTTGGCTAAACGCTCTGCTTATCTTTAGCCCATTGTCAAACAGAAGTTAAGTCAACATCAAATGGCTCCCGACAATAATCTATATAATTTCCAATCCAACCCCCCTCCAAACATATCTAGACCTTGCAATAATAAGTCGTATTCTCCCAGAGAAGATTTTATTAAAGAACAGAAATTTTCCAAGTCAGTCTTGAGAGGGGTCTAGCTTTTAGTCTTGAAGAACAAAGATTAAATCAATAAAAACAAGGAGACAGGTTTTGTGGTGCATGCCTTGAATCCCAGCACTTGCAACTCTGAGACAGGTCAGCCTGGGGCTACAGAGTGAGTTCCAGGACACCCCACACTAGAGTAAGACACTGACTCAAAAAGAAGGTGTATTTTATCAATTTTTTCCTGCAAAATAGTTACAAGTGGGAATCCAAATGGTGCCAATAAGGCCATCATCTCCTCATTGGAAGGTCTGAGTGCATGAAATTTACACCCAAGCTCTCCTCACAACCACACAGCACTCACTGGAGACAACCAGTGGGTGTCCTCCCACTACTAGCTGTCTACTCCCTCCCACACCATGAACAAAAAGAAGACAGTACATTTTTAAAGCATAGTGCTTATCACACACATCTTTTGAAAATAGAGCGCACCTTTCTCTCAGGAGTCATGGACCAAGACTGATAATTTTTATCCTGTTTTGTAACTTTACTGAGGATGATAAATTGGTCCGTTATTTCCACAAACAAAAATATAGAGATGTCAGTGCATGCTTAAGAAGAGTGTTGTCGGGATCACTCATTTCTGTGCGTATATATTCTTTGCAGTAGATAGGATAACATGGATGAAAAATATTAATGAGGAAGGAAGTACTCCTTGCTGAGCCTACAGTGTATCTTTCTCTTAATATCAGGATACTTAGCAAAGATGTGCTAGGACATAGTTTACAGTTCAAAGTACAAGTGTTCCCACCACAAGCCACTGGTGGTGCTTTATTCAATACTTGTCATAGTAAAGCTGGGCCCTTTTATTACATGAGATAAAGGAAACTAATGGCACAGATTTCAAGCCAGGATTCTGTGCTAATATCTGACAATGCAATGTACAGGAAATAAGTGTAATATCTTGAGAATGTCGTGTATATGTCATATTTTTCGAAGATGCCTTGCTCACAGAAGGTGCTCAAAATATTCGTAGATTGATAGAAAACTGTACAATGAAACATGATAATTGTTTTTGAGACGTAATAAATCACAATCCCATTATATAAGCCCATCATTTAAAAATCTGAAAGCTTAAAACTAAATTTTTCCTTATGGTTTGGTTTAAAGATATATTGCTATGCATTACTGGACAACTATAAAACAAATGTAGGTCTGAAACCAGGTTTGGTCCTAGTAAAATCTAATGGAAAATAATGATAAATGAAATTCAGAATTATTTGTAGAACTTCATTATTTTACAATATTCTAAACCTTTGTTGTCGTTTTGGAATATTTTAAAAATTATTTGTGAGTAGAGAGAAAGAGAAAGAGTGCGTGCATGGGCTTGCCAGGGTCTCTCGCTCTACAAATAAACTTTAAATATATGTGTCACTATGTGCATTTGGCTTTACCTGGGTATTGGGAACCCAACTTAGGCCAACAGGCTTTACAAACAAGGGCCTCTAACCACTGAGTCATCTCCAGCTCTTCTTATCTTTTTTCTGTTCTGCAGTAGGGTCTCACTCCAGCCCAGGCTGACCTGGAAATCACTATGCATTCTCAGGGTGGCCTCCAACTCATGGCAGTCCTCCTACCTCTGCCTCCGGAGTGCTGGGTTTAAAGGCTTGTGGCACCACGCCTGGCCCTCTTCTTACTTATCTTAAAGCAACTTTTAACAGAAGAGTTCAGGATATGCTCTGGGTCTCTGCGCCTGTCCCAGGGCAGTTGCACTGCAGCAAGCCCATTACAGTGACAGAGGCGAGAAAGCAACCGCCCTCGCGTGCACGCACACCGGCAATGTGGCCTCATCCCCACAAGTTGGGCTTCAAACTCCCCAACCCCTCCACCATCCTCCAATCTAAGGGGGACATGTCAAAAGACAAAAGCCCCTTCCCACCTCGTCTCCTTCTGCGCCTCTTCTTGGAGTCAGAGTTGGACCGGGAAAGACCTTTACCTTGTTTTTCTCGCAGCTGGTCTAGCCTTTGCTCGGGCTGTGGACACACCGGCAGGCATTGGATTTCTCGTGCTCGCCGCTTGTCTCTTCTGACGAGGAGTGAGCGGGGACAGCTGCCGCCACGGCCCCACGCCCACACCACCCCTTCTTTTGGGCCCATCGGTGGGTTCGCCTCGGGCCCCTCCTCTGCGCCGCCACCGGCCTGGGCTCTTCTTGGCCAGCGCTGGGCTCGGGCTTCTGGGCGCTCGGGTTTCCGCCCAGGAGGGCCGTGGTCTGGCGCCCGCGGGCGGCTGGCAGTCTGGGTCCGAGCCGACACCACAGCCCCGGGCGGGGAGAGCAGGCTACACTGACCGGCAGGCTGAGGAGACCGGGCCGCCCTCAGGCACGCTCGTGGCCCTGAGCCCCAAGGACACTGGGCAAGTCCCAGCCTGTCCTGTGGGAGTCGCGAGGCATCCCCCGCCCTGTGCACGTGGAGAGTGCCTGAGGGGGGGGAGCGAGAGCTCAGGCGCGGGGGCGGTCCCTCGGGAGAGAGGCCACGGGCGCGGGCGGGGGAGGAGGCAGCACGGGCGAGCGCGCTCCGGCCCTGGCCCCCTCCCTGTCCTCTTCCACTAGTCCTGCAACTTCTAGGCCTGATGCTTGCAAAAGTTGGCCAGTGCCAGTTGGCCAGGTGCCATCCTCCCCGTTGCTGTTCCACCTGTGAGTCCAACAGGTAACATCCTCAGAGCACAACATCCTCCCTGGAAGGTCAGTCCCCTCCTTCAGGGAGCCCAGCTGTTGTCTCCAGCCGGCCTCCCCTGGTTGTCCCTCTGGACAGAGCTTTGGCAGGTGAACAGTGATGGAGGAAGAGCCCTGGGAAGAGGGAGTTGCATTCAAGGAGCTGCGCTTGGCTCCGCTTTTGGGAAGGGGAGGAGTGGGATTGGGTTCTTCCCTGAGTGTCTGACTCTTAGCTGGCCAGTGGGAGCCTGGGCTGGAGCCCTTGGAAGTTCGCCAGACCCCTGCCCCAGCCTGAGTGACATAAAGCCCCCACCCACTGAGGTATTTTGCATGGCCACACTTGTTGCCAGCCACTCAGAAGAGGCGACAGATGGGCTCAGCCTCAGCTATGGGGGCAGGGGCAGCCACTACAGAGCTGAACACCACACTGCCACCCAGTGGTTTTTGCTGACTTTTCATATCATGCCAATTTGTGTGAGCCAAACCCCCTTTTCTCTCTAGGCCCCCTCATCTCTAGCGGGTTGGGTTTGGGAATCCACACAGTGAGCTTGAAGGGTTTGCCATAGGCAGTATTTGGGAAATACACAGCCCAGTCTCTTTTAGCTCTAGCCCATCTCCAATGTTTTGATTTCCTGGGCAAGTCCCAGCCTGTCCTGTGGGAGTTGCGAGGCATCCCCCCGCCCTGTGCAGTGCGGAGAGAGTGCCTGAGGAGGGAGGGGGGCGAGAGCGCAGGGCGGGGGGCGGGTCCCTCGGGAGAGAGGCCACAGGCGCGGGCAGGGGGGGAGGAGGAGCAAAACGGGGGCATGCTCTGGCCCTGGCACCCTCCCAGTCCTCTTCCACTAGTCCTGAAACTTCTAGGCCTGATGATCACAAAAGTTGGCCAGTGCCAGCTTTCAGGCAGTGATCAAACAGGTAACATCCTCACATCCTCCCCATTGCTGTTCCTGCTGCTCTGGGTGTGAGGCGCAGTCACCAGACAGGAATTCATCTCCACAGCCCCATCCACCCCCCCTCCCTAAGAGCACAACAGCCTCAGGGCGGCCCTCTTCCTGGAAGGTTAGTCCCCTCCTTCAGGGAGCCCAGCTACTGATTGTCTCCAGTGGGCCTCCCCACCCAACCCATCCCCCAAATGCCCCGAGGGTCACTCAGCCTAACACCTGTAGAGGCCTAAGGTCCTGCCCTGGTGCCCAGAGCTGGTGCCCTCACTTGCCCCCTCTGGACAGAGCTTTGGCAGTGAACAGTGATGGAGGAAGAGCCCTGGGATGAGGGAGTTGCATTCAGGAGCTGCGCTTGGCTCTGCTTTTGGGAAGGGGAGGAGTGGGATTGGGTTCTTCCCTGAGTGTCTGACTCTTAGCTGGCCAGTGGGAGCCTGGGCTGGAGCCCTTGGAAGTTCACCAGACCCCTGCCCCAGCCTGAGTGACATAAAGCCCCACCCACTGAGGTATTTTGCATGGCCACACTTGTTGCCAGCCACTCAGAAGAGGCAACAGATGGGCTCAGCCTCAGCTATGGGGGGCAGGGGCAGCCACTACAGAGCTGAACACCACACTGTCTGTCACCCAGTGGTTTTTGCTGACTTTTCATATCATGCCAATTTTTGTGAGCCAAACCCCTTTTCTCTCTAGGCCCCCTCATCTCTAGCCAATAATAAAAATAATAATAATAAAGTTGGGTTTGGGAATCCACACAGTGAGATTGAAAGGTTTGCCATAGGCAGTATTTGGGAAATACACAGCCCAGTCTCTTTTAGCTCTAGCCCATCTCCAATGTTGTGATTTCTTTTACCCGATCCTCAGGAAAGCACCTTCTCTTCCAAGTCTGACCTGGAAATCACTATGCGTACTCAAGGTGGCATCAAACTCAAGGCAATCCTCCTACCTCTGCCTCCCAATTGCTGGGATTAAAGGCGCACACCACCATGCCTGGCCCTCTTCTCAGTTTTCTTAAAGCAACCTTTTTAACAGAAGAGTTAAGATAATGAGGCAGAGGGAGAAAATGAAGAGAGATTGAGATTTTTTTCTTGTTTTTTTTTTTTTGCGTTCTTTTCTAACCACTCTCTGAGTGTTATTTTAATGAAAAAATAAAATTTAGCCAGGCGTGGTGGCACACGCCTTTAATCCCAGCACTCAGGAGGCAGAGGTAGGAGGATCACCATGAGTTTAAGGCCACCCTGAGACTACATAGTTAATTCCAGGTCATCTTGGGCCAGAGTGAGACCCTGTGAAAAACAAACAAAAAACAAACAAACAAAAATAAATAAATAAAATAAAATTCTTAAATTCCAACAGCTTGAAAGAGGTAGGAGGAAGAAAAGCAAAAACATCAGCGATGTATATATGGTCTTATCTACTCCTGAATAATTGTATGAATTAACTAGAGGAACATGTATTTTTTTTTCCAAATTTCTGTGAAGCCTGAACTCAAAAACACACATGCAAAACAAACAAACAAACAAAAATCCCTAAAAACCTAGAAGACAGCACTAAATGTGATATGGCTGGTCATCCATATTAGTCCAATATTTGTTTCAGACATTCAAGATAAAATCAGTATTTCATAAAACCTGTCCAATCTGTGTCAAGAGGTTAGTCTTGTAGATAAAAATAATGAATAAGTTATATCAGAGAAAAACTTAGAGATAACCACTATCTTTCTGCATGCTTTCTTGTTTCAGTTTATCTGTTTTATTTTGAGACAAGGTCTTGCTTCTTTCTTTGACTGGTGTGATACTTGCTATGTGCTCAGACTGGCCTTGCTGAACTGTGGGCAATCTCCCTGCCTCATCCTCCATAGTGCTAGCATTACAAACTTGTATCACCTTGGTCAGCATAGCTTTGGTTTCTCTGATTCTGGACTATTTCTTCACAGATTGAAGGGCAGGATGAAAAAATATCAGGGAGAAAGCAATTACTTGCATTTGTGTTTTTAAAGCATATTTAATAAATAGTAAAAATTCTTCCATTTCAATCATACTTTTGAAGTTGTTAATGAATGCATTCCCTTATTACTTATTCTCTTTCAGTCTACTGAAAACAGCTGCTTTCTACATTGAAAGGATCATTTACTCAGAGCTGTGCACTTAGTTGGCACGCAGGGTTTGCTGTATTCTGCTCTATAGCCACACTTCTTCATCACTTTAGAGTTGTTTCTCTAACAGGCTAATTAATAAAGATATTACTTTAAAGAAAATTAGAGAATTGTCATATATAACTGGTAATATTATTACAGATTTAAAAGAGAAAGGGAAACTTATCCATTTAAAAAAGCCTTCAAGCCCGGCGTGGTGGCACACACCTTTAATCCCAGCACTCGGGAGGCAGAGGTAGGAGGATCACCATGAATTCAAGGCCACCCTGAGACTACATAGTTAATTCCAGGTCAGCCTGGGCCAGAGTGAGACCCTACCTGAAAAAACCAAAAAAACAAAAAATATAAATAAAATAAATAGCCTTCATTGTACCCAAAGCAGATACAATAAACCGTCATTTATGAAATGCCTATCATTTGTTTTCTTTTCAAAAAATAAATAATTTAGCTGGGCGTGGTGGTTTTGCCTTTAATCCTAGCACTGGGAGGCAGAGGTAGGAGGATCATTGTGAGTTCAAGGCCACCCTGAGACTACAGAGTGAATTTCAGGTCAGCTGGACTAGTTTGAGACCCTACCTGGAAAAACCTAAATAAATAAATAAATGAATGAATAAATAAATAAATTATAAGATCTAATTTGCACATTATGAAGTTTTATTGGACTGACGCTATTATAATAAATCTAGGTAACATAAGCTTAAATGTATAACATCAAACATGTTTTTAGAAATGGATATATTTGGGAAACTATGAAATCATTTGTTATCATGTTCTTGCTTACCATTTCAAGTTAAAATAACAGAAAAACAATTATATTGAATTCAATGAGAAAGTCAGATAAAGGAAAAATTGAAAAATAAGTGTAATACAAGTAATACAAATTAATGATGAAGTGCTATCCAAATGAGTGACAGTTGAAAAATACAACCTATAATCCTATTCCACTCATTTAATTAATGAGTTAAAATAAATGCCCAAACTTGTTTGGCTTGAGGGAGGAAATATATATAAATTTGAATGGCTATACTTTCATATTGATAGATTAATCATTTTGCGTTCTGTTTTTGTGATGGTTTCTGTATACAGGCCTAAATGGGGAAGTGAAGTTAGCCCAACTTCCCTCTCTGCCTCTTGACATCAAGCCTAGAGTCAAGCACCATTAATCTGATATTTCTTTTGAGATAATTTCCATGTGTGTGAATCGAGTTGTGGTAATATGTACCTTTGATTGACTTACCATTCTGTGCATTACTCTGACTAAACACAGATTATCATCAGGCTATGTTCTTTAATAGTTTTCCGATGTCATCAGTACACAGAAATGTCATGCATTTTCAGTGGGAGTTATAAGGAAACAAAAGGCAGAAGCTATGCATAGGTAGGAATGGAATAATTAGACCTATATTTAGTAACAAATGGAGCCTAGGTTTTCGTGTGTACATATGTGTGTTGTATATCTCCTAAAATGATTACATACAGTGTGATCTTGATGTGTTTAGCATAGCACACTTAAAGACACACAGCACAATGAACCCTCAATTCTTTTTATACTTTTCCTTTCCAGGAAAGATATATGAACACCAGATCAAAATACATATATATTTTTTGTATTTGGAACTAGACATTAAAAGTTGACAGGGCAAAACTTGTCCAGGTGGGGTTCATTTGTAGCTTACCATAAACTTCCCTTTAATATTGCTGGCATGTACACCAAACGCCCTCCCCTCGCCCGGGGAAATACGTAAGCCAGATGCATAAGGGGGCACATGCATCTGGAGTTTGTTTGCAGTGCCTGAAGGCCTGGTGTGCCCATTCTGTCTCTCGCTCTCTCTCTCAAATAAACAAATATAAAAATACATTTAAAATACTTAAAAAAGAAGGGAAGAAGAACACACACACACACACACACACACACACACACACACACACACACGGCATCCACAACAGTACTTAAACGTGAGACTGGAGTTCGTTTGCAGTGGCAGAAGACTCACCATTTGTTCATTCTCATCCATTCCTTTTTATCGTCTATCATCTATCTATCTATCTATCTATCTATCTATCTTTCTATCTATCATCTATCAATCATCTCTCTGTATGTCTCCATGTTCTACCAATTCTCATCTCTTTAAATAAATAACTATAAACGATAGATAAGAAAAGAAAGTAAAAATCTGGCTGTGGTGGCACACGTCTTTAATCCCAGCACTCGGGAGGCAGAGGTAGGAGGGTCGCCATGAGTTCAAGGCCAATCTGAGATTACATAGGCTGAAGTCCAGGTCAGCCTGGGCTAGAGTAAGACTGTACTTCCAAAAACCAAGAGAAGAAAAAGATAAAGAAAACAAAATAAAAGAAAGTAGTAGTAAGAGTAAGAAGGGGGTGTGAGGACAGAATGAAAAATCCTACAAGTTATCTCTGTTGACCATTCAGAAAATATCTTTTTTTTAAGGACACATAGTAATTTAGATAAAGATCACAAAGCAGCCTAACATGGTGGCGAAGCCCTTTCACTCCAGTGCTCACTCGCTCCAGATGCTGACTTAGGAGGATTTCCGTGAGTTCCAGGCCCCTCTGGGGCTACAGAGTGAACTCTGCACAAGCGTGGCTGGTGTGGGTGAGGGCCTGTTTTCCGGACTTTCACTGTCTCACTTTTCAAACAGCAACCTCTAGATGGCACCCCAGTCCCAGGAAACCATTTGGCTAACATCACTAGGATGGGTCGCTCTTCTCTCCTCGCCCTCCCCTCAAATAAAAGCAGAAGTCAAGCCAGGTGTCCTGGCACATGCCTTTAAACCCAGCACTTGGGAGGCAGAGGTAGGAGGATGTCCATGAGTTCCAGGCCACCCTGAGACTACATAGTGAAGTCTAGGTCAGCCTGAGCAACAGTGTGACACCCGAACTCAAAAAAAATAAAAAGAAAAAAGAAAAAAAAAAAAGCAGAAGTCATGCTGGAGAAATGGCTCCAGGGTCAAAGGTGCTTGCCTGCAAGGCCAGGTTGGATTCCCCAGGACACACATACAGCCATGTGCTCAAAATGGCACATACATCTGGGATGCATTTTCAGTGCCTGAAGGCCCTGTTGTGCTCTCTCTCTCTCTCTCTCTCTCTCATCAAATAAAAAAGGAAAGACAGGAGGAAGGCTGGCTGGAGATAATGGCTCTGTAGTCAAAGGGGCTTGATGCTTGCAAAGCTTGTAGGCCCAGGTTATATTCCCCGTGGGACCCACACATGTGAAGCTAGAAGTGGGTATGCCAGAAGCTCTGCAAGCTCCAGAATCAGTTATAAGTAAGACAGTGGCTCAAAAGCAGACCAGGTGAAAGAAAGATGGATGGATGAGGACTTCTAACATGTTTTGCTCCACCCAGGTCAGTGAAGGCCAACAAAACCACCTCCCTCCATAGGTGAGCTTATGCATTTTCAGTAGCTTGTCTTTTTCTATAAAGAACACATTTTAACGTTTTTTTGGTTATTCTTTTCTTTCTTTGAACTGTCCGCCTGTTTCCTAGTTTTTTGTTTTGTTTTGTTTTTGTTGACTGGAAACTTTATCTGTAGCCCCAAGCTGGCCTGGAACTCCGAGGGCTAAAAATGGCGATCAATGAATTCCAGGTCAGAATGAGCTGCAGTGAAACCCTACATCGAAAAAAAAAAAAGAAGAAGAAGAAGCCGGGCGTGGTGGCACACGCCTTTAATCCCAGCACTCGGGAGGCAGAGGTAGGAGGATCACCGTGAGTTCAAGGCCACCCTGAGAATACATAGTTAATTCCAGGTTAGCCTGGGCCAGAGTAAGACCCTACCTCGAAAAACCAAAAAAAAAAAGAAAAAGAAAAGAAAAAGAAAAAAAAAGTTCAGAAGGCATCCAGGCCTCTTGGAGTTGTAGGAAAGACTTTCTGGAGACTTCTCTGTCTATGAGCCATCTTTTCTCGGAGATCAAAGACATGGATGCTGGATCAGTATTAAGTAATACTGAAGCATGGAAACTAAAACAGAATGAATGAGTTACTCTCTTTAGAGCTATGACCTTATCATTCCCTACTAAAGTTAAAGGGTAGGAACCACACGTGACAAATTGTCACTTGGCTCATCTTACCTTGAAGATCATCTGTGTAACAGACAGCTTCAGGTTCACTGAGATGAACTTCAGACCAGACACAGTTATGGAGGAAGGGATATTATTTATTGAAGCTTACAGATCCAGAGGAAGTTCCATAATGGCAGGAAAGTGGCCTGCCTCACAGGACCAGGCAAGACAGAGAAAAACCAAGCTGCCAGCTACACAGCACACTTCAGGAACTCCCGCTAGGCACACTTTGCATATCTTTACAATGGAATCTCAAACCATCACCACACCTTAAGACCTGCCCCAGTGACACTGCCTCCAGCAAGATGGCTGCAGATGCAAACTATAAACTAATAAAGCACTGAATATATTGGGGGACATATATTCAAACTACCACAATCTGGGAAAGTTCTTTGTTGAAAGTTGTTCCTCCAGTACTGTTGCAGAGTGGAGACTTGCTCTCGATCCAGACACTCGCTAACTGAGACCCCTTGCCTTTACAGGAAACCACTGACTTCTCCACCCTGAGTTTGCCATCGTCCTCTGCTGACAGACTTCTGTCACAGGCGTCTGACACTGGAAATTTGATGCTATTGACCCGAGACAACTATGTCACACTGCATTCGCTTAGCACCAACCTTAAACCCATATGGCAGGCGGAAGTGGCTGCTTCCTTGCTGTTTCCAAGACTTAAAGACATTATAAATGTCTTTTGGTCATTTGTAAAATTGGAAAGCCTAGAAATGTTCTTCTCTTGCTACCCAAGTTGTCAATTGCACCAAGAAGGTGATAAAAAAAGAGACAGATGTGAATGGGGCACATTCGCAGCACTGGTTTCGTCTTCAGGTATCCCGCAGTTTTAGGAATGTTCCCTTTGTAATAGCGGGCTGGGGAGATGGCTGAGGTGAAAACGGCTGAGGTTAAAACCTAAGGTGGGCCAGGTGTGGTGGTGCACGCCTTGAATCCCAGCACTTGGGAGGCAGAGGTAGGAGGATCCTTGTGAGTTCAAGGCCACCCTGAGACTCCATAGTGAATTCCAGGTCAGCCTGGCCCAGAGTGAGACTCCACCTCGAAAAACTGAAAGAAAAAAAAAACCTAAGGTGGGGGGCGATCTGTGATTAAAGGAACCCAAAGAGTACCTCTTCCAAGCTCAAGCCTGGTCCACAACAATATTTCTGCAACCTGATACTAATTTACATAAAAGAGAAATTCAGTGACGAGAGGATCGCTCAAACTTCAGTGGTTCCTTGTCCTGGATCATCATCTGGTGGGCATGAGAACTCTCCTCCCAAGAAGCAAATCCTGCTTGTCCTTGTAGCAGACAGCTTCAGGTTTGCTGAGATGAACTTCCAGACTAGGCATAGTTATGGAGGAAGGGATATTATTTATTGAAACTTACAGATCCAGGGGAAGTTCCATAAAGGCAGGAAAAGCAGCCTGATCTTCACAGGGCCAAACAGAGAGAGAGAAAGCCAACCAGCCACCACAGCACACAGAGCAAAACTACAGCCAAAAGGTCACACAGCACACTTCGGGAACTCCTGCTAGGCACATTTGCATATCTTTACAATGGAATCTCAAACTCACCATTAACACCTAAGACCGGCCCCTAGTGACATTGCCTCTAGCAAGGTGATTGCAGATGCAAAGTATAACTAGTAAAACACTAAATATATTGGGGGACATATATTCAAACTACCACATTCCGCCCCTGGCCCCCAATATATTTAGCTCCTGGCCCCCAATAGATTTATAACTATCACACATTGTAAATTGTATTCAGTCCAATTTCAAAGGTTCTCACACTCTTCATCAACTTAAGATAGTGAGTCCTGTAAAATCAAACAAGTTAAATACTTTCAACATGTAAAGGCACAGAGTAAACATTTTTAACTGTATAAGGAATAGCAAGGAGAAACTAGAACAATGCAAACTCAGCCACCATCAGTAGTCATCAAACTTCTGCAGTTCAAGTTCAATATAACCATAGACTGACAGTCTCCAGGTTTTCCAATTCCACCCCTCCAGCTGGGCAGAGTCTCCAGGGAAAACTTTCATCCCATGCCAACATTGCACTCCATGGTAGCCCTTTTGCACAGTCCTGGTATATCCAAAACATCTTCAGGTCTCCATGCAAACCACGGTCCATCTTCCAAAAGGCTCTTCCAGCCTATTCCTGAGGGTCTTCATGCCCTGCCTCATGCCACATCTCAGCAGTGGCTCCTGGAACCGTGTGCAATTCATGACCACTCCATGCATTTTTCATGCTTCCAAAACTAATACCAGGTGTGCAGGACACAGCCATATTCTAAATCCAGGGACAAAATAAACCATAGCCTTGAAAAGCAGGTTCCTTCTCCAGTCAACTCTTTCCAAAGAGTTTGCATTTCTAACAGTCTTTCCTCAGGCATCCTCTCCATTGTTTTAATGTAAATCAAGTCAGGCCACCTTCCTTCCACCTTCCTTAAGATTGCTAATGTGTTGACAATAGCAGCTAAACCAGCCTCAATGCCTCTACTTTTAACTTGCTTCAGGTTTTCCAACTTAAAATCTTAAAATCTCAGTCCTGATATCTTTAGCCAAGCACATCAGTCCATTACAAATTTAACCTTGATCAAACTTTCTGGGCCTGGATAGCGGAACGTAGCCATCCCTTATGCCAGTAGCCCAGTTCCAACAAAGTCCTCTGCAGTCTTTCCTTCCCCTTAGAAAGCTCATAAGCCAAGCCTCGAAGTTCAATACTGTCTGCACTTAGCATTCTCAAACTCTCATCAGAATAGTCCATAAAACTTGGCTTACCACTCCAGAAGGCATCTTCAGTTACAAGCACCAAGTCCATGCCCATTCCTCCAAAACAAAGGTTCCAAAAGACGAATATCCACATGGTCAGGTTCATCTCACCCCACACTCCTCGGTACCACTTTACTGTAGCAGACAGCTTCAGGTTCGCTGAGATGAACTTCCAGACCAGGCATAGTTATGGAGGAAGGGATATTATTTATTGAAACTTACAGATCCAGGGGAAGTTCCATAAAGGCAGGAAAAGCAGCCTGCTCTTCAAAGGGCCAAACAGAGAGAGAGAAAGCCAACCAGCCACCACAGCACACAGAGCAAAACTACAGCCAAAAGGTCACACAGCACACTTCGGGAACTCCTGCTAGGCACATTTGCATATCTTTACAATGGAATCTCAAACCCACCATTAACACCTAAGACCGGCCCCTAGTGACATTGCCTCTAGCAAGGTGATTGCAGATGCAAAGTATAACTAGTAAAACACTAAATATATTGGGGACTACATAGTTAATTACAGGTCAGCCTGGACCAGAGTGAGACCCTGCCTTGCAAAACCAAAAAAAAAAAAATTGTTTTTTGGCAGTGTCTGTCTTTCCTGTAAGAGGCATGCATTTTTCTTTAGCCGGTATAAAGGAATTCTAGACTCAAGTGCCTCTCACAAGTATTGAATTTGCAATCACATTCCTGTGCATTTTCCTTTGCGTGTGTATTGGGAAATTGAACTTGGTACTTATCCTTAGGTTTTCCAGGGAAACATCTTTAGCACTGAGCCGTCTTCTCTCTCTCTCTCCTTTCAAAGAAACTTGTTAGCCGGGCGTGGTGGCACATTCCTCTAATTCCAGCTCTTGGGAGGCAGAGGTAGGAGGATCGCCATAAATTTGAGGCCACCCTGAGACTACATAGTGAATTCCAGGTCAGCCTGAGCTAGAGTGAGACCCTACCTTGAAAAACAAAACAAAAACAAAGAAACTTGTTAAACCAGGTATGTTTTAATATAGTGGAAGAAAGCAAAACAACTTTTCAAGTAGACCCGGATGTTCCTGACGTTTCACGCTCACTTCAATGTCTAGACTGATGATAATCTCTTCAAGTACGTTCCTTCAGATACCTACCTCTCAAAGAACATTGGAATGTATATGCACATAGATGATACATGAGAATTTCTCCTCCCAATTTTACCTATTTGCGACAATTCCAGGGCACAAGATTTTGTGGGGATTTTCTTTCTTTCTTTCTTTCTTTCTTTCTTTCTTTCTTTCTTTCTTTTTGAGTATTAATTCTTATTAAACTTGTCCTTTGAATTTTATTTTATATTTTGGTTCTTTTCGAGGTAGGGTCTCATTCAAGCCCAGGCTGACATCGAACTCCCACCTCGGCCTCCTTAGTGCTAGGATTAAAGGTGTGCGCAACCATGCGTGGCAAACTTGGCATTATTTTTATTTTTATTTATTTTATTTTTAGAGGTAGGATCTCTCTCTACTCAGGCTGACTTTCCTGGAATTCACTATTTAGTCTCAAGGTGGCCACGAACTCACATGGGTTTGCCTACATCTGCCTTCCAAGTGCTGGGACTAAAGGTGTGCACCACCACACCCGGCTTCCATATTTTTTTTATCTCTGTTTCATTCATCTTGCCTATCTTTCGTTTTGAATCATCATAATGTATCTGTCTTCAAACCTGTTTCACTGAGCATTCAAACTGACACTGTCCTAATCTCCCTTGACATTTAAGCCTTTCAGATTCTCTTTATCTCGTTACTATTAGATGAGGAGGATGTTGAGGAGGAGGAGTGTGTGTGTGTGTGTGTGTGTGTGTGTGTGTGTGTGTACAGAATCCTCAGCAGGTATCACTGCATTACGCCCCATCTGATCCATTACATGTATGAGATTCTTTCCCCTGATCTGCTTTCTCGCTTTTTCTCCTGTATTGTTGCCTAGTGACATTAGATGCAATCAGGCTAACTTATTTTCTGAAGCATTTTGAAGTAAAATCACTTTAAATTAATAAAAATATAGAAAGGGCCGTGCGTGGTGGCGCATGCCTTTAATCCCAGCATTCAGGAGGAAGAGGTACGAGGATTGCCAGGAGTTCGAGGCCACCCTGACATTACAGAATGAATTCCAGGTCAGCCTGGCCTATAGTGAAACCCTACCTCGAAAAACCAAAAAAATATATATATATATTTTTTTATATATATATTAAATATATATATATATATATATATATATATATATATATATATATATATATATATATATATTAATCCCAGCACTCAGGAGGCAGAGGTAGGAGGATCGCTAAGAGTTCGAGGCCACCCTGAGAATACATAGTGAATTCCAGGTCAGCCTGAGCCAGAGTGAGACCCAATTTAAAAACAAAACAACAACCAAAAAAATCCAGTAGCACAGGACAATGGCTTGGCATCTCTGTTTCAAAAAATTAGTTGTTGCCGGACGTGGTGGCGCACGCCTTTAATCCCAGGACTCGGGAGGCAGAGGTAGGAGGATCGCCGAGAGTTCGAGGCCACCCTGAGACTACATAGTGAATTCCAGGTCAGCCTGGACCAGAGTGAGACCCTACCTCGAAAAACCAAAAAGAAAAAAAAATTAAAATTAGTTAAATTTATTTACATGTGTGGATAAGCATATTAATTACTTAAGGAGAAAATACTAATTGCTTAAAGAGAAAATCTATAGTAGCAGTTTTTGGATCCTACTAATAGTAGAGCTTGAGAACTCTTCCTACCCACCTACCCAGGTGAGGGCAACTTTTTTTTTTTTCTGGTTTTGTGAGGTAGGGTCTCACTCTGGCCCAGGCTGACCTGGAATTATCTATGTAGTATCAGGGTGGCTTCAAACTCTCAGCGATCCTCCTACCTCTGCCTCCCGAGTGCTGGGATTAAAGGCGTGTGCCACCATGCCCGGTCTAAGGGCAACTTTTTAATGAAGATGAGGCTGTTTCCTGGGACAGGAGACAAGTCAGTTACCCAAAGTGGCGCATGCATCTGGAGATTTTTGTTTGTAGCAGCTAGAGGCCCTGGCGTGCCCATTCTGTCCCCCCACCTCTTTCTATCTCCTTACAAAATAAATAAATAAATAAATAAATAAATAAATAAATAAAATTTTAAGAATAAGCTGGGCATGGTGGCATGTATCTTTAATCCCAGATCAGCATGGGCTAGAGTGAGACCCTACCTCAAAAACAAAAAATGTAGACTGTTTGGCCAAACAATTGGGTAACAAGACCTCATCAAGGGTGTCACCCAAGATTAATCATCACAGGGCCTTGGAGGCAGAAGTAGGAGGATGGATCACTGTGAGGTGGAGGCCACCCTGAGACTACATAGTGAATTTCAGGTCAGCCTGGGCCAGAGTGAGACCCTACCTCAAAAAATAAACAAAACAAAAAATTTATTTCATATACTTCTTACACATAACCAGAAGATAATTTCATATAGTATTTTTAGCACATCAGCCTTCTGATTGCCAGCCATTGCATGAGGTCAGGGGTGGAATTTTCCACTCGTGACATCATACTGGTGGTACTCAGAAGCTTTTAGATTTTAAAACACTTTAAATTTGGGGGGTAGGGATACTCAACCTGTACTTAAGCCAATTACTAAGCCACTTTGTGCTTAAATGGTAGTAGCAAATATGCTTAAATTAGTATTCCTACAGCACAGGTCATAACTGGTGGCTCATGGGCTGGAATTGTTTACAGACATGTTAGATTTTGCCAATATAGTGATTTTAACTTGGGGTGTTTTTTTTTTTTTTTTTTTTTTAAGGTAGGGTCTCACAGTAGCCCAGGCTGACCTGGAATTCCCTACATGGTCTCAGGTTGGTCTTGAGACTCCCAAGTCCTGGGATTAAAGGTGTGTGCCACCACCACGTCTGGCAATTTTTAGTTTTTTGAGGTAGGGTCTGGAATTATGTAGTCTCAGGGTGGCCTCGAACTCTTTCTTTTTCTTTTATTCTCTATTCTTTTTTTTTCTTTCTTTCTTTTTTTTTTTTTTTTTTTTTTTTGGTTTTCGAGGTAGGGTCTCACTCTAGTTCAGGCTGACCTGGAATTCACTTTGTAGTCTCAGGGTGGCCTCGAACTCACGGCAATCCTCCTACCTCTGCCTCCCGAGTGCTGGGATTAAAGGCGTGAGCCACCACGCCCGGCTTTTCTTTCTTTCTTTCTTTCTTTTTTTTTGTGGTAGGGTCGCACTCTAACCCAGGCTAACCTGGAATTCACTCTGTTCTCAGGGTGGCCTTGAACTCACCACGATCCTTCTACCTCTGCCTCCCGAGTGCTGGGATTAAAGGCGTGTGCTACCACATGCAACCTGCCGATCCTCCCATCTGCCTCCTGAGTGTTGGGATTTGCACTTGCCCAGGCCTAGGTGTTTTTGTTTGTTTGTTTTTAGATTTTTAAAAAATATTTTATTATTTATTTATTTGAGAGAGATAGATACAGAAATAGACAAATAGAGAGAGAGAATGGGCACGCCAGGGCCTCCAGCCACTGCAATAGAACTCCAGAGGCATGTGCTCCCTTGTGCTTCTGGCTAACGTGGGTCCTGGAGAATCGAGCCTCAAACCGGGGTCCTTAGGCTTCACAGGCAAGCGCTTAACCGCTAAGCCATCTCTCCAGCCCTTAGATTTTTATTTATTTTATTTTATTGTTTTGGAGAGAGATAGAGAGGGAGAGGGAGACAGAGAATGGGCGCGCCAGCAGTCTCTCAGCTGCTGTGAATGAAATCCAGATGCGTTCACCCCCTTGTGGTCAACTGCAGCATTGCGCCCTTGCGTCACTTTGGATCTGGCTAAACGTGGGACCTGGAAATTGGAACCGGGTTCTTAGGCTTAGCAGGCAGGCGCCTTAACTGCTAAGCCATATATCCAGCCCTATTTCTTTATTTATTTATTTAAGACAGAGAGGTGGGAGGAGAATGGGTGTGCCAGGGCCTCTAGCCACTGCAAATGAACTCCAGACACATGTGCCACCATGTGCATCTGGCTTATGGGGGACCTGGAGAATTGAACCTGGGTCCTTTGGCTTCACAGGCATGCACCTTAACCAGTAAGCCATCTCTCCAGCCCCTCGGGGTTTTTAATAGTCTTATTTATTTGCACGTGCCTGTGTGTGTGTTAAATAAGTGTAAGAGTACACCAGAGTCTTGCCACTGCAAACAAATTCCAGATTTATGCCACTTTTTGCATCAGGCTTTACATGGGTGCTGGGGAATTGAACCCAGGTCAACAGGCTTTGCAAGTAATTTGAGACTTTAACTACTGAACTATCTCCCCTGTGTTTGTTTTTTGGTTTTTTTGGTTTTTTTTTTGTTTGTTTGTTTGTTTTTTTCCCCGAGGAAGGGTCTTGTTTTAACCCAGGCTGATCTGAAATTTACTATGTAGTCTCAGGGTGGCCTCAAACTGATGGCAATCCTCTGACCTCTGCCTCCCATGTGCTGGCATTAAGGGCGTGCACTACCATGCCTGCCCGTTTTTTTTAAGCTACCAACCTTTAAGTAAAGGTTTTAGAGAAGCATATATTTCCAAATTCTTCTTTGACAACCTGTTTGACTATGAAGCCCACATTCTCTCCTCTGCATTTTGCTGTGTCTATGAACTAGTGCTTATGATCAAAGAGTCCCTAGGAAGTCTTTCTAGAAGCATCCAGTGTATCTGGATAGACTCATGCATGCCCAGGGGAAACTCCTCAGAAACTTTGCTCACCTTACATCTTCAGAATCAGACCCTCAGATGGGGGTAGAGGGGCATGTCTTGTGAAAAGAACTTCCTGAGGGGCTAGAGAGATTGCTTAGTGGTTGAGGCACTTGCCTGCAAAGCCTAATGATCCAAGTTCAGTTCCCCAGTACCCACATAAAGCCAGATACATAAAGTGGTGCAGGCATCTGGAGTTCATTTGCAATGGCAAGAGGCCCTGACATACTTGTTCTCTCTGCCTGTCTCTCTTCTATCTCTCACTGCTTGCAAATAAATAAATAAAAATATTTAAAACTGGGCGTGGTGGTGCACACCTTTAATCCCAGCACTAGGGAGGCAGAGGTAGGAGGATCGCTGTGAGTTCAAGGCCACCCTGACACTTCAGAGTGAATTCCCTACCTCAAAAAACCAAAAAAAAAAAAAAAAAGAAAGAAAGAAAGAAAGAAAGAAAGAAAGAAAAAGAAAAGAAAAGAAAGGAAAACAAAAGAAAAGAAAAAAGAAAGGAAAAGAAAAGAAAAGAAAAGAAAAGAAAAGAAAAGAAAAGAAAAGAAAAGAAAGAAGGGCACACCTTTAATCCTCGCACTTGGGAGGCAGAGGTAGGAGGATTGCTGTGAGTTTGAGGCCACCCTGAGACTACCGAGTGAATTCCAGGTCAGCCTGAGCTGCAGCAAGATCCTTCCTCGAAAAGCCACCCCCCCAAATAAGGGCTAGAGAGATGGCTTAGTGGTTAAAGCACTTGCCTACAAAACCTAAGAACCCAAGATTGATTCCCCAGGACCCACATGAGCCAGACGCAAGAGGGTGCATGGGTCTGGAGTTCCTTTGCAGCGGCTGGAGAACCTGGCTTTCTGTCCCTCTCTCTTTCTCTATTTCACAAATAAAATAAAATATTAGAAAATAAAAAATTAAAAGAAAGAAAAGAACTCCTCAGCAGGTTTCTGAGGGAAAGTTCCCTGCTTGGAATCATGGTGACATTTCTGGCCTCTTGCTGTCGGTTCATTCTCCCCATCTCCTACCCTACTTTTTCTCTTTTCATCTGGGAGAGTCATATCTGCTCCCTGGCCTCTTCTAGATGGGCATTTTGCCATCAGGAAGCTCCTTAGGGCAGCTGGCAAGAGGAAGAAGGTGGGGGTACTTACTTCAAGAAGGGGAAAAAATCTTGCCACTCACTCCCTGAACCGGAGCTCTCAGGAGAAGGCCATGCTGGTGGAGGGGTGGGGGCCTGTGGTTAGAGATCCACTGAGAGCCATCTGCCCTGTCTCTTCCGCAGGCACTGGAAGAGGACTTGAACTTGAAGAAGAGGGAACAGGAAATGTTCTTCAAACTCAGCGAGGAGGCAGAGGTGGGCCCCACCACATCCAGCAGAGCCAGCAAGTTCTCCCACTATAGCTCTGCGGATGCTTCCTAACGGTGCCCCACATTCCATGGCAGACAGCATGGCACTGAGGCAGCCTCCAGGGACTCCCATCCTCCATGAACAAAGCTACTCAGGACCTGCTTCCCTCTTGCTCCTGTGCCAGCTGGAAACCAGCCCCTGGGCCTATGCCCCAGTGCTCCCTGTTTTTGTTCACTCGTGGAGGGCACCATGTCTTCATATGAAGCTGATGTGTGTCCACATTGAGCCCAGATCCCATCAAGTGGAAATGATTGGGCCATTGGGGCCAGGAGGAACGGATGTGTGCCCCTCCTGTTTGCCAAAACACCAGCTTTGCTGTCTTGGCACAAGCACTGCCAGTGAAGTCACTGTTGACGCAACCCTCCTGAAGTCCCTGTGGTTTCTCAGCGAGTCCCTGAGTACCAGGCAAGGTCACCGACAGCCACTGTGGTTTGCAGCAGCCATCTGCTCAGTGGTCCTCAAGTCCCTGGATCCCCTAATTTGTTTTCTCTTGATGCAAGGCACTGGGTTTGGGGAGCAGGGCATGGGGAAGAGGGAGGCTTGAAACATTTCATTCTGTTGATTTCTGCCATTTCATGCCATCCGCCGTGCACTCACACTTCCGCATACACACACGTGTGCACACGCAGGGGCCTGCCCAGGGATTTGGAACATACTTGCTGTCTGAGCATGTTGAGGGGAGCAGTTGGTGGGGTGCCTACTGAGTGCTGGCATGGGAGCCCACGGAAGGTACAGGCTGTCTGCCACTCTGCAACTCATTTGGCCCCATGCAGAATGCTATGTTCAGGGATAAGTTGTCCTCCACGCATGACTCGCACAGCCAAGTGTATGCCCATCTTACCCTCGTGGGTGCCAATGGGAAGATTCTTGCCCTTCGTTCTGGTCCACCCGCCTTGGTCCAGAAGTCCCACTGTGCGTTTCAGACCAAGCCTGGCCATCACTTGGATTTCTCTTCAATAAGAAATGTTTCCTGCCCCCAGGAGGAGTCAGAAGCAAAGGTTCTGTGCCTACTGTGGGTTCCTGGTGTTCAGGTTGCTCAGGTGGTTTAACTAGGTGCTAACCCCTACAGGCTGCCAAGTGTGTACCCCCAACCAAAGCACTCTCTCCAACCGGCCTGTGTTCACTTACAGAACAAACCTTTCTTCACTGATGTCTAACTGCTCCTTTCAGATAGACATAGATGTGTCTGGCTGCTTCAAGAAGATGCGTGTTTTTTTTATTATTTTTTTTTTGAGGCAAGCCCAATGGACTGCCCTTATTATTATTATTATTATTATTATTATTATTATTATTTTATTTTTGGTTTTGCGAGGTAGGGTCTCACTCTGGTCCAGGCTGACCTGGAATTAACTATGTAGTCTCAGAGTGGCCTTGAACTCTCAGCGATCCTCCTATCTTCTTGTATCACACTTTATTGGAGAGCCCTTGGTTAACAGGAAAGCTGATGATGGTGGGGAGCATAGGCAGTTGAGGTCTTGATGGGTGCAGGCAGCAAATCTGCAGCTGCTTTTATAGGGCGTACTGCTGAACGGCGCTTACTGATTGCTTACTGATTGATTTTGAGAAGCTTGCCACAAGCAGATACCACGGGATAGGCTCGGGACAGGTTGCGTCATGCGTGTGCGCATGCCTTGAGTAAGGTTGGCGCCAAGGCACTGCCTAATATGGAGACGTTTTCCTCAACACCGGCAGGAAGCCAGCGCCATCTTGTAATGGCGTTTGCTCTAGCTCCCTGCAGTTCCCCCTTCTTTATTATAGACAGGCCAAGCTCCAGAGTAACCGCCCTCCCGATCAGGTCCCCACCTCATGATGTGTTGACCGATCAAGGGAGACAGTTCGACCTCTCCTTACTCAGTGCAATGGGAGAAATCCCTCGAGAGTGCAAAGGCAGTGGTCAAACAGAAGTTACCATCTCCTGCCCATCCTCGTGCAATGGGTACTCTAAACCCTGAGGGTGCAAAGGCCAGGGAACTAGTTGCCTTTCAGGGCTGATAGCCAAATTTGGGGAGGATCCACACTCCAATGCAGCTAGTGCCTGAGAGATACCTTGTCCCTCCTAGCTTGGGCTCGCATTTTGCAAATCAACCATAGGCAGAGCAGACATCCTCCTATACAGCAGGCAGCAAACAGTCCCACTCCAACCCATTCCTTAAAAAAAATTAAAAGCAGAGGAGATCCAGGAAGTAAGGCCCTGTGCAAGACTAAGATCCACTCTCGTGGAATTAATAGCAATAAGCAGATAAAGAAAAGGGGGGTGCACACAAACCGGGGCAGGGGAATGTCTGATTCTGAGCATAATGTTCACAAGGATGACCCAGAGTGAAAACTCCCCGAGATATTCAGGAGGCTCCAGTCCGCCGAGAAATCCCCCTCCGCTTCCTCCTTCTTTTTGACGTTGAGGTCTCATGCCCTGACACATTGTTGCAAGCAATTTGTCCCCCAACAACAAAACCAATGGAGACACATCCGTACAGGAACCATTGACCCCACACACCATCCATTTTGAAAAAGGATTCATTCTGGAATCCTGAAGAAAGAGTCCCTCCGACCATGCCCCTGACCTAGGCGGGGACCCCTCATAGCTGGTGATATGGTGAAGAGATGATTTGCATCAGCCCAGGCGACCAAAGTGCTCTGGCACTCTGACCATGGCCAGAGTTCCCCTTCAAACCAGGCAAAACTCTGCTGTGAAGTCTTATACAAGAGTCATCAGTCTGATTCCACTGCAAAGTAAAACAAAGAGTTCCTTTTTCAACAAAGGAGCGGGACTCCCCATGGGGACCACCTGTTGGTCCTCCTGAAGGGAAGGAGGCCCAGTTCCTTATTCGTGGTGAAGAAAGCGTGGAAACACAGGCGCTTGATGAGGAACTGGCATCGGCCGGGAAGGCTGACAAAATTCCCCAACGTTGCTCTGCTTTACTGAGTGTCAAGATCTGGATGACCATCCAGGTTTCCGGTTTCCGAATCATTATGAATCTCCAAACTTTCTCCTGAGGAAGGATGGACTGTTCTCACCAACCGGCTTGGAACCCAGTGGGGCGACTCCTGGTCCTGTGGAAAACACACAAACAGCTCCCCTGGATCTTATTATAACAAGATCCGGTCCTTTCCATTTGTTATCTAGGACATCTTTCCACATCACTACTTCTCTGGGTGCCTGGGCCACATCTTGACTGTGCCTGTCAGCTGCAGACTTATCATTATTGTCCAAAATTAAAAATTAAGGGTGAAGAGGGCTAAGAAACCCTCTCCCTAGGGGTTGCATCTTCTGCTATCCCCCTCTTTTGTTTAAATAAAATGGCTTTGATACTCTTATTGGCTCTCTCCACAATGCCTTGGCCTTGTGGGTTATAAAACAGGCCAGTGGTGTGGGCAACTTGCATCTGCGCACAAAAGGCCCGAAAACCAGTAGATGTATATGCCGGGCCATTATCAGTTTTTAGGCAGGCGCGGCTTTCCCCACGCTGCCCAGGCTTCCAGGCAGTGGGTTTTTACATGAGAAGCCTTCTCACCCGCCAACGGCGAGGCGAAGATAACTCCCGAGCAAGTATCCACTGAGACATGTAAATATTTCAACCTTCCAAACTCAGGAGATGAGTTAAAACAAAAGGCATCATATGATCAGCTGTACCAATGGTCTTTTCTGCAGCCTCCATCATCCAATGGTCTTTTCGGCAAAATCTGCAAAAGGCTCAGCGGGGACGTTGGATGATTTTTGTCAAATGTCCAGTGACTTCTCCCTTATTAGGGAGAGCCTTCCAAGCCTTATAATGAATGTCATTAACCTGTTGATAAACCTCCAGGGAACTCAGTCTGGTTAGCCATATATGGCCCCAGCCCTAAGAGCATGTCAGCAGTCCAAGCTGGCTGGCCCTGCTCAAAATTTTTCTAGCCTGGGTATAGGCATAATCTGTAACTAAAGCTCTAAATTCCAAAAACTGACCCTTTGAAAGACAGGCTCTGGCTAACTCCATCCAATTGGTAGGCGTCAGGGGGCCACAATGATTCTACGCAAGAGGCGTTAGAATAATCCGCTCCTGGGCCAAAATCTTTAACTGCCTGCACAAGGTCCTTCAGTTGTTCGTAAGGGACTGGCTCATACCTTCTCTGTTGGGTAACAGGATCTTCAAAAACGGGAAAAGCTGAAGCCAGTTTTGACCGTTTTTTACCTTTTATAAAGTGGCATTTATTTTTGTGGGAGCATATGGTGGAGGGCCGAGGGCTGCACGGGGCCACACCCTCCTATAACTTTACTCATCCCCAGCAGAGGCGCGCGGCGACAACAAATGTGCCTGCCAGCCCCCGCCCCTGCGGACCACCTCTGGTTGAACTTCCTCTTCCTCTTTTTTAAATATCTCCTCCTCCTGTTGTGATTCAGATTCTGAACTACTCTCATCATCTGCCTCCAGCACATGTAAACTTGCAAACTCCTCTAATGGAGGATACAATCCTCCGGGGCCTCTCTGCCCCTTCCGAGGGGGCGGGCATGAATGAGCCTCGCCTATCTCCTCAAATTCTTCCTTTAGACTTTTTTCCTTTTTTTGTCTCTTTTGTTCTATTTTTTCTAACTGTTTCTTTTTAGGCCTATTATGTGATTCCCCACTTGTATCTGATTCTGAAAGGCTGTCCTGATGTTGTGCTAAAGCCCTTTGGCCCTCTCCAATAATGTCTGCATGTCTTCCACTGCTCAAGCAAGAGTGGACTAGCCGCCAAAATGGCAACGTGCCCTTTCCCAGACTTCCTTCCTTTTCCGCCTCCCGCAGATCATGGCCCAACTTCTCCCAGGAGGAGATAGTAAGAGCCCCTGAAACTGTGAACCAAGGGGCGGCCAAATCCATATCTCTCACGCTGCTTGAGAAGCACCTTTATCAACCCGGAAAAATGATCTATTGCCGCCGGGGCACTCTGAGTGTTACCCATGTTGTGCGCTTTTATCTACCAGCGAACTTACCAACAGGAAGAGACACAAAATCAGAAATACCCTGTTATCTACCAGGGTTTTACTTTTCGATATCGTGCCAGAGAGGTAAATATCTCTTCCCTTTATAAGAAAAGCAAGAATAACCGGTAGCAAAGATAAAGGCCCAAACAATACAAACAACAACAGGCGAGGACAGCAAGGACCAAGCGGACTTCCATCAGACCCAACAGAAAACAAGCCGGGGATGACTTACGGCGCCTTCCTCTCCGTGTGTCAAGTTCTGGATCCTCTTGGCCCCCGCCTGGCGACCGCAAGACACCCGGCGTCCGGGTTTTCGGCACCACTTTGCAGCGAACCTCCCGACCAGCAGGAAAGGGCGACCACAAACGAGGATTCTTCTTGTATCACACTTTATTGGAGAGCCCTTGGTTAACAGGAAAGCTGATGGCGAGGGGCGAGGGGCGCAAATCTGCAGCTGCTTTTATAGGGCGTACTGCTACGAGGCGCTTACTGATTGGTTGAGAAGCTTGCCACAAGCAGATACCACGGGATAGGCTCGGGACAGGTTGCGTCATGCGTGTGCGCATGCCTTGAGTAAGGTTGGCGCCAAGGCACTGCCCTAATATGCAGCGTTTTCCTCAACAGGAAAGCCATAGTTCTCAGGAGGGTAACATGTGGCTTACCGGATGGGATGTTTTTCAAGCCTCATGTTAGTGAGCCCGCCATCTTGTAATGGGGCCTCTGCCTCCCAAGTGCTGGGAATGTCCCCTGTTTTGAAGTCACAGGTGTGATAGTGTGACAGATTCTAGGTGTAATGCCAGTGTCATAGTTCAGGCAAGGTCATTTTTTTTTTTCCCGAGGGTCTCACTCTAGCTCAGGCCTGATCAGTCATCTCAGGGTGGCCTCAAACTCACGGCGATCCTCCTACCTCTGCCTCCTGAGTGCTGGGATTAAAGGCGTTCACCCAGCTTCATTGGTCATTTTTGTCATTCATATTGTCCTGGTCCTTTATGGGATTGCTGCTGCCTTGCCTAGTGTCACCTGAGCCCTGTCAGCACCACTGTGCCTTTTTGGATGGGACCAGCCTAGTCTCCCAACAGAGCTTAAGTGCAGCACCCTTGCTCAGAAAGCCCATGCAGTATTCCTCATGCTGTGCTAATGTTTTCTGAATGGGGACAGACAGAAATGTTTCTCTTTTTTTACTCTTATTTTTTTAGCAGAGTAAGTATAACTAACTTATATTTCACTTTATGAAGGATAGAAGTTATTTTTATGCAGTTTCCAAACTTTATACAAAACTCTTCCAAATTGTTCCCTGCCAATGAAAATATTAATATGCTTCTAATAAAATAACAAAGGTAACTTGTATTTGCGCTGGTTGTTTCCAATTTGGGTGGAGGAGAAGGGTGTGCCCGCTCATGTGTGCCTAGCAAGCAAGGGTTTGTTGTTTGCTTTCTGAGTACACAGGTGCCTTTCATGTCTGTTGACATGACTCTGGGATTTCTTTCTTTCTTTCTTTCTTTATTTAAAGATATTTTATTTATTTATTTATTTGAGAGAGAGAGAGAGGAAGAGGAAGAGAGAAAGAGCGAATGGTGTGCCAGGGCCTCCAGACACTGCAAACGAAGTCCAGATGCCTGCGCCACCTTGTGCATCTGGCTTACATGGGACCTCGGGAATCAAACCTGGGTCCTCAGGCTTCACAGGCAAACACCTTAACTGCTAAGCCATTTCCCCAGCCCTATTTATTTATTTAAGAGAGAGAATGATGAGTGCACCAGGAATTTTAGCCACTGCAAACGAACTCCAGACGTATATGCCACCTTGTGTAGCTGGCTTACGTGGATACTAGGGAATCACACTTGGGTCCTAACCCTTAACTGCTGAGCCATCTTTCCTGGGCTGTGTAGGTGGATGGGTGTGGCCATGTTCTTTCCAGGTATCCAGTATCATTCTAATTTAACAACAAACATTCATTGAACTCCAAGAGTTTTCATATATTTATCATATCAATGATTTCAATAAAGAGATCTTGCTGGGCATGATGGCGCATGTCTTTAATCCCAGCAATCGGGAGGCAGAGGTAGGAGGATCACGTGAGTTCTAGGCCACCCTGAGATTACATAGTGAATTCCAGGTCAGCGAGGACTACAGTGAAACCCTACCTAGAAAAACAAAAATAAATAAATAAGGAGATCTTATCTTCAGGTTACCGATAAAGAAATGGGCCCTTTGCTAGGGGTCAGGCCAACCTCACATGGGTAAGTAGCACCTATAGAATTCAGCGGACCTTCTTCCCTTCTTCTTTCCAGCATACCTTCATCCAAATGCTTGTTAAAGTAATCAAGGGCCACAGACACTACTCTTGTCATTTCTGCCACATGTAAAAGAATTTATAAACTCGGTATGGTGGAACACGCCTTTAATCCCAGCACTTAGGTGGCAGAGGTATTAGGATCTCCGTGAATTTGAGGCCAGCCTAGAACTACAGAGTGAGTTACAGGTCGGCCTGGGCTAGAGTGAGACCCTACCTCGAGAAACCAAAAAAAAAAAATTTTTTTTTAAAATTTTTACTGAGGCAGAGGGTTTAGCTCAGTGGTAGAATGCTGGCCTTGCCTGTGTAATGCTTTTGGATTCTATCCCCAATACTGGAAGTAAAAAAAAAAAAAAAAGATTTGGATTTGTCTGCCATACCTCTCAAACACCCTTCAGGGTTATTGTTTTTTGTTGTTTGGTTGGCTGTTTTTTCCAGGCTGACCTGGAGTTCACTATGTCATCTCAGGCTTGCTTTGAACTCACGGTGATCCTTAGACCTCTGCTTGCTGAGTGCACACAAAGATATATACACCCCCCCCACACACACATGCGATGCAGCTGGGTTACACTGAACCTCAGGAAGGTTGCACTTCGGACAGGAGGTACAGGACACTGTGGTCTGGGGAGGTGAAGGGCAGGACCAAGTCTAGATGGACAAAGAGCAAACTGACGGACAACCTTGTCAGCAGTTCGAGTGAGCCATATCCACGTAGCTGAGCTGAAGCCCCTCGGACAGTCAGAAGTACCATTAAAGTATTAGATGGCTTCCTCTTTAGGGCACCCAGGTGAGGGAGTTGCACCCTTTCTTCAGTCTGGGGGGTCCAGTTTCCTGATATGATCTTATTTTATTTATTTTATTTTATTTATTTTTTTCCAGGTAGGGTCTCACTCTAGCTCAGACTGACCTGGAATTCACTATGGAGTCTCAGGGTGGCCTTGAACTCACAAGGATCCTCCTACCTCTGCCTCCCAAGTGCTGGGATTCAAGGCGTGCACCACCACACCCGGTCCACCTTAGGTTTTAACCTCAGCCGTTTTAACCTCAGCCATCTCCCCAGCCCGCTATTACAAAGGGAACGTTCCTAAAACTGCGGGATACCTGAAGACGAAACCAGTGCTGTGAATGTGCCCCATTCACATCTGTCTCTCTTTTTATCACCTTCTTGGTGCAATTGACAACTTGGGTAGCAAGAGAAGAACATTTCTAAGCCGGGCGTGGTGGCGCACGCCTTTAATCCTAGCACTCGGGAGGCAGAGGTAGGAGGATCGCTGTGAGTTCGAGGCCAGCCTGAGACTACATAGTTAATTCCAGGTCAGCCTGAGCTAAAAAGTGAGACTCTACCTCGAAAAACAAAAAAAAAAAAAAAAAAAAAAAAAAAAAGAGAAGAACATTTCTAGGCTTTCCAATTTTACAAATGACCAAAAGACATTTATAATGTCTTTAAACTCTTGGAAACAGCAAGGGAGCAGCCACTTCCGCCTGCCAGATGGGTTTAGGGTTGGTGCTAAGCGAATGCAGTGTGACATAATTGACTCGGGTCAATAGCATCAAATTTCCACTGTCAGACGCCTGTGACAGAAGTCTGTCAGCAGAGGACGATGGCAAACTCAGGGTGGAGAAGTCAGTGGTTTCCTGTAAAGGCAAGGGGTCTCAGCGAGTGCCTGGATCAAGAGCAAGTCTCCACTTTGCAACAGTACTGGAGGAACAACTTTCAACAAAGAACTTTCCCAGATTGTGGTCTAGGTCAGTGCTTTATTAGTTTATAGTTTGCATCTGCAGCCATCTTGCTGGAGGCAGTGTCACTGGGGGCGGGTCTTAAGGTGTGGTGATGGTTTGAGATTCCATTGTAAAGATATGCAAAGTGTGCCTAGTGGGAGTTCCTGAAGTGTGCTGTGTAGCTGGCAGCTTGGTTTTTCCCTGTCTTGCCTGGTCCTGTGAGGCAGGCCGCTTCTCCTGCCATTATGGAACTTCCTCTGGATCTGTAAGCTTCAATAAATAATATCCCTTCCTCCATAACTGTGTCTGGTCTGGAAGTTCATCTCAGTGAACCTGAAGCTGTCTGTTACACAGATGATCTTCAAGGTAAGATGAGCCCAAGTGACAATTTGTCACGTGTGGTTCCTACCCTTTAATTTTAGTAGGGAATGATAAGGTCATAGCTCTAAAGAGAGTAACTCATTCATTCTGTTTTAGTTTCCATGCTTCAGTATTACTTAATACTAATCCAGTGTCCGAGAAAAGATGGCTCATAGACAGAGAAGTCTCCAGAAAGTCTTTCCTACAACTCCAAGAGGCCTGGATGCCTTCTGAACTTTTTTAAGTTTTTCTTTCTTTTTTTCTTTTTTTTGGTTTTTCGAGGTAGGGTCTCACTCCGGCCCAGGCTGACCTGGAATTAACTATGTATTCTCAGGGTGGCCTTGAACTCACGGTGATCCTCCTACCTCTGCCTCCCGAGTGCTGGGTTAAAGGCGTGTGCCACCACGCCCGGCTTTTTTTTTTTTTAAATATTTTATTATTTATTTATTTATGAGAGAGTGATACAGAAATAGGCAGAGAGAGAGAGAGAGAGAGAGAGAGAGAGAGAGAGAGAGAATGGGTGCACCAGGGCCTCCAGCCAATGCAAACAAATTCCAGATGCACGCACCCCCTTGCGCATCTGGCTTACGTGGGTCCTGGAGAATCGAGTCTCGAACCGGGGTCCTTAGGCTTCATAGGCAAGCGTTTAACCGCTAAGCCATCTCTCCAGCCCCCCCCCCCCCTTTTTTTGATGTAGGGTTTCACTGCAGCTCATGCTGACCTGGAATTCATTGATCTCCATTTTTAGCTCTTGGAGTTCCAGGCCAGCTTGGGGCTACAGATAAGGTTTCCAGTCAACAAAAACAAAACAAAACAAAAAACTAGGAAACAGGCAGACAGTTCAAAGAAAGAAAAGAATAACCAAGCCGGGCGTGGTGGCGCACGCCTTTATTCCCAGCACTCGGGAGGCAGAGGTAGGAGGATTGCCGTGAGTTCAAGGCCACCCTGAGACTACATAGTTAATTCCAGGTCAGCCTGGGCCAGAGTGAGACCCTAGGTCGAAAAACAAAAACAAACAAACAAACAAAAAAAAGAATAACCAAAAAAAGTTAAAATGTGTTCTTTATAGAAAAAGACAAGCTACTGAAAATGCATAAGATCACCTATGGAGGGAGGTGGTTTTGTTGGCCTTCACTGACCGGGGTGGAGCAAAATATGTTAGAAGTCCTCATCTATCCATCTTTCTTCCACCTGGCCTTGTTTTGAGCCACTGTCTTACTTATAACTGATTCTGGAGCTTGCAGAGCTTCTGGCATACCCAATTCTAGCTTCACATGTGTGGGTCCCTGTGGGGAATATAACCTGGGCCTACAAGCTTTGCAAGCATCAAGCCCCTTTCCCTTTGACTACAGAGCCATTATCTCCAGCGAGCCTTCCTCTTTCCTTTTTTATTTGATGAGAGGAGAGAGAGAGAGAGAGAGAGAGAGAGAGAGAGAGAGAGAGAGAGCACAACAGGGCCATCAGGCACTGAAAATGCATCCCAGATGCATGTGCCATTTTGAGCACATGGCTGTATGTGTGTCCTGGGCAATCCAACATGGCCTTGCAGGCAAGCACCTTTGACCCCGGAGCCATTTCTCCAGCGTGACTTCTGCTTTTTTTTTTTTTTTTTTTGAGTTCGGGTCTCACTCTAGCTCAGGCTGACCTAGACTTCACTATGTAGTGTCAGGGTGGCCTCGAACTCATGGACATCCTCCTACCTGTGCCTCCCAAGTGCTGGGATTAAAGGCATGCGCCACCACACCCGGCTTGACTTCTGCTTTTATTTGAGGGAAGGGCAAGGAGAGAAGAGCGACCCATCCTAGTGATGTTAGCCAAATGCTTTCCTGGGATCGCGGTGCCATCTAGAGGTTGCTGTTTGAAACGTGAGACAGTGAAAGTCCGGAAAACAGGCCCTCACCTACACCAGCCACGTTTGTGCAGAGTTCACTCTGTAGCCCCACAGGGGCCTGGAACTTACGGAAATCCTCCTAAGTCAGCATCTGGAGCGAGTGAGCACTGGAGTGCAAGGGCTTTGCCACCATGTTAGGCTGCTTTGTGATCTTTATCTAAATTACTGTGTGTCCTTTAAAAAAAAAAGATATTTTCTGAATGGTCAACTGAGATAACCTGTAGGATTTTTCATTCTGTACTCACACCCCCTTCTTACTCTTACTGCTATTTTCTTTTATTTTGTTTTCATTCTCTTTTTTCTTCTTTTGGTTTTTGGAAGTACAGTCTTACTCTAGCCCAGGCTGACCTGGACTTCAGCCTATGTAGCCTCAGACTGGCCTTGAACTCATGGCGACCCTCGTACCTCTGCCTCCCCAGTGCTGGGATTAAAGGCGTGTGCCACCACACCCAGATTTTTACTTTCTTTTCTTATCTATCATTTATAGTTATTTATTTAAAGAGATGAGAATTGGTAGACCATGGAGACATACAGAGAGATGATTGATTGATAGATAGATAGATAGATAGATAGATAGATAGATAGATAGATAGATGATAGATGATAAAAAGGAATGGATGAGAATGAACAAATGGTGAGTCTTCTGCCACTGCAAACGAACTCCAGTCTCACGTTTAAGTACTGTTGTGGATGCCGTGTGTGTGTGTGTGTGTGTGTGTGTGTGTGTTCTTCTTCCCCCTCTTTTTAAAGTATTTTAAATCTATTTTTATATTTGTTTATTTGAGAGAGAGAGCGAGAGACAGAATGGGCACACCAGGCCTTCAGCCACTGCAAACAAACTCCAGATGCATGTGCCCCCTTATGCATCTGGCTTACGTATTTCCCCGGGCGAGGGGAGGGCATTTGGTGTACATGCCAGCACTATTAAAGGGAAGTTTATGGTAAGCTACCAATGAACCCCACCTCGTCAAGTTTTGCCCTGTCAATTTTTAATGTCTAGTTCCAAATACAAAATATATATATGTATTTTGATCTGGTGTTCATATATCTTTCCTGGAAAGGAAAAGTATAAAAAGAATTGAGGGTTCATTGGGCTGTGTGTCTTACTAAGTGTGCTATGCTAAACACATCAAGATCACGCTGTATGTAATCATTTTAGGAGATATACAACACACACATGTACACACCAAAACCTAGGCTCCATTTGTTACTATGGATCTTTAAATATAGGTCTAATTATTCCATTCCTACCTATGCATAGCTTCTGCCTTTCGTTGACTTATAACTCCCACTGAAAATGCATGACATTTCTGTGTACTAATGACATCGGAAAACTATTAAAGAAATAGCCTGATGATGATAATCTGTGTTTAGTCAGAGTAATGCCCAGAATGGTAAGTCACTCAAAGGTACATATTACCACAACTTGATTCACACACATGGAAATTATCTCAAACAAAAGAAATAGCAGATTAGTGGTGCTTGACTCTAGGCTTGATGTTAAGAGAGAGGGGAAGGTGAGGGGCCCACTTCACTTCCCATTTAGGGTATGCATACAGAAACCATCACAAAAACAGAACGCTTAATGATTAATCTATCAATGTGAAAGTATAGCCATTCAAATTTATATACATTTCCTCCCTCAAGGCAAACAAGTTTGGGCATTTATTTTAACTCATTAATTAAATGAGTGGAGTAGGATTATAGGTTGTATTTTTCAACTGTCACTCATTTATATCGCAGTTCATTAATCTGCATTACTTTGTATTACACTTTTATTTTTTCAATTTTTCTTTTATTCTGACTTTCTCATTGAATTCAATATAATTGTTTTTCTGTTATTTTAACGTGAAATGGTAAGCAAGAACATGATAACAGATGATTTCATAGTTTTCCAAATATATCCATTTCTAAAAGCATGTTTGATGTTATACATTTAAGCTTATGTTACCTAGATTTATTATAATAGTGTCAGTCCAATAAAATTTCATAATGTGCAAATTAGGTCTTATAAATTATTTATTTATTCATTCATTTATTTATTTATTTTGGTTTTTCCAGGTAGGGTCTCACACTAGTCCAGCTGACCTGAAATTCACTCTGTAGTCACAGGGTGGCCTTGAACTCACGGTGATCCTCCTACCTCTGCCTCCCGAGTGCTGGGATTAAAGGCGTGTGCCACCACGCCGGGCTTGAAGGCTTTTTTAAATGGATAAGTTTCCCTTTCTCTTCAAATCTGTAATAATATTACCAGTTATATATGACAATTCTCTAATTTTCTTTAAAGTAATATCTTTATTAATTATTCTGTTAGAGAAATAACTCTATTTTAAGTGATGAAGAAGTGTGGCTATAGAGTAGAATACAGCAAACCCTGCGTGCCAACTAAGTGCACAGCTCTGAGTAAATGATCCTTTCAATGTAGAAAGCAGCTGTTTTCAGTAGACAGAAAGAGAATAAATAATAAGGAAATGCATTCATTAACAACTTCAAAAGTATGATTGAAATGGAAGAATTTTTAGTATTTATTAAATATGCTTTAAAAACACAAATGCAAGTAATTGCTTTCTCCCTGAAATTTTTTTCATCCTGCCCTTCAATCTGTGAAGAAATAGTCCAGAATTATAGAAACCAAAGCTATGCTGACCAAGGTGATACATGTTTGAAATGCTAGCACTACGGAGGATGAGGCAGGGAGACTGCCCACAGTTAAGCAAGGCCAGTCCGAGCACATAGCAAGTATCACACCAGTCAAAGAAAGAAGCAAGACCTTGTCTCAAAATAAAACTGATAAACTGAAACAAGAAAGCATGCAGAAAGATAGTGGTTGTCTCTAAGTTTTTCTCTGATATAACTTATTCATTATTTTTATCTACAAGACTAACCTCTTGACACAGCTTGGACAGGTTTTATGAAATACTGATTCTATCTTGAATGTCTGAAACAAATATTGGACTAATATGGATGACCAGCCATATCACATTTAGTGCTGTCTTCTAGGTTTTAGGGATTTTTGTTCGTTTGTTTGTTTTGCATGTGTGCTTTTGGATCAGGCTTCACAGAAATTTGGAGTTCATAAGGAAAATACATGTTCCTCTAGTTAATTCATACCATTATTCAGGAGTAGATAAGACCACATATTGATGGCTGATGTTTTTTGCTTTTCTTACTCCTACCTCTTTCAAGCTGTTGGAATTTAAGAATTTTATTTTATTTATTTATTTTTGTTTGTTTGTTTTCCGAGGTAGGGTCTCACTCTGGCCCAAGATAACCTGGAATTAACTATGTAGTCTCAGGGTGGCCTTGAACTCAAGGTGAACCTCCTACCTCTGCCTCCCGAGTGCTGGGATTAAAGGCGTGTGCCACCACGCCTGGATAAATTTTATTTTTTTATTAAAATAAAACTCAGAGAGTGTTTAGAAAGGAACGCAAAAAAAACAACACAAGAAAAATCTCAATCTCTCTTCATTTTCTCCCTCTGCCTCATTATCTTAACTTTTTTTTTTTTTTTTTTTTTTTTTTTTTGGTTTTTCAAGGTAGGGTCTCACTCTGGTCAGGCTGACCTGGAATTCACTCTGTAGTCTCAGGGTGGCCTTGTACTCATGGCAATCCTCGTACCTCTGCCTCCTGAGTACTGGGATCAAAGGCGTGCACCACCATGCCCAGCTTTATCTTAACTCTTATGTGAAAGGTTGCTTTAAGAAAACTGAGAAGAGGGCCAGGCATGGTGATGTGCACCTTTAATCTCAGCAATTGGGAGGCAGAGGTAGGAGGATTGCCATGAGTTTGATGCCACCCTGAGAATGCATAGTGATTTCCAGGTCAGACTTGGAAGAGAAGGTGCTTTCCTGAGGATCGGGTAAAAGAAATCAAAACATTGGAGATGGGCTAGAGCTAAAAGAGACCGGGCTGTGTATTTCCCAAATACTGCCTATGGCAAACCTTTCAATCTCACTGTGTGGATTCCCAAACCCAACCCGCTAGAGATGAGGGGGCCTAGAGAGAAAAGGGGGTTTGGCTCACAAAAATTGGCATGATATGAAAAGTCAGCAAAAACCACTGGGTGACAGTGTGGTGTTCAGCTCTGTAGTGGCTGCCCCTGCCCCCATAGCTGGGGCTGAGCCCATCTGTCGCCTCTTCTGAGTGGCTGGCAACAAGTGTGGCCATGCAAAATACCTCAGTGGGTGGGCGCTTTATGTCACTCAGACTGGGGCAGGGGTCTAGTGGACGTCCAAGGGCTCCAGCCCAGGCTCCCACTGGCCAGCTAAGAGTCAGACACTCAGGGAAGAACCCAATCCCACTCCTCCCCTTCCCAAAAGCAGAGCCAAGCGCAGCTCCTTGAATGCAACTCCCTCTTCCCAGGGCTCTTCCTCCATCACTGTTCACCGCCAAAGCTCTGTCCAGAGGGACAAGCGAGGGCACCAGCTCTGGGCACCAGGGCAGGACCTTAGGCCTCTACAGGTGTTAGGCTGAGTGACCCTCGGGGCATTTGGGGGATGGGTTGGGTGGGGGAGGCCGGCTGGAGACAATCAGTAGCTGGGATCCCTGAAGGAGGAGACTGACCTTCCAGGAAGAGGGCCACCCTGAGGCTGTTGTGCTCTGAGGGAGGGAGGTGGATGGGGCTGTGGAGATGAATTCCTGTCTGGTGACTGCGCCTCACACAGGGCAGCAGGAACAGCAATGGGGAGGATGTGAGGATGTTACCTGTTGGATCACAGGTGGAAAGCTGGCACTGGCCAACTTTTGTGATCATCAGTCCTAGAAGTTTCAGGACTAGTGGAAGAGGACAGGGAGGGGGGCAGGGCCGGAGCGCGCTCGCCCGTGCTGCCTCCTCCCCTGCCCGCGCCCGTGGCCTCTCTCCCGAGGGACCGCCCCCGCGCCCGCGCTCTCGCTCCCCCTCCCTCCTCAGGCACTCTCCGCGCGCGAGCGCACAGGGCGGGGGATGCCTCGTGACTCCCACAGGACAGGCTGGGACTTGCCCAGTGTCCTCGGGGCTCAGGGCCACGAGCGCGCCTGAGGGCGGCCCGGTCTCCTCAGCCTGCCGGTCAGTGTAGCCTGCTCTCCCCGCCCGGGGCTGTGGCGTCGGCTGGGACCCAGACTGCCAGCTGCCCGCGGGCGCCGGACCACGGCCCTCCTCAGCGGAAACCCGAGCGCCCAGAAGCCCGAGCCCAGCGCTGGCCAAGAAGAGCCCAGGCCAGTGGAGGCGCAGAGGAGGGGCCTGAGGCAAACCCACCGAGGACCCCAAAGAAGGGGTGCTGTGGGTGTCGTGGCCGTGGTGGCGGCTGTCCCCGCTCACTCCTCGTCAGAAGAGACAAGCGGCGAGCACGAGAATCCAATGCCTGCCGGTGTGTCCACTGCCCAAGCAAAGACTAGACCAGCTGCGAGAAAAACAAGGTAAAGGTCTTTCCCGGTCCAACTCTGACTCAAGAAGAGGCGCAGAAGGAGACGAGGTGGGAAGGGGCTTTTGTCTTTTGACATGTCCCCCTTAGATTGGTGAGAATGCATAGTGATTTCCAGGTCAGCCTGTGATAAACTGAGACCCTAACTCGTAAAAAAAGATAATTAAAAAGAGCTAGAGATGACTCAGTGGTTAGAGGCCCTTGCTTGTAAAGCTTGTTGGCCTAAGTTTGGTTGCCCAATACCCAGGTAAAGCCAAATGCACATAGTGACACATCGATCTGAAGTTTATTTGTAGAGCGAGAGACCATAGCATGCCCATGCACGCACTCTTTCTCTTTCTCTCTACTCACAAATAATTTTTAAAATATTCCAAAACGACAACAAAGCAGGTTTAGAATATTGTAAAATAATGAAGTTTTAGAAATAATTCTGAATTTCATTTATCATTATTTTCCATTAGATATTACTTTGACCAAACCTGGTTTCAGACCTACATTTGTTTTATAGATGTCAAGTAATGCATGAGGAAACCATAAGGAAAATTTTAGTTTTAAGCTTTCAGATTTTTTTATATTTTATTTTTATTTATTTATTTACTTGAGGGAGAAAGAGGGATTGAGAGAGAGAGAATAGGTGCACAAATGAACTCCAGATGCATGTGGATCTGGCTTACGTGAGTCCTGGAGAATCAAACCTGAGTCCTTTGGCTTTGCAGGCAAGTGCCTTAATCACTCAGCCATCTCTCCAGCCCCAGCTTTCAGATTTTTTTAAATGATGGGCTCATATAATGGGATTGGATTTATTACTTCTCAAAAATAATTATCATGTTTCATTGTACGGTTTTCTATCAATCTACCAATGTTTTGGGCACCTGCTGTGAGCAAGGCATCTTCAAAAAATATGACATATATACGACAAACTCAAGATACTACACTTATTTCCTGTACATTGCATTGTCAGATATAGCATAGAATCCTGGCTTGAAATCTGTGTGATTAGTTTCCTTTATCTCACGTAACAAAAGGGCACAGGTTTTAATATGACAAGTATTGAATAAAGCGCCACCAGTGGCTTGTGGTGGGAACACTTGTACTTCGAACTGTATAGTATGTCCTAGCTCCTCTTTGGTAAGTGCCCTGATTTTAAGGGAAAGACACACTGTAGGCTCAGCAAGGAGTACTTCCTTCCTCATTAATATTTTTCAGCCCTATTATCCTATCTGCTGCAGAGAATATATATGCACAGAAACGTGTGACCCTGAGAACACTCTTCTTCAGCATGCACTCACATCTCTATATTTTGTTCATGGAAATAACGGACCAATGTATCATCCTCAGTAAACTTACAAAGCAAGACAAAAATTATCAGCCTAGGTCCCTGACTCCTGAGAGAAAGTTGCGCAGGCTATTTTCAGAAGATGTGTGTGATAAGCACTATGCTTTAAAAATGTACTGTCTTCTTTTTGTTCATGGTGTGGCAGGGAGTAGACAGCTAGTAGTGGGAGGACACCCACTGGTTGTCTCCAGTGAGTGGTGTGTGGTTGTGAGGAGAGCTTGGGTGTAAGTTTCATGCAGTCAGACTTTCCAATGAAGAGATGAAGGCCTCATTGGCACCATTTGGATTCCCACTTGTAACTATTTTGCAGGATAAAAATTCATAAAATACACCTTCTTTTTGAATCAGTGTCTTACCCTAGTGTCGGGTGTCCTGGAACTCACACTGTAGCCCCAAGCTGACCTCAAACTCATGATGATCCTCCTGCCTCAGTGTTTCAAGTGCTGGGATTAAAGGCATGCACCACAAAACCTGTCTCCTTGTTTTTATTGATTTAATCTTTGTTCTTCAAGACTAAAAGCTAGGACCCCTCTCAAGTCTGACTTGGAAATTTTCTGTTCTTTAATAAAATCTTCTCTGGGGGAATACGACTTATTATTGCAAGGTCTAGATATGTATGGAGGCGATTTGATTGGAAATTATATAGATTATTTAAATGAAGATATTGGATCAATAATGTCTCTTATAAGAGTATAGGAATCACTTCCCATCTGACTGATATCTCTGACCTTGGCTGTGTAAATGTGGTCAACTAGCTAGGGAAGCAATTTAAAACCTTAGTTTTTGACTCGAGAGATGGCTTAGTGGTTAAGGTACTTGCCTACAAAGCCAAAGGTCTGAGGATGTATTCCCCAGTACCCATGGAAGCCAGATGCACGAGGTGCCACATGCATCTGAAGTTCATTGCTGCTGATGAAGACCCTGGCATGCCCATTCTCTCTCTCTCTCTCTCAAATGAATAAATTTAAGAAAAAATTATTTAAAATAGCTTAGTTTTGGGCTGGAGAGATGGCTTAGCAGCTAAGGTGCCTGCCTCCTAAGTCTAAGAACGCTGGTTCCAATCTACAGCGGTTCCAATCTCCAGGTCCCACGTTTACCCAGATGCAAAGTGAGGCAAGGGCGCAATGCCGCACTTGTCCACAAGGGTGCGCACACATCTGGATTTCATTCACAGCAGCTGAGAGACTGCTGGCGCGCCCATTTCTGTCTCCCTCTCCCTCTCTGTCTATCTCTCTCTGTCTCTGTCTCCAAAAATAAATAAAAAAATAATTTAAAAAATTAAAAAAATAAAATAGCTTAGTTTTATAAAGTTTGATGCTATTTAATGTGCAAAACTATTCCTGATTGTAGATCACCGAAGAAGCATCAATATTCCTCACTTCTGATTCTATAAACTAGGATACTGAGTCTAGAATCTTCCATTCTACCTGGAGTGTTTGAGAATATGTACTTATAGCCCCAGTTAAATGACTGTAATGGAAACCATGAGTCAAGTACACTAGAAGGTAGAATGAGGCTTTAGTTTTTATGTGCCTACATGTCTATGTATATACCTGTCCAGTCCATACTACCTTTAGGGAGCCAGATTCTCCTGTGGAACACATTGGAAAACTATGAAATCAACAAGTGTAACCTTTTCACTTTCTAGGAATTTTCAGCTCTGTTTAACGCATCCCTGTGGGTCTTCGAGTGGTGGCTATTGAAGGAGATCAAACCAAGCTGTATTTGGCAGTGAACAGTGAGGGACACTTGTTCACCTCGGTAAGTCTTTGTGTGCATGCTTTTACTATGCGGTTTTTCATCTGCTATGAAATAAAATGTGCTGTCTGTGTTTGCGGGTCAGATTTTGGTGAGGAGCTGAATCTTGGTTTGTATGGAAATTGATTGGTTTGGAAAATCAAGATTAACTAATTAATCATTTGAAGTTAACATGGCTAATATAAAATCAAAAAATCACTGAAAAGCTTTCATTTCCATCTTTTCAAAGCATTTCCATCTTTTTAAAGACTTTGTACATAATTTTTGATTAATATAACCATTTCTCGTGTACTTCGTGCTATTTCAGTACATTTATTCAATCTTCTCTAATTGTATCAGGATATTTAATATTTCTTGTCTTTAATACCATTTTCTGGACTTTTCAAGCTCTTATTGATTCATGATATATCCACACTACCTTTTTTTCAAGAACAAGTTAACCTATTTCTTCATAAAACTCCCAGGAACGTTTCATCAGGTGGATTTATTAAGAATATAGGCCACAATTGAGTAAATAACATGGGGCCAAATTAATCGTTTTTAAGTATATTGACATTTAATTATAAGCACAGTGGTAAAGTTAAGGTTTTATTTTATTTTATTTTTTGAGGTAGGGTCTTGCTATAGCCCAGTCTGACTTGCAATTCACTATTTAGTCTCAAACTGGCCTCAAACTCACAGCAATCCTCCTACCTCTTTGTGAGTAAAGGTGTACACCACCACGTTCAATGATTTTATTTTATTTTTTTAACGTTGACTGATTAATTGCAAATGTATAACATTGTAAGCCCTGGCTGTCTAGATAGCACTGCTCAATAGAGCTTTCCACAATCATGGTGATATTCTGTATTTACAGTTCCCAGGGATTTTTGTTTGTCTGTTTGTTTTGTTTTTCAAGGTACGGTCTCCCTGTAGCCCAGCCTGACCTGGAATTCACTATGTATTCTCAGGGTGGTCTCAAACTTGCTGCAGTCTTCATACCTCTGCCTGTAGAGTGCAGGGATTAAACGTGTGTCACCATGCCCAGTTCAAGATGTTGTTTTTATAAGTAGATATAGTGTGATTTTACAAAAAACTATCAAATATATAAAAATATATAGAAAATTGCTTTGCACACTGCCTTGGAAGTAGCCTTAAAGGGGTTATTACCTGAGCCTTGGTGGGTGTATTTTAAGTCTACTTTAGTGTTTAGCTCTCAGCAGCTTAGAAAATTTTGCAGAAGAGCGAGGGTGGAAGGATTGTAAGAGCCACTTTGTGGGAGGTAATATCCAGAGGCATTGTTCCCACCACACACAATGAATGCTTACTGTCCTCACAACTCATAAAACACACAACCCCATAGTGAATACCAGCAATACCACTGAGGAAGGCCTCAGTGGAATGGGGGCAGGGAGGGAAGGAAATCACGGTACAAACACATTATACAACCATGCAAAGTATCTAACACTATATATAGAAAGAGAGAGAGAGAGAGAGAGCATAGAAATGAATCCCTCAAGCTGCCAATAAAAGTTTCTCTCTCTTTTTCTCTCTCTTATTCCCTAAATTCACTCCAAACCAGATACTCAGAAAGAGTCTTGGCACACATGGTGGAAAGTGCGGAGTATCTTTGCTTTTCAGGGCCACGATGGGAAGGAGAAATGATAGACAGTCACTACCACAAAGGGCCATTCATCACCCTATCTCAAACCCTGTTCACTGCCAGCATTCTTGTCAACACCATTTCATTCATGTCATCTTTTTCTTTCTTTCTTTCTTTCTTTTTTCTTTCTTTCTTTCTTTCTTTCTTCTTTGGTTTTCCAAGGTAGGGTCTCACTGTAGCTCAGCCTGACCTGTAATTCACTATGTAGTCTCAGGGTGGCCATGAACTAACAGTGATCCTCCTATCTTTGCATCTGGAATGCTGCGCTTAAAGGCCTAGGCCACCATGCCTGGTGTTTTTTTTCTTTTTTCTTGTTTTTTTTTTTTTTTTTTTTTTTTTTTTTTTTGAGGTAGGGTTTCAGTCTGGTCCATGCTGACCTGGAATTAACTATTAACTCCTGGAATTAACTCATGGCAATCCTCCTACCTCTGCCTCCCAAGTGCTGGGATTAAAGGCATGCGTCACCATGCCCGGCTGTTTCTTGTTTTTTTTGTTTTTTTTTTTTTTTTTTTGCATACATGGATCTCACTCTGAAGTCAGGTTAGCCTGGAGCTCACTGTGTATCTCAAGCTTTCCTTGAACTGGAAACACTTCTGCCAAAACTTACTGTATGGTAGAATTATGTGCGTGAGCCACCACAACTGGTTTATTTTAAAGAATTTGTGCTGGAGGTATGGCTTAGTGGTTAAGGTTCTCTCTCTCTCTCTCTCTCTCTCTCTCTCTCTCCCTTCCTATTTCTCTGTCTATCTCTCTCTCTCTCATAATAAGTAAATAAAACATTTTGAAGGATTTACTATTTCAATCTGAAACACTGTTCACATATGCAAGACCCAGAGACTGCACTGGGCTGGCCTCACAGGAGTGGGCATCTGTGCCACAGACACGAATTACATTTTTGTGTCAGGTGGTTAGGGTTTGTCTTCTTCCTACACTTCTTAATAATTTCATATTTTTGCACATGTATTTGTGCCTGGCATATGTGGTGTGCATACATGTATGTGTGCAAATTTCAGTGGGGGTGCACAGGTGTGTGACAGTACATATGAGAATGTGTGCACATGCATGTAGTGGCTACCAGTTGACATCATGTGTCTTCCTCATCTGTTCTACCTTGTTTTTGTAAGTGTTCATCTTCATTTTTATTTAGTTATTTGAGAGAAAGAGAGAGAGAAATAGGAAGGTCAAGAGAGAGACAGAGAGAGAGAGAGAGAGAGAGAGAGAGAGAGAGAGAAAACAGGTATGTCAAGCCTTCTAACTGCTGCAAACGAACTCCAGGCGCATGCGCCACCTTGTGAATCTGGCTTACCTGGGTCCTGGGGGATCGAACCTGGGTCCTTTGGCTTTGCAGGCAAGTCCCTTAATAGTAAAGCCATCTCTCCAGTCCTCTACCTCATTTTGTGAGACAGGGACTCTAATTGAGACAGGACCTTGCCCAGTTCAGCTAGACTAGCTAGCCAGAGAATCTCAGGAGTCCCCCTCCCACTATCTCCTTGGTGCCAAGATGGCTGGCATGTGCCCCTGTGCCTGGCATTTACGTGGGTGCTGGGGAGCTGAACTTAGGTCGACATGCTTGTGCTGCAAACACTGTGCCAACTGAGCCACCGTCCTTTCCCGAATAATTTGATCTCTGAATTTCTGATTTGTAAATAAAGCCCCATGGTGCAGTGGAACATGCCTGTTGGGGGGAGGCCTGAAGCCTGAAGTTCAGATTTCGGTGAGGAGATAAATATTGGTTTGTATGGAAATAGGTTGGCTTGGAAAGGCAAGTTATTTTCCTTTGAAAATTTTATCTTAACTAATGTATCATTTGAAGTTAACATGTCTAATATAAAATCAAAAATTCACTGGAAAGTCTTCATACAGTGCTATTTGGGTTATACATATCATAAAATGGTCTCTGGCTTTGTGGTTGTAGGAAGCAAAACTGTTGCTTGACTATATAAGCAAATATTTTCCACCTTTCTCCCTAAAAGAACTAATGAGATCTCTGTCTCTCACATCAGCTCTAAGACACCAAGACCAGTAATAGAAGTGCTTGTAGGGATTTGTTGCTCATCTGGTCAATTAGCACAGTTGTCTCTACTTATTTTCAATTTTTCAAATTAACTTAATTGTAAAAAATTATGGGTTATCGTGTCATAATTCAGTGAGTGTACAATGTGTAATGGTCAAATCCGGGAAATAAGCATTTCCATCTGTTTTTCCTAGTGAATTCCAGATCAGCCTGGGCTACCGTGGGACCCTACCTCAAAAAACCATAAAAAAAGTTTATCTATCAGAGACAGAGAGTTCCATATTAAAAAAACACTGTATGGCAGTCGGATGTGGTGTTACACACCTGTAATGCCAGCACTGGGAGGTTGAAGTGCGAGGATCACTGTGAGTTCAAGTCCACTGTGGGGCTACATAGTATGTTCCAGGACAATCTGGGCTACAGTGGAACCCTACTTGGAAAATAAAATTTAAAAAGAACAACAACAAAAGCACACACAACCCCATGTAGTAGCTTTTTACTATCCTTATACACACAGCCTTCGACCTCCCCAACATCACCGGGTCTTGGTACTTTAAGCATTACAGTGAATGATTTCCAGGTAGTAAGGAATTGTTAACGATGATGTATCAATCATATTTGGATCTAGAAGTTTCTATAGCAGTTATTTTGGCACTGGGAACTGGGGGGGCATAGTTCAGTGGAATGGACTTGCCTCACGAAAGGAACCCCCTGGACTCCCTGGTAATGCAAAAAAGAATGAATACAGGGTTGAAGAAATGGCTCAGCGGTTCATGTGCTTGCTGCAAAGCCTAACAACCTAGGATCGATTCCCCAGTACCCATGTAAGCCAGATGCACAGAGTGGCACAGGCATTTGGAGTTCCTTTGCAGTGACTGAAGGCCCTGGTGCTCCCATTCAGTCTCTCTCTCTCCTTCTCTGTCTTTGTATCCCTTTGCATGCAAATAAATAAAAAAAAATATTTTTTAAGGTGGCGTGGTGGCATGCGGCCTTAATGCCAGCACTCAGGAGGCAGAGGCAGGAGGATAATCGGAAGCTCAAAGCCACCCTCGGACTGCAGATATATTTATTTATATGTATATGTTTCGTTTTGTTTTGTTTTTTGAGGATGCCAGTTACATCTCCATGCCTATTGTGGGTCGTGCATTTGGGGCAGCCGTCAATTATCGGGGCGAGGCCATGTCTCTGTTCCGCCTTGTGGCTCTCACAGTCTTTCAGCCCACACTTGCATGAATCTCTCTGAGCCGGCCCGGTTGAGTGTTATGGCTACTTCGCTGATGAGGTCTGGGAGCCGCTGTGTCTCTGGATCTCTGTGACTCTGGACTCCGCGGGAGTCGAGTGTTCTCTGTGCCTATCTCCTTCACCTTTGTGCTGATTGGAGTCTATTCTAATACTCAGAGTTTAGCAGCCTCTAGAACTCTGCTCTGTCGTACATTTTGGTTTTCCTCCCCACCTCACCAGTGTAGGTTTCCAAAGTCTGCCCTCAACCAGCCGTGTGGCTCTTCTCCTCAAGATCTCTGTGCAGTGTTTTGGGTGCTGTTTCAGCTGACAAGCTCGACCTCTCTTTTTATAGGGGTTCAGGTATCTTTTCATGAGTTTTGTCCAATTTGTCCTCAGATCTCGTTGCCTCTGTGCAAGAAAAAAAAAAAAAAAGAAAAACAAAACACTCAGTCAGCCGCAGTCTGCATTGGCAAATCGCTTTCTATGCCACAGAAGGCAGTGGGATTTTTATAAGAGAGCCACTGTTGCGATTGCTCTACCATCCGGCCCCCTTTTCTCTCGGCTGGAAAGCTTCTGAAACCAACTCTGAGTTTTCTTGATCATGACAAAGGCCTCCATAACATTCTTGGTCTCTCCTGCAGAGATAGAGCTCATAGAGTTTTTCTCTAATTTTCAAAGAATATCGAGTCCATTGCTTAGTGGGACCTAATAGACCTTGGCCAAATGTGTTTCTGAATCACTTGTTGATTCTATTGAATGATTGATTGTTTGATTGATTGATTGATTTCTCAGAGACAGAAGAAGACGGAGAGGGAGAGAGAATGGACGCGCCAGGGCCCTCAGGCAATACAAATGAACTCCAGATGCATGCTCCACAATTTGCATCCGGCTAAGGTGGGACGTGGGGAATTGAACCTGGTCCTTTTGGCTTCGCAAGTAAATGCCTTAACCACTAAGCCTTCACTCCAGCCCTTCTATATTTTATTTATTTATGTTTTGGTTTTGAGAGGTAGGGTCCCACTGTAGCTCAGGCTGACCTGGAAGTCACATTCTCTCTCTCTCTCTCTCTCTCTTTCTGTCTCTGTCTAACACCTTCTATCTCTCCTATAAATAATAAAAATAATAAAATGAAGTAATAATAAGAAAAAAAATAATAAAATATATATATATGGTGGCGCTCACGCCTTTCATCCCAGCAGCACTAGGAGGGAGGCAGAGAGTGAGGAGGGTCGTGGCTCTGAGTTCGAGGCCACCCTGAGACGACAGACTGAATTCCAGCTCAGCCTGGGCTAGATCCAGTCCTACCTGGAAAACCAAGACAACCCCAAAAACCAAAGAAATAAATGTAAGATCTACCCTAAGTACAGTGTCATGCAGCCAAAAGCAGGAGGAGGTGTTTAGAGCATGATATATACATATATATATATATATATTTATATACATACATATATACATATACATACACACACACGCGCACACACACATATATATATTATGTATACTATGTATTTATTTTATGTATTATACATTATTCAGAATATATATGAATATATATTTAAATTTATGCATAATCTTATATGTAAATATGTGAGTTCATATACGAATATACATGAAAATTTATACATATGTGATATATATTTACATATATGACATGTATAAAATATAATTACATGTATTATAGATTATTATACATTATTTTATAGTACATAACATACATATACAACTATATATAATTTTATTTAAATATATGAATTGTATATATATATCATAATAGGATTAGTTTTAAGGCCATATGTAAATTTATATCCATAAATACATACATACACAAACATATATATAATTTTGCAGGGGGTGCCAGGTAGGGACTGGCTGTAGCCCCGGCTGACACAGAATTCACTGTGGCGTCTCAGGCTGGCCTTGAACTCAGAGCAAAGACCCTTCTAACATGTACTTAGTCACCATTGGTTTCCAGGAAAAGTGAGAATAACTTCTAAGAAGTATCAATCTCAGAATTAAATCCTTCTAATGTCCTAACATACAGAGTAAGTGCCAGCGAGCATTCTCTGGATCTCAGTTGAAGGGAGGCTTCTATGATGTCGACTTTTCACGTGATGACACCAGGTGACACTGGCCTTGTGTCTGTGGAATTTTCTTTCCCAGGAGATCTTCTGGAAAGTTTTTGAAACCAACTCTGAATTTTCTCTATCAAGACAAAGGCCTGCATAGCCATCTGTGTGTCTCCTGCAGAGATAGAGCACATAGGGTTTTTCTGTCATTTTCAAAGATTATCGAGTCCTCTCCTTAGCAGGACCTAATAGACGTTTGCCAAACGTGTTGTATGTAATCGCTCAGCTTACAACTATTCCCAGCATTTAGGCTATGTAAAAAGTCAAAGCTTCAGTCTGTTTCGATCATAATTTATTTGATTTATTGTATCATTTAGTTTTTCTTTCTTTCTCTGTTGCTTGCTTGCGTCTTTGCTTTCTGTCTTTCTTCCTTCCTTTCTTACTTTCTTTCTTTTTTCTTTTTGTTATTTAGGCTTTGCGATGTTTGGCAAGTGTGACTGAATGAAGAAATGGCATATTGGCCGTTTTTGCATACCTTGCCCTTGTTGTGATCCATCACCACACCTGCATCCACTGTGTTGTCAGGAAGGTTCTCAAGCGCCTCCTTGTGGTGACTCCGTGCCTCAAGGTCCACTTTCCAAGTCTGAGGTTCTTGATTCCTTCTGCCCACTCTTCAGCTCATAAGGCTTATGAGGCAAAAGGAACTTCTGGGCTGGAGAGATGGCTTAGGGGTTAAGGAGCCTGCCTCCTAACCCTCAGAACACTGGTTCCGATCTCCAGCTGTTCCAATCTCCAGGTCCCACGTTTAGCCAGATGGAAAGTGATGCAAGGGTGCAATGCTGCACTGGGCTACAAGGGGGCCCGCACATCTGGATTTCGTTCTCAGCAGCTGAGACACTGATCGCGCGCCCATCTCTGTCTTCCTCCCTCCCTCTATCTCTCTCTGTCTGTCTCTCTCTGTGTCTCTCCCCAAAAATTAAGATAAATTAAAAGTTTTAAAAAATGGGTTTACTGTAGATGCGTATGGGTTTAAGATGCCCCCATTTTTTTTCCTTTGGGGTCTTGGGACACTCCACCATGTCTGCTGAGTTACCAGAAGCATGACCCTCAGGCAGAAAGGGTGCTCAAAACTCCTACGGAATATCTCAAATCCTCTGTCAGTTCTGGAGGTCCCAGACAGATGTGAGCAGATGACTCAGGTGCTTGTCGGGAGCCCCGTTTTTCTACCATGCAGAGTGTCCCTGGAACACCCAGGCTTTTTCCTGACCCATCCGGCCCCAGATTCTCTAACCTCGGGTCTGACAGGCAAGTGCATCGAGGAGTTAGAAGCGGCCGGTAGACAGCGAGTCAAATACTAAGGTAGAGAGATTTAAAAATCTTCCCAGGCTTTGAATCCAATTACTTGGACCACTGACTCACCTGTCATTGTTTTTGATGACGAGAGGGACTCAGCTTTTCTGATGTGTGCTCGGTTGTCGGTGCAGGACCCTGGAAGGAGAGGCAGAACTCCGTGACGTGCGAGGAGCAGTGTTCTTTTACTGCCGCTCATCCAGGCCAGGAGGAACCTTATTCCTAGCCTGAAGGCCAGTCGTATTGTCATTCTCCCTTCTTAATTTGCTTATTTTTATGAGTCTTTTACCCTTTTCATTTCAGAGGAACCCCTTGTATGTGCCCACCATACGTTGGTACCATCATGCCCGTCTTCACCCCGGCCAGGCGATGGAGGACGTGTCGCTGTGGGATGGTGGGCATTCCCCATGTTGCTCTGGTTCCTAACTTTTGGCAGCAGCAGTCCACCAGTGGTGGGATTCAGTGCCTGTCCATGTTGCCCCACGCCCTCTGGATTCTGCACACTCTCTTCTGCACAATCTCCTGAGCATTGGTGGCTCTGTTTGATTTTTGCTGGTGTTTGTCTGCTTTTTGGTTATCGACCCACTCAGTGTGTAAACAGCACGTGTGGGTTCCATCCTCACCCTCGTACCCTACCCTCCTCCCAAGGGACCCTCCTTCCTGGGGATGCAAGTGACATCCCCATAGGTATTGTGGGTCGTGCATTTGGTGTAGCTGTCAGTTATCGGGGCGAGGCCATGTCTCTGTCCCACCTCGTGGCTCTCACAATCTTTCAGCCCACACTTGCATGAATCTCTCTTAGCCTGGCTAAGGTGGGACGTGTGGAATTGAACCTGGCTCTTTTGGCTTCGCTGGCAAATGCCTTAACCACTATGCTGTCGCTCGAGCCCTTCTATATTTTATTTATTTATGTTTTGGTTTTTAGAGGTACGGTCTCACTCTAGCTCAGGCTGACCTGGAAGTCACATTCTCTCTCTCTCTCTCTCTTTGTCTCTGACTCCTCCCATCTCTCCTATAAATAATAAAAATAATATGGACTGGAGCGATGGCTTACTGGTTAAGGCCCCTGCCTCCTAAGCCTAAGAGCACGGGCTCAAATCTCCAGCGGTTCCAACCTCAAGGTCCCACGTTTAGCCAGATGCAAAGTGAGGGAAGGGCGCAAGGCCATTTCTTTCTGTCTTCCTCTCCCTCTCTGTCTGTCTCTCTGTGTCTCTCTCTAAAAGTAAAAAATAAAAAAAATTGAAAAAAATAATAAAAGTAATAAAAGGAAACAATAATAATAATAAAAATACATCTATGGTGTCGCACACGCCTTTCATCCCTGCAGCACTAGGAGGGAGGCAGAGAATGAGCAGGGTCCTGGCTGTGAGTTCGAGTCCACCCTGAGACGACAGAGTGAATTACAGCTCAGCCTGTGCTAGAACCAGTCCTTACCTCGAAAATCAAAAAAAAACCCCCAAAAACCAAAGGAATAAATGTAACATCTACCAAAAGTACAGTGTCTTGCAGCCAAAAGCAGGAGGAGGTGTTTACAGCATGATATATACATACATAAATATATATATATATATATATATATATATATATATATATATATATAATGTATTAATATGTGTTTATTTTATGCACCATATATTACTCATAATATATACATATATAAATATATATTTAAATTTATATATAAACTTATATGTAAGTATGTGAGTTCATATATGAATATACATGTAAATTTATACATATATGATATATAAATACATGTGATATATATTTACATATATGATATGTATAACATATTATTACATGTATTATAAGTTATCATACATTATATATGCTACATAATATATACATATACAAATATATATATAATCATAGGTAAATATATACATTTTATATATATCATAATAGGATTAGGGTTGCGGCCATATGTAAATTCATATCCATAAATACATATGTATATATCTAATGTTGGGGGTGGTGCAAGGTAGGGACTGGCTGTAGCCCGGGCTGATCCAGAATTCACTTGGGCCTCTCAGGCTGGCCTTGAACTCAGAGCCAAGACCCTTCTAACATGTACTTATTCACCTTTGGTTTCCTGGAAAAGTAAGAATAACTTCTAAGAAGTATCAATCTCAGAATTAAATCCTTCTAATGTCCTAACATACAGAGTAAGTGCCAGCGAGCATTCTTTGGATCTCAGTTGAAGGGAGGCTTCGATGTTGTCGACTTTTCACGTGATGACACCAGGTGACACTGGCCTTGTGTCTGTGGAATTTTCTTTCCCAGGAGATCTTCTGGAAAGTTTCTGAAACCAACTCTGAATTTTCTCTGTCATGACAAAGGCCTGCATAGCCATCTGTGTGTCTCCTGCAGAGATAGAGCACATAGGGTTTTTCTGTCATTTTCAAAGAATATGGGGTTTTGCTTTCTTTCTCTTTTGCTTGCTTGCCTGCGTCTTTGCTTTCTGACTTTCTTTCTTCCTTTCTTTCCTTTCTTTCTTTTCTTTCTTTCTTTCTTTCTTTCTTTCTTTCTTTCTTTCTTTCTTCTTTTTGTTATTTTGGTTTTGCGATGTAGGGTCTCACTCGATCTGAGGCTGAACAGGAATTCACCATGGTGTCTCAAGGTGCCCTCGAACTCTCTGCCGTCCTCCTACCTCTGCCTGCCAAGGTCCAGGATTCAAGACGTGCGCCACCACGACTGGATATATTTTGGTTTTTCATGGTAGGGTCTCTCTCTAGCCCAGGCTGAAGTGGAACACACGATGTTATCTCAGGCTGGCTTTGAACTCATACCTAACCATATACATCTGCCTTGTCAGTGCTGGGGATGAAGGTGCATTGAGCCACATCAAGCTCAAGGGATTTAGTAGACTCGTGCCTCCTGATGGTGGAAAATCACAGACAAAAATCTCGAGATCATAATCATAGGTCAAATTTCACACATAGTGTTTTCAGTACTTGTAATTGAAGCGAGATGCCCTGGAAAGGAACGTGTGATTGCGAGAGACTTGTCCCCAACGCTAATGAGATCCTGTCCTGGCAAGTAAAGGTGTAATTCTCCTGAGAAACCATTTAAAGTGTTTCCAGACAGTGGAATCACTGTCTGAAATGATATTTTCTGTAGAAGCGTAAAGCGTAACTATGCGCTTGCTCTTTCTCTTCAACGTCAGATTTGGAGTTTTAAGTCTTTTCTGCATCACGTCAAGCCACCACAAATTCTCACTGTGTTAATAGGGGTCCTGGTGTTGTGTACTGACCATGCTTTCATTCCTGATTGCAAGTGTGACTGAATGAACAGATGGCATATTGGCGATTTTTCCATACCTTGCCCTTGTTGTGGTCCATCACCACACCTGCATCCACTGTGTTGTCAGGAAGGTTCTCAAGCGCCTCCTTGTGGGGACACTGTGCCTCAAGGTCCACTTTCCAAATCTGAGGTTCTAGATTCCTTCTGTCCACTCTTCAGCACCTAAGGCCTATAAGGCAAAAGGAATTTCAGGGCTGGAGAGATGGCTTAGGGGTTAAGGCGCCTGCCTCCTAAGCCTAAGAACAGTGTTCTCAATCTCCAGCGGTTGCCATCTCCAGTTCCCACGTTTAGCCAGATGCAAAATGACGCAAGGGCGCAATGCCGCACTTGACCACAAGGGGGCGCGCACATCTGGATTTTGTTCACAGAAGATGAGAGACTTTTGGTGCGCCCATTCTCTGTCTCCCTCTCTATCTCTCTCCAAAAAAATAAAATAAAATAAAATAAAATAAAATAAAATAAAATAAAATAAAATAAAATAAAATAAAATAAAATCTAAAAACAAACAAACAAACAAAAAACGACCTAGGCCTGGGCATGGCAGTGCATGCCTTTAATCCCAGCACTCAGGAGGCAGATGTAGGAAGATCGCAAAGAGTTCGAGGTAGCAGGGTTTGGTGGCACACGCCTTTAATCCCAGCACTCAGGTGGCAGAGGTAAGAGGATCGCCATGAGTTCAAGGCCACCCTGAGAATACAGAGTGAATTCCAGGTTAGCCTGGGTTAGAGTGTGACCCTACCACAAAAGAAAAGAAAGAAAAAAAGAAAAGAGAAGAAAAGAAAAAGAAAGTTCGAGGCCCCCCTGAGTCTACATAATTCCAGACCCTACCTCAAAAAAACTAAAAATTGCCAGACCTGGTGGTGGCACACACCTTTAATCCCAGTACTTGGGAGGCTCAAGACCAACCTGGGATCATGTAGTGAATTCCAGGTCAGCCTGGACTACAGTGAGACCCTACCTTGAAAAAAAAACGCCCCAAGTTAAAATCACTATATTGGCAAAATCTAACATGTCTGTAAACAATTCCAGCCCATGAGCCACCAGTTATGACCTGTGTTGTAGGAATACTAATTTAAGCATATTTGCTACTACCATTTAAGTACAAAGTGGCTTAGTAATTGGCTTAAGTACAGGTTGAGTACGCCCGGCTAACAAGTTTCTTTGAAAAGAGAGAGAGAGAGAGAAGATGGCTTAGTGGTTAAGATGTTTCCCTGGAAAATCCAAGGATAAATGCCAAGTTCAATTTCCCAATACACAAGCAAAGGAAGATGCACAGGAGCGTGCTTGTAAATGCAAAACTGGTGAGTGGCGCATGAGGGTAGAACTCCTTTATACCAGCTAAAAAACTGTATGTACCTCTTACAGCAAAGACAGGCACTGCCAAAAGGACAATTTTTAAAACAGAAAAGAATTAAAAAGACATCTGGTCGAGCGTGGTGGCAAACAGCTTAATCCCAGCACTTGGGAGACAGAGGCAGGAGGATCAGCGAGAGTTCAGGGCTACCTTGAGACTACATACTTAATTCCAGGTCATCCTGGACCAGAGTTAGAACCTACCTTGCAGAACCAAAAAGAAAAAAATTCTGCCTTTTAAACCTAAGACAAAGAGAAATTTCAGTGTTCAACTAAGTAAGTATTGGGTTATTTTAGCAGGCCCTCTTTGGTGAGGGTGAGAGAGCACATGCAATTTCCCAGCAAGCAATGCTCACCATGCAAATGAGGCCAAACACGATTTGCTTCTTGGAAGGAGAGTTCTCATACCCACCAGGTGATGATCCAGAACAAGGAACCACTGAAGTTTGAGCGAGCCTCTTGTCACTGAATTTAGTTTATGTAAATTAGTATCAGGTTGCAGAAATAATGTTGTGGACCAGGCTTGAGCTGGGAAGAGGTACTCTTTGGGTTCCTTTAATCACAGATCGCCCCCCACATTAGGTTTTTTTTTTTTTTTTTTTTTTTGGTTTTTCGAGGTAGGGTCTCACTCTGGCCCAGGCTGACCTGGAATTAACTATGTAGTCTCAGGGTGGCCTTGAACTCTTGGTGATCCTCCTACCTCTGGGAAGAGAGTGCTGGGATTTGGGTTCCTTTAATCACAGATCGGCCCCACATTAGGTCTTAACCTCAGCCATCTCCCCAGCCCGCTATTACAAAGGGAACATTCCTAAAACTGCGGGATACCTGAAGACGAAACCAGTGCTGTGAATGTGCCCCATTCACATCTGTCTCTTTTTTTATCACCTTCTTGGTGCAATTGACAACTTGATAGCAAGAGAAGAACATTTCTAGACTTTCCAATTTAACAAATGACCAAAAGACACTTATGTCTTCAAACTCTTGGAAACAGCAAGACAGCAGCACTTCCGCCTGCCAGATGGGTTTAGGGTTGGTGCTAAGCAAATGCAGTGTGACATAGTTGACTCGGGTCAATAGCATCAAATTTCCAGTGTCAGACGCCAATGACAGAGGTCTGTCAGCAGAGGACGATGGCAAACTGAGGGTGGAGAAGTCAGTGGTTTCCTGGAAAGGCAAGGGGTCTCAGTTAGCGAGTGCCTGGATCGAGAGCAAGTCTCCACTCTGCAACAGTACTGGAGGAACAACTTTCAACAAAGAACTTTCCCAGATGATCTTCAAGGTAAGATGAGCCCAAGTGACAATTTGTCACGTGTGGTTCCTACTCTTTAATTTTAGTAGGGAATGATAAGGTCATAGCTCTAAAGAGAGTAACTCATTAATTATGTTTTAGTTTCCATGCTTCAGTATTACTTAATACTGATCCAGCGTCCGTGTCTTTGATCTCCGAGAAAAGATGGCTCATAGACAGAGAAGACTCCAGAAAGTCTTTCCCTACAACTCCAAGAGGCCTGGATGCCTTCTGAATTTTTTTTTCGATGTAGGGTTTCACTGCAGCTCATGCTGACCTGGAATTCATTATGTATTCTCAGGGTGGCCTTGAACTCACAGCAATCCTCCTACCTCTGCTTCCAAGTGCTGGGATTAAAGGTGAGCGCCACCATAGCTGGCTGGCATCTGAACATTAATTTGTGGTGGAGGTGAGATAGACACCATAGGCTGATCTTGAACACAATATATAGCAAAGACGACTGCAACTCAGGCCTCGACTTCTCAAATGCTGGAATTCCTGGCCGGTGCATCACATTTGACTCTTGGAGATAAATATGTTTTAATTTTTTAAATTAATTTATTTTGTTTTGTTTTGTTTTCCAAGGCAGGGTCTCACTCTAGCCCAGGCTGACCTGGAATTCACTCTATATTCTCAGGGTGGACTTGAACTCATGGCAATCCCCCTACCTCTACCTCCAGAGTGCTGGGACTAAAGGCGTGCGCCACCACGTCTGCAAAAAATTTTAAATTTATTTAATTAAAAGGAGTGAGAGGGAGAGAGAGTGGGCACCAGGGCCCAATGAGCAGCGAAATGAGAGACCCTCCCTATCTCTAAAAGGTAGACAGTCGTAAAGGAGGAAGATACCCTGCTAAAAATATGACGGTCACTACCCATTAGAGCCAGACCTACCTCCCTAGAAAAAAAAAACAAAACAAGTGTAACTTGCCTAAAGTAGGGGTCTTTTATTTTCAGTGCTGATCAATACTGGATAGAGAGATTTCAAGTATAGTCGCCCTAGGGCTCCTCCATCCCTCCCACCATACACATGTGTCCCCTCTCCCAGCATCCTGCGTCCCTGTGTTCCCTATCTATTTGACTCCATTTTGGTGCAATTCCACACATAATCAGTACCACCATAGTTCCAGCAGGTGGCAGTCAGCACCTCTCCAAGAGACACAGACTTGTGTGTGTGTGTGTGTGTGTGTGTGTGTGTGTGTGTAGATTTCTTGGCTCTTGTTATGACATTTTCTTCTTATTTTAAGGCTATTCATTTTATTTCTATAATTTGCTTACTTCCTTGGGTGTGTATATAGACACATGCACCACGTATTTGTTTAATTATTTGCAAGCAAAGAAACAGAAAACTGAGGTGGAGGTGGAATGGGTACACCGCCTTCTAGCTCAGCATAGACTCAAAATCTCTTGTTCGGTCCAGCCCAGGATGGCTTGGAACTCACGGGGATCCTCCTAAATTCCTGAGCCCCTCCTGGGTGCTGGGATTAAGGGCGTGTGCCACCACACCCAACTCTGGTTTCCTTTTTTAAAAACTTTTATTTATTTATTTATTTGGTTTTTCGAGGTAGGGTTTCATTCCTGCTCAGGCTGACCTGGAATTCATTATGTTGTCTCAGGGTGGCCTTGAACTACCCGCGATCCTCCTACCTTTGCCTCCTGGGTGCTGGGATGGAAGGCATGAGGCACCATGCCTGTCTTTTAAACTCTGATCTCCACTTTTTTTCTGACTGGTAGGGTTTTTCAATTTTGGGTTCCAGGTAGGGTCTGGTAACTTGGGCCAGGCTGACCTGGAATTCACTATGGAGTCTCAGGGTGGCCTCGAACTCACAGCAATCCTCCTACCTCTGCCTCCCAAGTGCTGGGATTAAAGGCGTGCGCCACCACGGCCTGCTTTTTGATCTCCATTTTTTCTTGGGGTTCCAGGCCCAGGCATTTTTTGTTTCCTACAACAGAATCCACAAATGGCCATTTTCTCAGGGTGGAGAATCTAATCTTGCTTGGGAGGCCAGCAACCTTCACCATGGAGCCATCAACATGCCTCCTTTTTTTTTTTTCTTTTTTTTTTTTTTTTTTTGTTTTTGTTTTTCGGCTGTAGGGCTTTGGCCCAGGTGCCGAATTCACTATGGAGTCTCAGGGTGGCCCACTCAGGCAGCTGATCCTCCTACCTCTGCCAGTGCTGGGCTGCTTTTTGATCTCCATTTTTAGCTCTTGGGGTTCCAGGCCAGCTTGGGGCTACAGATAAAGAGAAAATGGGTACAACAGGGCCTCCAGGCACTGCAAATGCACGTGCCATTTTGTGCACATGGCTTTATTTGGGTACTGGGAATCTAATCTTTTGGGAGGCCAGGGTCTCACCATGGAGCCATCTCTCTTGCCTTTTTTTTTTTTTTTTTTTTTTTTTTTTTTGGTCTTTTGGGTTGTTTTGTTTTGTTTTTGGAGGTAGGGTCTCACGCTAGCCCAGGCTGACCTGGAATTCACTATGTAGTCTCAGGGTGTATTCTTATTTATTATTGGGGGGGAGAGGAAGGAGAGGGAGAATGGGCACAACAGGGCCTCCAGGCAGTGCAAATACACTCCAGATGTAGGCGCCATTTTGTGCACATGGCTGTGTGTGAGTTTTCTGCCTGCTTGTTGAAATGTAGGCCGAGCTGGCCATAGTGATATCACGTTATGGAGGTCGCTCAGTCCTTGAAAAACTGTTAGTGTATTGTAATGTTAAATGTTAACGTGATTTCCTAAAATATGTTCCTAAAATCTAAAATTTCCAAAAATTATTTATCTTTAAATAAAACTTTACTGTCATTTGTTTTAAGTGTAAAAGTTAACAAATTGGACATCATTGTTTTAAGAAAAGCGGGAGGAATAGGAAAATAAAATTCAAGAGAAGAAAATACAGATCTATGGAGGTGAGGGTCAGGCTCTTGAGTGCATTTCCTTTTCTTTTCTTTTTATTTTGAATGCATTTTCTTTTTCTTTTTCTTTTTTTTTTATTTGAATGCATTTTCTTTTTCTTTCTTTTTTTAAAATTTCCTTTTTCTTTTTAGAATGCATTTTTCGAGCAGAAACCTTTACATGCTGAGCCCTCTCTACAGACAATGGATACATTTTTTGGAGTGGCTGGCTATCTTTTCCACCCTTAGAAATATAGGTAGCCTTGTGAACAAGCTGGCTTCTCCTCATTTTGCCTGGCTCCATGAAAACATCAAGCCCTGTGAGTCTGGGTGGGACAGAAAGGCCAAAGAGAGATTGTATGTGTGTGTGTATCTGCCTGCGGCAATGGCAGCCTGCCCTGGGGCAGGTGTTGGGCTTCGATGAGGCAGGCCATGCTGGTTAAGACATCATGTGGCACTTGTTGTTTAGGCCATCCTCCCCGCTGTGCCCCACCCCTAGTAGCAACAGCGTGACTTCTGCTTTTTTTTTTTTTATGAGTTAGGGTCTCACTCTAGCTCAGGCTGACCTAGACTTCATTATGTAGTCTCAGGGTGGCCTCGAACTCATGGACATCCTCCTACCTCTGCCTCCCAAGTGCTGGGATTAAAGGCATGCGCCACCACACCCGGCTTGACTTCTGCTTTTATTTGAGGGGAGGGCGTGGAGAGAAGAGCGACCCATCCTAGTGATGTTAGCCAAATGCTTTCCTGGGACTGGGGTGCCATCTAGAGGTTGCTGTTTGAAACGTGAGACGGTGAAAGTCGGATAAACAGGTCCTCATCCACACCACCCACGCTCGTGCAGAGTTCACACTGTAGCCCCAGAGGGGCCTGGAACTCACGGAAACCCTCCTAAGTCAGCATCTGGAGCGAGTGAGCACTGGAGTGAAAGGGCTTCGCCACCATGTTAGGCTGCTTTGTGATCTTTATCTAAATTACTATGTGTCCTTAAAAAAAAGATATTTTCTGAATGGTCAACAGAGATAACCTGTAGGATTTTTCATTCTGTCCTCACACCCCCTTCTTACTCTTACTACTACTTTCTTTTATTTTGTTTTCTTTCTCTTTTTCTTCTTTTGGTTTTTGGAAGTAGAGTCTTACTCTAGCCCAGGCTGACCTGGACTTCAGCCTATGTAGTCTCAGAGTGGCCTTGAACTCATGGCGACCCTCCTACCTCTGCCTCCCGAGTGCTGGGATTAAAGACGTGTGCCACCACAGCCAGATGTTTACTTTCTTTTCTTATCTATCATTTATAGTTATTTATTTAAAGAGATGAGAAATGGTTGACCATGGAGAGAGACATACAGAGAGATGATAGATAGATAGATAGATAGATAGATAGATAGATAGATAGATAGATAGATAGATAGATAGATAGATAGATGATAGATGAGGAATGGATGGATGAAAAAACAAATGGTGAGTCTTCTGCCACTGCAAACGAACTCCAGTCTCACGTTTAAGTACTGTTGTGGGTTCCGTGTGTGTGTGTGTGTGTGTGTGTGTGTGTGTGTGTGTGTGTTCTTCTTCCCTTCTTTTTTAAGTATTTTAAATGTATTTTTATATTTGTTTATTTGAGAGAAAGAGAGAGAGAGAATGGGCACACTAGTCCTTCAGCCACTGCAAACAAACTCCAGATGCATGTGCCCCCTTACACATCTGGCTTACGTATTTCGCCGGGCTAGGGGAGGGCGTTTGGTGTACATGCCAGCCTTCTACTGTCTCCTACGTACTGTTGGTTCTGCAGGTGGAGTTGCCCGGTACTCAATAGAAACCACTAAGGAAAAAAATGTTTAATTTTACACAGATGACTTGTAGGATTTTCATGTGGGAGAACGAATGCTAGGCTCTCCTGCCACTGCAAAGGGAACTAACTCAGGACACAAGTGCCACGTCGTGTACCTGCTTTTACATGGTTAGTGGGGAATTGAACCCCACCTTTAAGTAACTATGGGATCAACCACCTCTATCTCCCCAGCCCATTCTTTCTCCTCCTCCTCCTTCCTTAAACCGCTGCTGTGATTCTTCTAGTTGCCCTGCAGGTTTTTCTAAGTAAAATAAAACTGACATTTCTTAAAAGCGGAGCTTGCTTTGTGATGGACAAGGTATGTTTCTTCTGTCTCTCCTATGGATTTTTAGGTGAACACTCTTAAAGAAACAAGCACTCACAACGTGATGCCCACATGTCAGAGTTCTTCACAATACGTTAGGAAGTGAAAAGAAAAAAATATCTTTTCCATTCTCTCTCTCTCTTTCTTTCAAGCGGGAGTGTGGGAATGCATAGTGCCACCCACCACTCCCATCCTGTCACGAGTCTCTTGAGAGAGAGAGAGAGAGAGAGAGAGAGCCTTTACCTCCTACCCTGTCCTGTAACTCAATGACGCTTTGCCTCTGCTTGCGCCGCCCCCCCGCCGCCCCTTCTTCCCATTCTTCACTGGGCGAGGGAGGGCGGTTGGGGTACATGCTAGCCTTGTCTGTGTCTCCTACATAATTTTCGGTTCCGCACCCACAGTCGGTCTGTACCCCATACACGATTTCTGTATCCAGCAGGGACTCCCAGAAACAGCTAAAAAGCAGATATCTTGTGGGGTTTTCAACTGGGAGAATGAATGCGGGGGCATCCCACCACTACAAATGGATGATATTTTCATCTTTTTATATTGTTTCTATTGATGGAAGTTGTCAGTTAAAGAAGTCCTTTCCTCTCTTTCCTTTCCTCCCTCCCCTTCCTTCCTTCCTTCCTTCCTTCCTTCCTTCCTTCCTTCCTTCCTTCCTTCCTTCCTTCCTTCCTTCCTTCCTTTAATTGGGAGAGTGTAAGGGACTGAGGGGCTGGTTTCTGTTCTCTCAGGCTGTCTGACAGCTTCATTCATTGAGCTCTATCTACTTTTGGTCTGGCAAGGGGGTCTCGGTTAGGGCGCCTGCCAGCGGAGCCCAAAGACCCGGGTTCGAATCCCCAGGTCCCAAAGCACAAAGCGGTGCCCGTGGTCCCTGGGAGGCCGTGGCATGCGACGGTCCCATTCTCTCTCTCTCACCAAAAAATGGTGAAATGATAAAACGAACAAATAGATAGATATACATAATCAATCAATAAAACAACAAATAAATAATTATGATAAATGAATATAATGAATGAATAAGGATAAATGTTAAACAAACAAATATAAATAATAAAAATAGCAGGGCATGGTGGTGCACGCCTTTAATCCCAGCACTGGGAGGCAGAGGTAGGAGGATCGCTGTGAGTTCGAGGCCACCCTGGAACTACAAAGTTCATTCCAGGTCAGCCTGGCCCAGAGTGGTGGGACCCTACCTCGAAAAACAAAAAATCAAAAACAAAAAAAAGAAAAAACAAAATAATAAAAATAAAACAATAAATACATATGATAAATAAATATTATAAACAAATCAGTATAAATATTAAGTAAATGAGTATAACCAATAAATAAGAAAAGCAATAAGTAAATATATAGATATATATAAATATAATAAATAATGGTGATTATTAAATAAATGAACATAAATGATAAATAAATAAATGAATACACAATAAATAAAATAATAAATAAATATAATAAACAAATAAGGATTAAATACTAAATATAAATAATAAATAAAAATAAATAAATACATATAATAAACAAATAAGGATAAATATTAAACACACGATTATAAACAATAAATACTAAATCAATGAATATAAATAATAATAAAGATAGAACAATAAATTAATATGATAAGTAAGTAAATGTAATAAATCAGTATGAATATTAAACAAGCGTAAATAAATAATAAACAAAACAATAAATAAATATAAATAAGGATAAATATCAAAAAATGTATATAAATAATAAATAAATAAAACAATAAATAAATATAATTACTAAATAAGTATAATAAACAAAGCAGTATAAATATTAAATAAACAAATATTAAAAATAAACAACTATAATAAATAAGGATAAATACTAAATAAATGAATGTAAATAATAAATAAATATCAATAATAAAGAAATAAAGAGAAAAATAATAAATAAATTTAAATAGCAAATAAATCTAAATAATAATAAATAAATGTAAATAATAAATGAATAAATAACTGTAATTTTTTTTTGTTTTTTGTTTTTTGAGATAGGGTCTCACCACTCTGGCTCAGGCTGACCTGGAACTAACTTTGTAGTCATCTCAGGGTGGCCTTGAACTCACAGTGATCCTCCTACCACTGCCTCCTGAGTGCTGGGATTAAAGATGTGTGTCACCATGCCTGGCAATAGCTATAAATTATTAAAGGAAGAAATAAAGATAAAGAAATCTTAAAAGGCCATATGGCTGGCATCCTGGCTCAAGGCCTGTCCAGTGCACAACCTCTCTGTGTGTCTAATAAGTAAACAAATGAAAATGCATATTTAAAAAATACTTTAGTTACTTATTGATTAGAGAGAGAGAAATAGAGAGGGACAGAGAGACGCAGAAGAGAGGAGGGAATGGACACGCCAGGGCCTCCAGCCACTGCAAACGAACTCCAGACCCATGCACTACATTGTGTATCTGCCTTAGGTGGGTCCTGGAGAGTCGCACCTGGATCCTTAGGCTTCGCAGGCATGTCCCTTAACTGCTGAGCCATCCCTCCAGCCCGAGTTCATTTGTTTATTATTATTATCATCATCATCATCATATTATGATTACCATTGAGGTCAGGTGTGGCTCTAGGCCAGTCTGACCCATAATCCACTCTGTCGTCTCAGGCTGGCCTCAAACTCATGGCCACGACCCTCCTCCTCCTTCTAAGCAAATTGACTGCAATTTTCTTATTTTTTATTTTATTTATTCTATTATTTATATAATAATTTATCATTTTATTTAAATTTTTATTTTGGTATTTATAATTTATCTTATTATTTATTATTTATTGCTTTATTTTACTTTTTAATTTAATTTAATTAATTTTATTATTTATTTAACTTTCTATTTCATTATTTATTATTTTATTTTACTTTTTAATTTAATTTTATTATTTATTATTTTATTTTTATTATTGGTATTATTATTATTATTAATATGGTTTTTTGAGGTCGGGTGTGGCTGTAGGCCAGGCTGACCCGGAACCCACTGTGTGTTCTCAGGCTGCTCTTGAACTCGGGGCCCCGACCAAAGCCCAAACAAAGGCAAGACAAAACAGCTGCGACAAAAACAAGTTGAACATCTCTTCCCGGGTCCAACTCTTTGGCTCCAAGAAGAGGCACAGAAGGCACAGAAGAAGACCAGGTGGGGCTTTTGCCTTTTGACCTGTCCCCCCTTAGATTTGAGGACGGTGGAGGGGTTGGGGTGGCCATGTAAGGGGAGTTTGAAGCCCAGCTTGTGGGCATGAAGCCGCCCAGCTGGTGTGCATCCATGCGAAGGCCATGGCTTTCTTGCCTTTGTTAGTGTAATGGGCTTGCTGCAGTGCAACTGCCCTGGGACAGGCGCAGAGACCCAAAGCATATCCTATCCTGGATGTATCCCCTGAGCGTCAGATATGTAGTGTGTGTGTGTGTGTGTGTGTTCCTGTGCGCTTCCCAGGCTTTGGGAAGGCGTGACCGGGACACGGGGACAAGCAGTCAAGTGTGTACCTTGGAAATTGCCCAAGGGGAGCTGAGCAGACATCATTCCTGCTCTCTGTGTTTGGTCCTATGAAGGCAGGCCAGCTTCCCCTCAGTGATCCTGAAGCTCTCTGCTACACCCCCATCGTTGCCTAAGGGAAAAATGGAGGAAAGTAGATCTGAGCACTAAAGACTACTTTCAGAACTACATAGCTAGAGACAGATAGGCCATAGACAAGGCTTTTGATATTAAGGACTTAAGAGCTTTACACATTTTAAGAATGCTTCCTAGGCTAAGAAGAGGAAATCATCTTCCATGATTTTTCCAAAGATCTTGGTTCCTAAGATTGAAGACCCTCTATGTCAGATGAGTTTTCTGTTTTTGCAAACTCCTGTATTACCGTGTTGATATTAAAGTTTCATAATGAATCCCAGATGCCCTTTCATGCATAAGATTCTATATTTTATTTTTATTCATTTATTGACTCGAGAGAGTGAGAGACAGAAATAGGCAGATAGAGTGAGAGAAAGAGAATGGGCATGCCAGGGCCTCCAGCCACTGCATATGAATTTCAGATGCATGCACCACCTTGTGCACCTGGTTTATATGGGTCTGGGGAATTGAACCTGGGTCCTTTGACTTTGCAGGCAAGGGCCTTCACTGCTAAGCCATCTCATCTCTCCAGCTCTATGCATGCATTCTATTTAAAACAACAATCCAAATGAAGGAATATATTTTACTAGAATTAAATAATAAACATAAATACACAGTGATTAATAATAAAACATTCCTCAAATTATAATTCAAAGTGATGTTTGGGGAAGGAATTAATGGAAGTATATTACTCTGTTTTCTTTGGAACAATGGGCACTATTAAAGGGAAGTTTATGGTAAGCTACCAATGAACCCCACCTGGACAAGTTTTGCCCTGTCAACTTTTAATGTGTAGTCAAATACAAAAAATATATATGTCTTTTGATCTGGTGTTCATATATCTTTCCTGGAAAGGAAAAGTATAAAAAGAATTGAGGGTTCATTGTGCTGTGTGTCTTACTAAGTGTGCTATGCTAAACACATCAAGATCACACTGTATGTAATCATTTTAGGAGATATACAACACACACATTTATACACCAAAACCTAGGCTCCATTTGTTACTATGGATCTTTAAATATAGGTCTAATTATTCCATTCCTACCTATGCATAGGTTCTGCCTTTCGTTGCCTTATAACTCCCACTGAAAATGCATGACGTTTCTGTGTACTAATGACATCGGAAAACTATTAAAGAACATAGCCTGATGATGATAATCTGTGTTTAGTCAGAGTAATGCACAGAATGGTAAGTCAATCGAAGGTAACACATAGAAATTATCTC
>JAEOAD010000751.1:0-173083 GCA_036365145.1 Orientallactaga sibirica
TAGAAATGAAGTAAAACTACTAAGTTGTACATCTTGTTAGATTACACTAACTAGAACTGTTTAAAGTTGCTGCACTAAACCTTCTTGGAGGAAAGCAACTGATTCCTACAACCAACTAACTTATTTCACCTACGTACAGTTTACGAAAATGAAGATGTATGTTTTGTAAACACACTGCTTTAGAAATGAAGCGATACTACTAATTTGTACATCTTCTTAGATTACACTAACTAGAAAATGTTTGAAGTTGCTGCACTAAACCATCTTCGTAGGAAAGCAACTGATTCCTACAACGAACTAACTTATTTCACACTGTACAGTTTTCGGCAATGAAGATGTATGTTTTCTAAACAAACTGCTTTAAAAATGAAGTGAAACTACGAAGTTTTACATCTTGTTAGATTGCACTAACTAGAAAAGTTTGAACTTGCTGCCCTAAACCTTCTTCGTAGGAAAGCAACTGATTCCTAGAACCGAACTAGCTTATTTCCCACAGTACAGTGTTGGCAATGGCGATGTTTGTTTTCTAAACAAACTGCTTTACAAATGAAGTGAAACTGCTAAGTTGTATATCTTGTTACACTGCACAAACAAGGAAGGTTTGAAGTTGCTGCGCTAAACTTTCCTCGTAGGAAAGCAACTGATTCCTAGAACCGAACTAACTTATTTCACACAGTACAGTTTTCGGCAATGAAGATGATTGTTTTCTAAACAAACTACTTTAGAAATGAAGCAAATCTAGTATGTTGTACATCTTGTTGGATTACACTAACTAGAAAAGATTGAACTTGCTGCACTAAACCTTCTTCGTAGGATAGCAACTGATTCCTAGAACCGAACTAGCTTATTTCACACAGTACAGTGTTCGGCAATGAAGATGTTTGTTTTCTAAACAAACTACTTTACAAATGAAGCGAAAATAGTAAGTTGTACATCTTGTTACACTACACAAACAAGGAAGGTTTGAAGTTGCTGCACTAAACTTTCTTTGTAGGAAAGCAACTGATTCCTAGAACCGAACTAACTTATTTCACATAGTACAGTTTTCGACAATGAAGATGTATGTTTTCTAAACAAACTGCTTCAGAAATGAAGTGAAAGTACTAAGTTGTACATCTTGTTAGACTACACTAACTAGAAAACTTTGAACTTGCTGTACTAAACATTCTTCGTAGGAAAGCAAAAGATTCCTACAACCAAACTAACTTATTTCACACAGTACAGTTTTCGACAATGAAGATGTATGTTTTCTAAACAAACAACTTTAGAAATGAAGCGATACTACTAATTTGTACATCTTCTTCGATTACACTATCTAGAAACGTTTGAACTTGCTTCACTAAACCTTCTTCGCAGGAAAGCAACTGATTCCTAGGACCGAACGAGCTTATTTCACACAGTACAGTGTTCGGCCATGAAGATGTTTGTTTTCTAAACAAACTGATTTAGAAATGAAGTGAGACTACTAAGTTGTACATCTTGTTAGATTACACTAACTAGAAATGTTTGAACTTGCTGCACTAAACCTTCTTCGTAGGAAAGCAACTGATTCGTAGAACCGAAATAACTTATTTCACACAGTACATTTTTCGGCAATGAAGATGTATGTTTTCTAAACAAACTGCTTTAGAAATGAAGTTAAACTACTAAGTGGTACATCTTGTTAGATTACCCTAACTAGAAAAGTTTCAACTTGCTGCACTAAACCTTCTTCGTAGGCAAGCAACTGATTCCTAGAACCGAACTAGCTTATTTCACACAGTACAGTGTTTGGCAATGAAGATGTTTGTTTTCTAAAGAAACTACTTTAGAAATGAAGCGAAACTAGTAAGTTGTACATCCTGTTAGACTACACAATCAAGGAAGGTTTCAAGTTGCTGCACTAAACTTTTTCTTCGTAGGAAAGCAACTGATTCCTAGAACCGAACTAACTTATTTCACACAGTACAGTTTTCGCAATGAAGATATATGTTTTCTAAAAAACTGCTTTAGAAATGAAGCGAAACTAGTAAGTTGTACATCTTGTTAGACTACACAATCAAGGAAGGTTTGAAGTTGCTGCAGTAAACCTTCTTCGTAGGAAAACAAATGATTCCTAGCACCGAACAAGCTTATTTCACAAGGTACAGTGTTCGCAATGAAGATGTTTGTTTTCTAAACAAACAACGTTAGAAATGAAGCGATACTACTAATTTGTACATCTTCTTAGATTACACTAACTAGAAATGTTTGAAGTTGCTGCACTAAACCTTCTTCGTAGTAAAGCAACTGATTCCTACAACCGAACTAACTTATTTCACACAGTACAGTTTTCGTAATGAAGATGTATGTTTTTCTAAACAAACTGCTTTAGAAATGAAGTGAAACTACTGAGTTGTACATCTTGTTAGATTACACTAACTAGAAATGTTTGAACTTGCTGCACTAAACCTTCTTCGTAGGAAAGCAACTGATTCCTAGAATCGAACTAGCTTATTTCACACAGTACAGTGTTGGCAATGAAGATGTTTGTTTTCTACAGAAACTACTCTAGAAATGAAGCGAAACTAGTAAGTTGTACATCTTGTTAGACTACACAAACAAGGAAGGTTTGAAGTTGCTGCACTTAACCTTCTTCGTAGGAAACCAAATGATTCCTAGAACCGAACTAGCTTATTTCACACAGTACAGTGTTAGGCAATGAAGATATTTGTTTTCTAAACAAACTGATTTAGAAATGAAGTGAAACTACTAAGTTGTACATCTTGTTAGATTACACTAACTAGAAATGTTTGAACTTGCTGGACTAAACCTTCTTCGTAGGAAAGCAACTGCTTCAGTAGAACCGAACTAACTTATTTCACACAGTACAGTTTTCGAGAATGAACATGTATGTTTTCTAAACAAACTGCTTTAGAAATGAAGTGAAACTACTAAGTTGTACATCTTGTTAGATTACACTAACTAGAAAAGTTTGAACTTGCTGCACTAAACCTTCTTCAGTAGGAAAGCAACTGATTCCTAGGACCGAACTAACTTATTTCACACAGTACAGTGTTGGCAATGAAGATGTTTGTTTTCTAAACAAACTGCTTTAGAAATTAAGTGAAACTACTAAGTTGTACATCTTGTTAGATTACACTAACTAGAAAAGTTTGAACTTGCTGCACTAAACCTTCTTCGTAGGAAAGCAACTGATTCCTAGGACCGAACTAACTTATTTCACACAGTACAGTGTTCGGCAATGAAGATGTTTGTTTTCTAAACAAACTGCTTTAGAAATTAAGTGAAACTACTAAGTTGTACATCTTGTTAGATTACACTAACTAGAAAAGTTTGAACTTGCTGCACTAAACCTTCTTCGTAGGAAAGCAACTGATGCCTAGAACCGAGCTAGCTTATTTCACACACTACAGTGTTCGGCAATGAAGATGTTTGTTTTCTAAACAAGCTACTTTACAAATGAAGCCAAAGTAGTAAGTTCTACATCTTGTTAGACTACACAAACAAGGAAGGTTTCAAGTTGCTGCACTTAACCTTCTTCGTAGGAAAGCAACTCATTCCTAGAATAGAACTAACTTATTTCACACAGTACAGTTTTCGGCAATGAAGAAGTTTGTTTTCTAAACAAACTACTTTAAAATGAAGCGAAACTAGTAAGTTGTACATCTTGTTAGACTACACAAACAAGGAAGGTTTCAAGTTGCTACACTTAACCTTCTTCGTAGGAAAGCAACTGATTCCTAGAACCGCACTAACTTATTTCACACAGTACAGTTTTTGGCAATGAAGATGTTTGTTTTTGAAAGAAACACTTTAGATAAGAAGCGAATCTAGTATGTTGTACATCTTGTTTGATTACACTAACTAGAAAAGTTTGAACTTACTGCACTAAACCTTCTTCGTAGGAAAGGAACTGATTCCTAGAACTGAACTAGCTCATTTCACACAGTACAGTGTTCGGCAATGAAGATGTTTGTTTTCTAAACAAACTACTTTAGATATGAAGCAAATCTAGTATGTTGTACATCTTGTTAGATTACACTAACTAGAAAAGATTGAACTTGCTGCACTAAACCTTCTTAATAGGGAAAGCAACTGATTCCTAGAACCGAACTAGCTTATTTCACACAGTACAGTGTTAGGAAATGAAGATGTTTGTTTTCTAAAGAAACTACTTTAGAAATGAAGCGAAACTAGTAAGTTGTACATCTTCATAGACTACACAAACAAGGAAGGTTTGAAGTTGCTGCACTAAACCTTCTTAGTAGGATAGGAAATGATTCCTAAACCGAACTAGCTTATTTCACAAAGTACAGTGTTCGGCAATGAAGATGTTTGTTTTCTAAACAAACAACTTTAGAAATGAAGCGATACTACTAATTTGTACATCTACTCAGATTACACTAACTAGAAATGTTTGAAGTTGCTGCACTAAACCTTCTTCGTAGGAAAGCAACTGATTCCTACCACCGAACTAACTTATTTCACACAGAACAGTTTTCGGCAATGAAGATGTATGTTTTCTAAACAAACTGCTTCAGAAATGAAGTGAAACTACTAAGTTGTACATCTAGTTAAACTACACTAAGTAGAAAAGTTTGAAGTTGCTGCACTAAACCTTCTTCGTAGGAAAGCAACTGATTCCTAGAATCGAACTAGCTTATTTCACACAGTACAGTGTTCGGCAATGAAGATGTTTATTTTCTAAACAAACTACTTTACAAATGAAGCGAAACTAGTAAGTTGTACATCTTGTTAGACTACACAAACAAGGAAGGTTTGAAGTTGCTGCACTAAACCTTCTTCGTAGGAAAGCAACTGATTCCTACAACCGAACTAACTTATTTCACACAGTACAGTTTTTGCAATGAAGATGTATGTTTTCTAAACAAACTGCTTTAGAAATGAAGTGAAACTACTAAGTTGTACATCTTGTTAGAGTACACTAACCAGAAAAACTTGAACTTGCTGCACTAAACCTTCATCGTAGGAAAGGAACTGATTCCTAGAACCGAACTAGCTTATTGCACACAGTACAGTGTTCGGCAATGAAGATGTTTATTTTCTAAACAAACTACTTTACAAATGAAGCGAAACTAGTAAGTTGTACATCTTGTTAGACTACACAAGCGAGGAAGGTTTGAAGTTGCTGCACTAAACCTTCTTCGTAGGAAAGCAACTGATTCCTACAACCGAACTAACTTATTTCACACAGTACAGTTTTGGGCAATGAAGATGTATGTTTTCTAAACAAACTGCTTTATAAATGAAGTGAAACTACTAAGTTGTACATCTTGTTAGACTACACTAACTAGAAAAGTTTGAACTTGCTGCACTAAAGCTTCCCTCAGTAGGAAAGCAACTGATTCCTAGAATCGAACTATCATATTTCACACAGTACAGTGTTCGGCAATGAAGATGTTTGTTTTCTAAACAAACTACTTTACAAAATGAATCGAAACTAGTAAGTTGTACATTTTGTTAGACTACACAAACAAGGAAGGTTTCACTTTGCTGCACTTAACCTTCTTCGTAGGAAATCAACTGATTCCTAGAACCGAACTAACTTATTTCACACAGTACAGGTTTTGACAATGAAGATGTTTGTTTTTGAAAGAAACTACTTTAGATATGAAGCAAATCTAGTATGTTGTGCATCTTGTTAGATTACACTAACTAGAAAAGTTTGAAGTTGCTGCACTAAACCTTCTTCGTAGGAAAGCAACTGATTCCTAGAACCGAGCGAGCTTATTTCACACAGTACAGTGTTAAGCAATGAAGATGTTTGTTTTCTAAAGAAACTACTTTAGAAATGAAGCGAACCTAGTAAGTTGTACATCTTGTTACAAGGAAGGTTTGAAGTTGCTGCACTAAATCCTCTTGTAGGAAAGCAACTGATTCCTAGAACCGAACTCAGTTATTTCATACAGTACAGTGTTCGCAATGAAGATGTTTGTTTTCTAACAAACTACAAATGAAGCGAAACTAGTAAGTTCTATATCTTCTTAGACTTCACAAACAAGGAAGGTTTGAAGTTGCTGCATAACCTTCTTCGTAGGAAAGCAACTGATTCCTAGAACCGAACTAACTTATTTCACACAGTACAATTTTCGGCAATGAAGATGTTTGTTTTTGAAAGAAACTACATTAGATATGAAGCGAATCTAGTATGTTTTACATCTAGTTAGATTACACTAACTAGAAAAGATTGAACTTGCTGCACTAAACCTTCTTTGTAGGAAAGCAACTGATTCCTAGAACCGAACTAGCTTATTTCAGTCAGTACAGTGTTCGGCAATGAAGATGTTTGTTTTCTAAACAAACTACTTTACAAATGAAGCGAAACTAGTAAGTTGTACATCTTCTTAGACTACACAAACAAGGAAGATTTCAAGTTGCTGCACTTAACATTCTTTAAGGAAAGCAACTGATTGCTAGAACCAGAACTAACTTATTTCACACAGTACAGTGTTCGGCAATGAAGATGTTTTTTTTCTAAACAAACTACTTTACAAATGAAGTGAAACTAGTAAGTTGTACATCTTGTTAGACTACACAAACAAGGAAGGTTTGAAGTTGCTGCACTAAACTTTCTTCGTAGGAAAGCAAATGATTCCTAGAACCGATCTAGCTTATTTCACACAGTACAGTGTTCGGCAATGAAGATATTTATTTCCTAAACAAACAACTTTAGAAATGAAGCGATACTACTAATTTGTACATCTTCTTAGATTACACTAACTAGAAATGTTTGAAGTTGCTGCACTAAACCTTGTTCGTAGGAAAGCAACTGATTCCTAGAACCGAACTAACTTATTTCACACAGTACAGTTTTCGGCAATGAAGATGCATGTTTTCTAAACAAACTGCTTTAGAAATGAAGTGAAACTACTAAATTGTACATCTTGTTAGATTACACTAACTAGAAATGTTTGAACATGCTGCACTCAAACTTCTTCGGATTAAAGGAACTGATTCCTAGAACCGAACTAGCTTATTTCACCCAGTACAGTGTTCGGCAATGAAGATGTTTGTTTTCTAAAGAAACTACTTCAGAAATGAACCGAAACTAGTAAGTTGTACATCTTGTTAGACTACACAAACAAGGAAGGTTTGAAGTTGCTGCACAAAACTTTCTTCGTAGGAAAGCAACGGATTGCTAGAACCGAACTAGATTACTTCACACAGTACAGTGTCGCCAATGAAGATGTATGTTTTCTAAACCAACAGCTTTAGAAATGAAGCGAAACTACTAATTTGTACATCTTCTCAAATTACACTAACTAGAAATGTTGGAACTTACTGCACTAAACCTTCTTCGTAGGAAAGCAACTGATTCCTGGAACCGAACTAACTTATTTCACACAGTACAGTGTTCGGCAATGACAATGTTTGTTTTCTAAACAAACTACTTTACAAATGAAGCGAAATTAGTAAGTTGTACATCTTGTTAGACTACACAAACAAGGAAGGTTTCAAGTTGCTGCACTAAACCTTCTTCGTAGGAAAGCAACTGAATCCTAGAACCGAACTAACTTATTTCACACAGTACAGTTTTCGGCAATGAAGATATTTGTTTTTGAAAGAAACTACTTTAGATATGTAGCGAATCTAGTATGTTGTACATCTTGTTAGATTACACTAACTAGAAAAGATTGAACTTGCTGCACTAAACCTTCTTCGTAGGAAAGCAACTGATTCCTAGAACCGAACTAGCTTATTTCACACAGTACAGTGTTCGGCAATGAAGACGGATGTTTTCTAAACAAACTGCTTTAGAAATGAAGTAAAACTACTAAGTTGTACATCTTGTTAGATTACACTAACTAGACATGTTTAAAGTTGCTGCACTAAACCTTCTTCGGAGGAAAGCAACTGATTCCTACAACCAAAATAACTTATTTCACACAGTATAGTTTTTGACAATGAAGATGTATGTTTTCTAAAGAAACTGCTTTAGAAATGAAGTGAAACTACTAACTTGTACATCTTGTTAGAATACACTAACTAGAAAAGTTTGAACTTGCTGCACTAAAACTTCTTCGTAGGAAAGGAACTGATTCCTAGAACCGAACTAGCTTATTTCACACAGTACATTGTTCGGCAATGAAGATGTTTGTTTTCTAAACAAACTACTTTACAAATGAAGTAAAACTGCTAAGTTGTATATCTTGTTAGACTACACAAACAAGGAAGGTTTGAAGTTGCTGCACTATACATTCTTCGTAGCAAAGCAACTAATTCCTAGAACCGAACTAACTTATTTCACAGAGTACAGTTTTCGGCAATGAAGATGTTTGTTTTCTAAACAAACTACTTTAGATATGAAGCAAATCTAGTATGTTGTACATCTTGTTAGATTACACTAACTAGAAAAGATTGTACTTGCTGCACTAAACCTTCTTCGTAGGAAAGCAACTGATTCCTAGAAACGAACTAGCTTATTTCACACAGTACAGTGTCTGGCAATGAAGATGTTTGTTTTCTAAACAAACTACTTTACAAATGAAGCGAAACTAGTAAGTTGTACATCTTGTTATCCTACACAAAGAAGGAAGGTTTGAAGTTGCTGCACTAAAATTTCTTCGTAGGAAAGCAACTGATTCCTAGAACCGAACTAACTTATTTCACACAGTACAGTTTTTGGCAATGAAGATGTATGTTTTCAAAACAAACTGCTTCAGAAATGAAGTGAAACTACTAAGTTGTACATCTTGTTAGACTACACTAACTAGAAAACTTTAAACTTGCTGTACTAAACCTTCTTCGTAGGAAAGCAACTGATTCCTAGAACCGAACTAGCATATTTCACACGGTACAGTGTTCGGCAATGAAGACGGATGTTTTCTAAACAAACTGCTTTAGAAATGAAGTAAAACTACTAAGTTGTACATCTTGTTAGATTACACTAACTAGAACTGTTTAAAGTTGCTGCACTAAACCTTCTTCGGAGGAAAGCAACTGATTCCTACAACCAACTAACTTATTTCACACGTACAGTTTACGAAAATGAAGATGTATGTTTTGTAAACACACTGCTTTAGAAATGAAGCGATACTACTAATTTGTACATCTTCTTAGATTACACTAACTAGAAATGTTTGAAGTTGCTGCACTAAACCATCTTCGTAGGAAAGCAACTGATTCCTACAACCGAACTAACTTATTTCACACTGTACAGTTTTCGGCAATGAAGATGTATGTTTTCTAAACAAACTGCTTTAAAAATGAAGTGAAACTACGAAGTTTTACATCTTGTTAGATTGCACTAACTAGAAAAGTTTGAACTTGCTGCCCTAAACCTTCTTCGTAGGAAAGCAACTGATTCCTAGAACCGAACTAGCTTATTTCCACAGTACAGTGTTGGCAATGACGATGTTTGTTTTCTAAACAAACTGCTTTACAAATGAAGTGAAACTGCTAAGTTGTATATCTTGTTACACTGCACAAACAAGGAAGGTTTGAAGTTGCTGCGCTAAACTTTCCTCGTAGGAAAGCAACTGATTCCTAGAACCGAACTAACTTATTTCACACAGTACAGTTTTTAGGCAATGAAGATGATTGTTTTCTAAACAAACTACTTTAGAAATGAAGCAAATCTAGTATGTTGTACATCTTGTTGGATTACACTAACTAGAAAAGATTGAACTTGCTGCACTAAACCTTCTTCGTAGGATAGCAACTGATTCCTAGAACCGAACTAGCTTATTTCACACAGTACAGTGTTCGGCAATGAAGATGTTTGTTTTCTAAACAAACTACTTTACAAATGAAGCGAAAATAGTAAGTTGTACATCTTGTTACACTACACAAACAAGGAAGGTTTGAAGTTGCTGCACTAAACTTTCTTTGTAGGAAAGCAACTGATTCCTAGAACCGAACTAACTTATTTCACATAGTACAGTTTTCGACAATGAAGATGTATGTTTTCTAAACAAACTGCTTCAGAAATGAAGTGAAAGTACTAAGTTGTACATCTTGTTAGACTACACTAACTAGAAAACTTTGAACTTGCTGTACTAAACATTCTTCGTAGGAAAGCAAAAGATTCCTACAACCAAACTAACTTATTTCACACAGTACAGTTTTTCGACAATGAAGATGTATGTTTTCTAAACAAACAACTTTAGAAATGAAGCGATACTACTAATTTGTACATCTTCTTCGATTACACTATCTAGAAACGTTTGAACTTGCTTCACTAAACCTTCTTCGCAGGAAAGCAACTGATTCCTAGGACCGAACGAGCTTATTTCACACAGTACAGTGTTCGGCCATGAAGATGTTTGTTTTCTAAACAAACTGATTTAGAAATGAAGTGAGACTACTAAGTTGTACATCTTGTTAGATTACACTAACTAGAAATGTTTGAACTTGCTGCACTAAACCTTCTTCGTAGGAAAGCAACTGATTCGTAGAACCGAAATAACTTATTTCACACAGTACATTTTTCGGCAATGAAGATGTATGTTTTCTAAACAAACTGCTTTAGAAATGAAGTTAAACTACTAAGTGGTACATCTTGTTAGATTACCCTAACTAGAAAAGTTTCAACTTGCTGCACTAAACCTTCTTCGTAGGCAAGCAACTGATTCCTAGAACCGAACTAGCTTATTTCACACAGTACAGTGTTCGGCAATGAAGATGTTTGTTTTCTAAAGAAACTACTTTAGAAATGAAGCGAAACTAGTAAGTTGTACATCCTGTTAGACTACACAATCAAGGAAGGTTTCAAGTTGCTGCACTAAACTTTCTTCGTAGGAAAGCAACTGATTCCTAGAACCGAACTAACTTATTTCACACAGTACAGTTTTCGGCAATGAAGATATATGTTTTCTAAAAAAACTGCTTTAGAAATGAAGCGAAACTAGTAAGTTGTACATCTTGTTAGACTACACAATCAAGGAAGGTTTGAAGTTGCTGCAGTAAACCTTCTTCGTAGGAAAGCAAATGATTCCTAGCACCGAACAAGCTTATTTCACAAGGTACAGTGTTCGGCAATGAAGATGTTTGTTTTCTAAACAAACAACGTTAGAAATGAAGCGATACTACTAATTTGTACATCTTCTTAGATTACACTAACTAGAAATGTTTGAAGTTGCTGCACTAAACCTTCTTCGTAGTAAAGCAACTGATTCCTACAACCGAACTAACTTATTTCACACAGTACAGTTTTCGGTAATGAAGATGTATGTTTTCTAAACAAACTGCTTTAGAAATGAAGTGAAACTACTGAGTTGTACATCTTGTTAGATTACACTAACTAGAAATGTTTGAACTTGCTGCACTAAACCTTCTTCGTAGGAAAGCAACTGATTCCTAGAATCGAACTAGCTTATTTCACACAGTACAGTGTTCGGCAATGAAGATGTTTGTTTTCTACAGAAACTACTCTAGAAATGAAGCGAAACTAGTAAGTTGTACATCTTGTTAGACTACACAAACAAGGAAGGTTTGAAGTTGCTGCACTTAACCTTCTTCGTAGGAAACCAAATGATTCCTAGAACCGAACTAGCTTATTTCACACAGTACAGTGTTAGGCAATGAAGATATTTGTTTTCTAAACAAACTGATTTAGAAATGAAGTGAAACTACTAAGTTGTACATCTTGTTAGATTACACTAACTAGAAATGTTTGAACTTGCTGGACTAAACCTTCTTCGTAGGAAAGCAACTGCTTCGTAGAACCGAACTAACTTATTTCACACAGTACAGTTTTCGAGAATGAACATGTATGTTTTCTAAACAAACTGCTTTAGAAATGAAGTGAAACTACTAAGTTGTACATCTTGTTAGATTACACTAACTAGAAAAGTTTGAACTTGCTGCACTAAACCTTCTTCGTAGGAAAGCAACTGATTCCTAGGACCGAACTAACTTATTTCACACAGTACAGTGTTCGGCAATGAAGATGTTTGTTTTCTAAACAAACTGCTTTAGAAATTAAGTGAAACTACTAAGTTGTACATCTTGTTAGATTACACTAACTAGAAAAGTTTGAACTTGCTGCACTAAACCTTCTTCGTAGGAAAGCAACTGATTAGAACCTAGCTAGCTTATTTCACACACTACACAATGAAGATGTTTGTTTTCTAAACAAGCTACTTTACAAATGAAGCCAAAGTAGTAAGTTCTACATCTTGTTAGACTACACAAACAAGGAAGGTTTCAAGTTGCTGCACTTAATCGTAGGGAAAGCAACTCATTCCTAGATGTTTACAGTTTTTCGGCAATGAAGAAGTTTGTTTTCTAAACAAACTACTTTTAAAATGAAGTGAAACTAGTAAGTTGTACATCTTGTTAGTTTCAAGTTTACACTTAACTAGAAAAGTTTGAAACTAATTTATTTGCAGTTTTTGCACTTTAAACCTTCTTGTTGTACATCTTGTTAGGAAAGCAACTGCACTAAATTCCTAGAACTAGAACTGAACTAGCTTATTTCACACAGTACAGTGTTTGGCAATGAAGATGTTTGTTTTCTAAACAAACTACTTTAGATATGAAGCCAATCTAGTAAGTTGTACATCTTGTTAGATTACACTAACTAGAAAAGGTTTCAAGTTGCTGCACTAAACCTTCTTCGTAGGAAAGCAACTGATTCCTAGAATAGAACTAGCTTATTTCACACAGTACAGTGTTCGGCAATGAAGATGTTTGTTTTCTAAACAAACTACTTTAGAAATGAAGCGAAACTAGTAAGTTGTACATCTTGTTAGACTACACAAACAAGGAAGGTTTCAAGTTGCTGCACACTTTCTTACTTTAGGAAAGCAACTGATTCCTAGAACAATCGAACTAACTTAACCAGTTTTCTTGAAGATATATGTTTTCTAAAAACTGCTTTAGAAATGAAGCGAAACTAGTAAGTTGATCTTGTTTCACAATCAAGGAAGGTTTGAAGTTGCTGCAGTAAACCTTAACAAATGATTTCACACAAGCTTATTTACAGTACAGTTTGGCAATGAAGATGTTTGTTTTTAAACAAACAACTTTAGAAATGAAGCGAATACTACTAATTTGTACATCTTCTTAGATTACACTAACTAGAAATGTTTGAACTTGCTGCACTAAACCTTCTTCGTAGTAAAGCAACTGATTCCTAGAACTGAACTAGCTCATTTCACACAGTACAGTTTTCGGTAATGAAGATGTTTGTTTTCTAAACAAACTGCTTTAGAAATGAAGCAAAACTACTGAGTTGTACATCTTGTTAGATTACACTAACTAGAAATGTTTGAACTTGCTGCACTAAACCTTCTTCGTAGGAAAGCAACTGATTCCTAGAACCGAACTAGCTTATTTCACACAGTACAGTGTTCGGAAATGAAGATGTTTGTTTTCTAAAGAAACTACTCTAGAAATGAAGCGAAACTAGTAAGTTGTACATCTTGTTAGACTACACAAACAAGGAAGGTTTGAAGTTGCTGCACTAAACCTTCTTAGTAGGATAGGAAATGATTCCTAAACCGAACTAGCTTATTTCACAAAGTACAGTGTTGGCAATGAAGATGTTTGTTTTCTAAACAAACAACTTTAGAAATGAAGCGATACTACTAATTTGTACATCTACTCAGATTACACTAACTAGAAATGTTTGAAGTTGCTGCACTAAACCTTCTTCGTAGGAAAGCAACTGATTCCTACCACCGAACTAACTTATTTCACACAGAACAGTTTTCGGCAATGAAGATGTATGTTTTCTAAACAAACTGCTTCAGAAATGAAGTGAAACTACTAAGTTGTACATCTAGTTAAACTACACTAAGTAGAAAAGTTTGAAGTTGCTGCACTAAACCTTCTTCGTAGGAAAGCAACTGATTCCTAGAATCGAACTAGCTTATTTCACACAGTACAGTGTTCGGCAATGAAGATGTTTATTTTCTAAACAAACTACTTTACAAATGAAGCGAAACTAGTAAGTTGTACATCTTGTTAGACTACACAAACAAGGAAGGTTTGAAGTTGCTGCACTAAACCTTCTTCGTAGGAAAGCAACTGATTCCTACAACCGAACTAACTTATTTCACACAGTACAGTTTTCGGCAATGAAGATGTATGTTTTCTAAACAAACTGCTTTAGAAATGAAGTGAAACTACTAAGTTGTACATCTTGTTAGAGTACACTAACCAGAAAAACTTGAACTTGCTGCACTAAACCTTCATCGTAGGAAAGGAACTGATTCCTAGAACCGAACTAGCTTATTGCACACAGTACAGTGTTCGGCAATGAAGATGTTTATTTTCTAAACAAACTACTTTACAAATGAAGCGAAACTAGTAAGTTGTACATCTTGTTAGACTACACAAGCGAGGAAGGTTTGAAGTTGCTGCACTAAACCTTCTTCGTAGGAAAGCAACTGATTCCTACAACCGAACTAACTTATTTCACACAGTACAGTTTTGGGCAATGAAGATGTATGTTTTCTAAACAAACTGCTTTATAAATGAAGTGAAACTACTAAGTTGTACATCTTGTTAGACTACACTAACTAGAAAAGTTTGAACTTGCTGCACTAAAGCTTCCTCGTAGGAAAGCAACTGATTCCTAGAATCGAACTATCATATTTCACACAGTACAGTGTTCGGCAATGAAGATGTTTGTTTTCTAAACAAACTACTTTACAAATGAATCGAAACTAGTAAGTTGTACATTTTGTTAGACTACACAAACAAGGAAGGTTTCACTTTGCTGCACTTAACCTTCTTCGTAGGAAATCAACTGATTCCTAGAACCGAACTAACTTATTTCACACAGTACAGGTTTTGGCAATGAAGATGTTTGTTTTTGAAAGAAACTACTTTAGATATGAAGCAAATCTAGTATGTTGTGCATCTTGTTAGATTACACTAACTAGAAAAGTTTGAAGTTGCTGCACTAAACCTTCTTCGTAGGAAAGCAACTGATTCCTAGAACCGAACGAGCTTATTTCACACAGTACAGTGTTCGGCAATGAAGATGTTTGTTTTCTAAAGAAACTACTTTAGAAATGAAGCGAACCTAGTAAGTTGTACATCTTGTTACAAGGAAGGTTTGAAGTTGCTGCACTAAATCCTCTTGTAGGAAAGCAACTGATTCCTAGAACCGAACTCAGTTATTTCATACAGTACAGTGTTCGGCAATGAAGATGTTTGTTTTCTAACAAACTACAAATGAAGCGAAACTAGTAAGTTCTATATCTTCTTAGACTTCACAAACAAGGAAGGTTTGAAGTTGCTGCACTTAACCTTCTTCGTAGGAAAGCAACTGATTCCTAGAACCGAACTAACTTATTTCACACAGTACAATTTTCGGCAATGAAGATGTTTGTTTTTGAAAGAAACTACATTAGATATGAAGCAAATCTAGTATGTTTTACATCTAGTTAGATTACACTAACTAGAAAAGATTGAACTTGCTGCACTAAACCTTCTTTGTAGGAAAGCAACTGATTCCTAGAACCGAACTAGCTTATTTCAGTCAGTACAGTGTTCGGCAATGAAGATGTTTGTTTTCTAAACAAACTACTTTACAAATGAAGCGAAACTAGTAAGTTGTACATCTTCTTAGACTACACAAACAAGGAAGATTTCAAGTTGCTGCACTTAACATTCTTCGTAGGAAAGCAACTGATTGCTAGAACCGAACTAACTTATTTCACACAGTACAGTGTTCGGCAATGAAGATGTTTTTTTTCTAAACAAACTACTTTACAAATGAAGTGAAACTAGTAAGTTGTACATCTTGTTAGACTACACAAACAAGGAAGGTTTGAAGTTGCTGCACTAAACTTTCTTCGTAGGAAAGCAAATGATTCCTAGAACCGATCTAGCTTATTTCACACAGTACAGTGTTCGGCAATGAAGATATTTATTTCCTAAACAAACAACTTTAGAAATGAAGCGATACTACTAATTTGTACATCTTCTTAGATTACACTAACTACTAAGTTGTACATCTTGTTAGATTACACTAACTAGAAATGTTTAAAGTTCCTGCACTAAACCTTCTTCGGAGGAAAGCAACTGATTCCTACAACCAAATTAACTTATTTCACACAGTACAGTTTTCGACAATGAAGATGTATGTTTTCTAAACAAACTGCTTTAGAAATGAAGTGAAACTACTAACTTGTACATCTTGTTAGATTACACTAACTAGAAATGTTTGAACTTGCTGCACTAAACCTTCTTCGTAGGAAAGGAACTGATTCCTAGAACCGAACTAGCTTACTTCACACAGTATAGTGTCGCCAATGAAGATGTACGTTTTCTAAACCAACTGCTTTAGAAATGAAATGCAACTACTAATTTGTACATCTTCTTAGATTACACTAAGTAGAAATGTTTGAACTTATTGCACTAAACCTTCTTCGTAGGAAAGCAACTCATTCCTAGAACCGAACTAGCTTATTTCACACAGTACAGTGTTCGGCAATGACGATGTTTGTTTTCTAAACAAACTACTTTACAAATGAAGCGAAACTAGTACGTTGTACATCTTGTTAGACTACACAAACAAGGAAGGTTTCAAGTTGCTGCACTAAACCTTCTTCGTAGGAAAGCAACTGATTCCTAGAACCAAACTAACTTATTTCACACAGTACATTTTTCGGCAATGAAGATGTTTGTTTCTGAAAGAAACTACTTTAGATATGAAGCGAATCTAGCATGTTGTACATCTTGTTAGATTACGCTTACTATAAAAGTTTGAACTTGCTGCACTAAAGCTTCTTCGTAGGAAAGCAACTGATTCCTAGAACCGAACTAGCTTATTTCACACAGTACAGTGTTCGGCAATGAAGATGTTTGTTTTCTAAAGAAACTACTTTAGAAATGAAGCGAAACTAGTAAGTTGTACATCTTGTTAGACTACACAATCAAGGAAGGTTTGACGTTGCTGCACTAAACCTTCTTCGTAGGAAAGCAACTGATTCCTAGAACCGAACTAACTTATTTCACACAGTACAGTTTTTGGCAATGAAGATGTTTGTTTTCTAAACAAACTAATTTAGAAATGAAGCGAAACTAGTAAGTTGTACATCTTGTTAGACTACAAAAACAAGGAAGGTTTCAAGTTGCTGCACTTAACCTTCTTCGTAGGAAAGCAAATAATTCCTACAACCAAACTAACTTATTTCACAAAGTACAGTTTTCGACAATGAAGATGTATGTTTTGTAAACAAACTGCTTTAGAAATGAAGTGAAACTACTAACTTATACATCTTGATAGATTACACTAACTAGAAAAGTTTGAACTTGCTACACTAAACCTTCTTCGTAGGAAAGCAACTGAGTCCTAGAACCGAACTAACTTATTTCACACAGTACAGTTTTCGGCAATGAAGATGTATGTTTTTGAAAGAAACTACTTTAGATATGAAGCGAATCTAGTATGTTGTACATCTTGCTAGACTACACTAACTAGAAAAGTTTGAACTTGCTGCACTAAACCTTCTTCGTAGGAAAGCTACTGATTCCTAGAACCGAACGAGCTTATTTCACACAGTACAGTGTTCGGCAATGAAGATGTTTGTTTTCTACACAAACTACTTTACAAATGAAGCGAAACTAGTAAGTTGTACATGTTGTTATACAACACAAACAAGGTAGGTTTGAAGTTGCTGCACTAAACTTTCTTCTTAGGAAAGCAACTGATTCCTAGAACCGAACTAACTTATTTCACACAGTACAGTTTTCGGCAATGAAGATGTATGTTTTCTAAACAAACTGCTTTAGAAATGAAGTGAAACTACTAAGTTGTACACCTTGTTAGACTACACTAACGAGAAAAGTTTGAAATTGCTGCACTAAACCTTCTTTGTAGGAAAGCAACTGATTCGTAGACCCGAACTAGCTTATTTCACACAGTACAGTGTTCGGCAATGAAGATGTTTATTTTCAAAACAACCTACTTTACAAATGAAGAGAAACTAGTAAGTCGTACATATTGTTAGACTACACAAACAAGGAAGGTTTGAAGTTGCTGCAGTAAATCGTCTTCGTAGGAAAGCAACTGATTCCTACAACCGAACTAACTTATTACACACAGTACTGTTTTCGGCAATGAAGATGTCTGTTTTCTAAACAAACTACTTTAGAAATGAAGCGATTCTTATAAGTTGTACATCCTGTTAGACTACACAAACAGGGAAGGTTTGAAGTTGCTGCACTAAACCTTCTTCGTAGGATAGCAACTGATTCCTAGAACCGAACTAACTTATTTCACACGGTACAGTGTTCGACAATGAAGATGTATGTTTTCTAAACAAACTGCTTTAGAAATGAAGGAAAACGCCTATGTTGTACACTTTTTAGATTACACTAACTAGAAATGTTTGAAGTTGCTGCACTAAACCTTCTTCGTAGGAAAGGAACTGATTCCTAGAACCGAACTAGCTTATTTCACCCAGTACAGTGTTCGGCAATGGAGATGTTTGTTTTCTAAAGAAACTACTTTAGAAATGAAGCGAAACTAGTAAGTTGTGCATCTTGTTAGACTACACAAACAAGGAAGGTTTCAAGTTGCTGCACTAAACCTTCTTCGTTGGAAAGCAACTGATTCCTATAATCGAACTAGCTTATTTCACACAGTACAGTGTTCGGCAATGAAGATGTTTGTTTTCTAAACAAAAAACTTTAGAAACTAGTAAGTTGTACATCTTGTTAGACTACACAAACGAGGAAGGTTTGAAGTTGCTGCACTAAACCTTCTTCTTAGGAAAGCAACTGATTCCTAGAACCGAACTAACTTATTTCACACGGTACAGTGTTCGGCAATGAAGATGGATGTTTTCTAAACAAACTGCTTTAGAAATGAAGTAAAACTAGTAAGTTGTACATCTTGTTAGATTAGAGTAACTAGAAATGTTTGAAGTTGCTGCACTAACCCTTCTTCGTAGGAGAGCAACTGATTCCTACAACCAAACTAACTTATTTCACACAGTACAGTTTTCAACAATGAAGATGTATGTTTTCTAAACAAACTGCTTTAGAAATGAAGTGAAACTACTAACTTGTACATCTTGTTAGATTACACTAACTAGAAAAGTTTGAACTTGCTGCACTAAACCTTCTTCGTAGGAAAGGAACTGATTCCCAGAACCGAACTAGCTTACTTCACACAATACAGTGTTCGGCAATGAAGATTTTTGTTTTCTAAACAAACTACTTTACAAATGAAGCGAAACTAGTAAGTTGTACATCTTCTTAGATTACACAAACAAGGAAGGTTTCAAGTTGCTGCACTAAACCTTCTTCGTAGGAAAGCAACTGATTCCTAGAGCCAAACTAACTTATTTCACACAGTACAGTTTTCGGCAATGAAGATGTTTGTTTTTGAAAGAAACTACTTTAGATATGAAGCGAATCTAGTAAGTTGTACACCTTGTTAGATTACACTAAGTAGAAAAGTTTGAAGTTGCTGCACTAAACCTTCTTCGTAGGAAAGCAACTGATTCCTAGAACCGAACTAGCTTATTTCACACAGTACAGTGTTCGGCAATGAAGATGTTTGTTTTCTAAACAAATTACTTTACAAATGAAGCGAAACTGCTAAGTTGTACATCTTGTTAGACTACACAATCAAGCAAGGTTTGAAGTTCCTCCACTAAATCTTCTTCGTAGGAAAGCAACTGATTCCTAGAACTGAACTAACTTATTTCACACAGTACAGTTTTAGGCAATGAAGATGTTTGTTTTCTAAACAAACTACTTTAGATATGAAGCAAATCTAGTATGTTGTACATCTTGTTAGATTACACTATCTACAAAAGATTGAACTTGCTGCACTAAACCTTCTTCGTAGGAAAGCAACTGATTCCTAGAACCAAACTAGCTTATTTCACACAGTACAGTGTTTGGCAATGACGATGTTTGTTTTCTAAACAAACTACTTTACAAATGAGGCGAAACTAGTAAGTTGTACATCTTGTTATACTACATAAACAAGGAAGGTTTGAAGTTGCTGCACTAAACTTTCTTCGTAGGAAAGCAACTGATTCCTAGACCCGAACTAACTTATTTCACACAGTACAGTTTTCGGCAATGAAGATGTATGTTTTATAAACAAACTGCTTTAGAAATGAAGTGAAACTACTAAGTTGTACATCTTGTTAGACTACACTAACTAGAAAAGTTTGAACTTGCTGCACTAAACCTTCTTCGTAGGAAAGCAACTGATTCCTAGAATTGAACTAGCTTATTTCAAACAGTACAGTGTTCGCAATGAAGATGTTTGTTTTCTAAACATACTACTTTACAAATGAAGCGAAACTGCTAAGATGTACATCTTGTTTGACTACACAAACAAGGAAGGTTTGAAGTTGCTGCACTAAATATTCTACGTAGGAAAGCAACTGATTCCTTGAACCGAACTAACATATTTCACAAAATACAGTTTTTGGCAATGAAGATGTTTGTTTTTGAAAGAAACTACTTTTGTTATGAAGCGAATCTAGTATGTTGTACATCTTGTTAGATTACACTAACTAGAAAAGGTTGAACTTGCTGCACTAAACCTACTTCGAAGGAAACCAACTTATTCCTAGAACCGAACGAGCTTATTTCACACAGTACAGTGTTTGGAAATGAAGATGTTTGTTTTCTAAACAAACTACCTTACAAATGAAGGGAAACTAGTAAGTTGTACATCTTGTTACACTACACAAGCAAGGAAGGTTTCAAGTTGCTGCACTAAACCTTCTTCGTAGGAAAGCAACTGATTCCTAGAACCGAAGTAGCTTATTTCACACAGTACAGTGTTAGGCAATGAAGATGTTTGTTTTTTAAACAAACTACATTACAAATGAAGCTAAACGGCTAAGATGTACATCTTGTTAGACTACACAAACAAGAAAGGTTTAAATTTGCTGCACTAAATCTTCTTCGTAGGAAAGCAACTGATTCCTAGAACCGAATTAACTTATTTCACACGGAACAGTGTTCGGCAATGAAGATGTATGTTTTCTAAAGAAACTGATTTAGAAATGAAGTGAAACTCTTAAATTGTACATCTTGTTAGATTACACTAACTAGAAATGTTTGAACTTGCTGCACTAAACCTTCTTCGGAGGAAAGGAACTGATTCCTAGAGAGAACTAGCTTATTTCACCCAGTACAGTGTAGGGCAATGAAGATGTTAGTTTTCTAAAGAAACTACTTTAGAAATGAAGCGAAACTAGTAAGTTGTACATCTTTTTAGACTACACAAACAAGGAAGGTTTGAAGTTGCTGCACAAAACTTTCTTTGTAGGAAAGCAACTGATTCCTAGAAGCTTAACTAGCTTACTTCACACAGTACAGTGTCTCCAATGAAGATGTATGTTTTCTAAACCAACTGCTTTAGAAATGAAGCGAAACTACTAATTTGTACATCTTCCTAGATTACACTAACTAGAAATGTTTGAACTTACTGCACTAAACCTTCTTCGTAGGAAAGCAACTGATTCCTAGAACCCGATCTAGCTTATTTCACCCAGTACAGTGTTCGGCAATGACGATGTTTGTTTTCTAAACAAACTACTTTACAAATGAAGCGAAACTAGTAAGTTGTACATCTTGTTAGACTACACAAACAAGGAAGGTTTCAAGTTGCTGCACTAAACCTTCTTTGTAGGAAAGCAACTGATTCTTAGAACCAAACTAACTTATTTCACACAGTACAATTTTCAGCAATGAAGATGTATGTTTTCTAAAAAACTGCTTTAGAAATGAAGTGGAACTACTAAGTTGTACATCTTGTTAGACTACACTATCTAGAAAAGTTTGAAGTTGCTGGACTAAACCTTCTTCGTAGGAAAGAAACTGATTCCTAGAACCGAAATAGCTTATTTCACACAGTACAGTGTTCGGCAATGAAGAAGTTGGTTTTCTAAACAAACAACTTTAGAAATGAAGCGAAACTAGTAAGTTGTACATCTTTTTATACTACACAAACAAGGAAGATTTGAAGTTGCTGCACTAAACTTTCTTCGTAGGAAAGCATCTGATTCCTAGAACCGAACTAACTTATTTCACACAGTACAGTTTTCGGCAATGAAGATGTATGTTTTCTAAACAAACTGCTTTAGAAATGAAACGAAACTACTAATTTGTACATATTATTAGATTACACTAACTAGAAATGTTTGAAGTTGCTGCACTAAACTTTCTTCGTAGGAAAGCAACTGATTCCTACAACCAAACTAACTTATTTCACACAGTACAGTTTTCGGCAATGAAGATGTATGTTTACTAAACAAACTGCTTTAGAAATGAAGTGAAACAACTAAGTTGTACATCTTGTTAGACTACACTAACTAGAAAAGTTTGAACTTGCTGCACTAAACCTTCTTCATAGGAAAGCAACTGATTCCTAGAATCGAACTAGCTTATTTCACACAGTACAGTGTTCGGCAATGAAGATGTTTGTTTTCTAAACAAACAATTTTAGAAATGAAACGAACCTAGTAAGTTGTACATCTTGTTAGCCTACACAAACGAGGAAGGTTTGAAGTGGCTGCATTAAACCTTCTTCGTAGGAAAGCAACTGATTCTTAGAACCGAAATAACTTATTTCACACAGTACAGTTTTTGGCAATGAAAATTTTGTTTTTGAAACAAACTACTTTACATATGAAGCGAATCAAGTAAGTGTACATCTTGTTACATAACACTAACTAGAAAAGTTTGAACTTGCTGCACTAAACCTTCTTCGTAGGAAAGGAACTGATTCCTAGAACCGAACTAGCTTACTTCACACAGTACAGTGTCGCCAATGAAGATGTATGTTTTGTAAACGAACTGCTTTAGAAATGAAGCGAAACTACTAATTTGTACATCTTCTTAGATTACACTAACTAGAAACGTTTGAACTTATTGCACTAAACCTTCTTCGTAGGAAAGCAACTGATTCCTAGAACCGAACTAGCTTATGTCACACAGTACAATGTTCGGTAATGACGATGTTTGTTTTCTAAACAAACTACTTTACAAATGAAGCGAAACTAGTAAGTTGTACATCTTGTTAGACTACACAAACAAGGAAGGTTTCAAGTTGCTGGAATAAACCTTCTTCCTAGGAAAGCATGTGATTCCTAGAACCGAACTAGCTTATTTCACACAGTACAGTTTTCGGCAATGAAGATGTATGTTTTCTAAACAAACTACTTTACAAATGAAGTTAAACTGCTAAGTTGTACATCTTGTTAGACTACACAAACAAGGAAGGTTTGAAGTTGCTGCACTAAACTTTCTTCGTAGGAAAGCAACTGATTCCTAGAACCGAACTAACTTATTTCACACAGTACAGTTTTTGGCAATGAAGATGTTTGTTTTCTAAACAAACTACTTTAGAAATGAAGCGAATCTACTAAGTTGTATATCTTGTTAGACTACACAAACAGGGCAGGTTTGAAGTTGCTGCACTAAACCTTCTTCGTAGGATAGCACCTGAATCCTAGAACCGAACTAACTTATTTCACACGGTACAGTGTTCTGAAATGAAGATGTATGTTTTCTAAACAAACTGCTTTAGAAATGAAGGAAAACTCCTAAGTTGTACGTTTTTTAGATTACACTAACTAGAAATGTTTGAAGTTGCTGCACTAAACCTTCTTCGTAGGAAAGCAACTGATTCCTAGAACCGAACTAGCTTATTTCACCCAGTACAGTGTTCGGCAATGAAGATGTTTGTTTTCTAAAGAAACTACTTTAGAAATGAAGCGAAAATAGTAAATTGTACATCTTGTTAGACTACACAAACAAGGGAGGTTTCAAGTTGCTGCACTAAACCTCCTTCGTTGGAAAGCAACAGATTCCTAGAATCGAACTAGCTTATTTCACACAGTACAGTGTTCGGCAATGAAGATGCTTGTTTTCTAAACAAACTACTTTACAAATGAAGCGAAACTGCTAAGATGTACATCTTGTTACAAGGAAGGTTTGAAGTTGCTGCACTAAAACTTCTTCGTAGGAAAGCAACTGATTCTTAGAACCAAACTAACTTATTTCAAACAGTACAATTTTCAGCAATGAAGATGTATGTTTTCTAAAAAACTGCTTTAGAAATGAAGTGAAACTACTAAGTTGTACATCTTGGTAGATTACACTGACTAGAAAAGTTTGAAGTTGCTGGACTAAACCTTCTTCGTAGGAAAGCAACTGATTCCTAGAACCGAACTAGCTTATTTCACACAGTACAGTGTTCAGCAATGAAGATGTTTGGTTTCTAAACAAACTACTTTACAAATGAAGTGAAAGTGCTAAGTTGTACATGTTGTTAGACTACACAAACAAGGAAGGTTTGAAGTTGCTACACTAAACTTTCTTCGTAGGAAAGCAACTGATTCCTAGAACCGAACTAACTTATTTCACACAGTACAGTTTTCGGCAATGAAGATGTTTGTTTTCTAAACAAACTACTTTAGAAATGAAGCGACTCTACTAAGTTGTATATCTTGTTAGACTACACAAACAGGGCAGGTTTGAAGTTGCTGCACTAAACTTTCTTCGTAGGATAGCAACTGATTCCTAGAACCGAACTAACTTATTTCACACGGTACAGTGTTCGGCAATGAAGATGTATGTTTTCTAAACAAACTGCTTTAGAAATGAAGGAAAACTCCTAAGTTATACATTTTTTAGATAACACTAACTAGAAATGTTTGAAGTTGCTGCACTAAACCTTCTTCGTAGGAAAGCAACTGATTCCTAGAACCGAACTAGCTTATAACACCCAGTACAGTGTTCGTCAATGAAGATGTTTGTTTTCTAAAGAAACTACTTTAGAAAGGAAGCGAAACTGATAAGTTGTACTTCTTGTTAGACTACACAAACAAGGAAGGTTTCAAGTTGCTGCACTAAACCTTCTTCGTTGGAAAGCAACAGTTTCCTAGAATCGAACTAGCTTATTTCAAACAGTACAGTGTTCGGCAATGAAGATGTTTGCTTTCTAAACAAACTACTTTACAAGTGAAGCGAAACGGCTAAGATATACATCTTGTTAGACTACACAAACAAGGAAGGTTTTAACTTGCTGCACTAAATCTTCTTCGTAGGAAAGCAACTTATTCCTAGAACCTAACTAACTTATTTCACACGGAACAGTGTTTGGCCATGAAGATGTATGTTTTCTAAACAAACTGCTTTAGAAATGAAGTGAAACTACTAAATTGTACATCTTGTTAGATTACACTAACTAGAAATGTTTGAACTTGCTGCACTAAACCTTCTTCGGAGGAAAGGAACTGATTACTAGAACCGAACTAGCTTATTTCACCCAGAACAGTATAGGGCTATGAAGATGTTTGTTTTCTAAAGAAACTAATTTAGAAATGAAGCGAAACTAGTAAGTTGTACATCTTGTTAGACTACACAAACAAGTAAGGTTTGAAGTTGCTGCACTAAACTTTCTTCGTAGTAAAGCAACTGATTCCTAGAACCGAAGTAGCTTACTTCAAACAGTACAGTGTCGCTAATGAACATGTATGTTTTCTAAACCAACTGCTTTAGAAATGAAGCGAAACTACTAATTTGTACATCTTCTTAGATTATACTAACTGAAAATGTTTGAAATTACTGCACTAAACTTTCTTCGTAGGAAAGCAACTGATTCCTAGAACTGAACTAGCTTATTTCACACAGGACCGTGTTCGGTAATGACGATGTTTGTTTTCTAAACAAACTACTTTAGAAATGAAGCGAAACTGCTAAGATGTGCATCTTGTTAGACTACACGAACAAGTAAGGGTTGAAGTTGGTACACTAAACCTTCTTCGTTTGAAAGTAACTGATTCCTAGAACCGAACTAACTTATTTCACACAGTACAGTTTTCGGCAATGAAGATGTTTGTTTTCTAAACAAACTACTTTAGAAATGAAGGGAAACTAGTAAGTTGTACATCTTGTTATACTACACAAACAAGGAAGGTTTGAAATTAATGCACTACACTTTCTTCGTAGGAAAGCAACTGATTCCTAGAACCGAACTAACTTATTTCACAGTACAGTTTTTCGTCAATGAAGATGAATGTTTTCTTAACAAACTGCATTAGAAATGAAGTGGAACTACTAACTTGTACATCTTGTTAGATTACACTAACTAGAAATGTTTGAACTTGCTGCACTAAACCTTCTTCGGAGGAAAGGAACTGATTCCTAGAACGTAACTAGCTTATTTCAACCAGTACAGTGTTCCGCAATGAGGATGTTTGTTTTCTACAGAAACTACTTTAGAAATGAAGCGAAACTAGTAAGTTGTACATCTTGTTAGACTACACAAACAAAGAAGGTTTGAAGTTGCTGCACAAAACTTTCTTCGTAGGAAAGCAACTGATTCCTAGAAGCGAACTAGCTTACTTCACACAGTACAGTGTCGAAAATGAAGGTGTATGTTTTCTAAACCAACTGCTTTAGAAATGAAGCGAAACTACTAGTTTGTACATCTTCCTAGATTACGCTAACTAGAAATGTTTGAACTTACTGCACTAAACCTTCTTCGTAGGAAAGCAACTGATTCCTAGAACCGAACTAGGTTATTTCACCCAGGACAGTGTTCGCAATGACGATGGTTTTTTTCTAAACAAACTACTTTACAAATGAAGCGAAACTAGTAAGTTGTACACCTTGTTAGACTACACAAACAAGGAAGGTTTCAAGTTGCTGCACTAAACCTTCTTCGTAGGAAAGCAACTGATTCCTAGAACCGAACTTACTTATTTCACACAGTACAGGTTTCGGCAATGAAGATGTTTGTTTTTGAAAGAAACTACTTGAGATATGAAGCGAATCTAGTATGTTGTACATCTTGTTAGATTACACTAACTAGAAAAGTTTGAACTTCCTGCACTAAACCGTCTTCGTAGGAAAGCCACTGATTCCTAGAACCGAACTAGCTTATTTCACACAGTACAGGGTTCGTGAATGAAGATGTTTGTTTTCCAAACAAACTACGTTACAAATAAAGGGAAACTAGTAAGTTGTACATCTTGTGATTCTACACAAACAAGGAAGTTTTGAAGTTGTCGCACTAAACTTTCTTCGTAGGAAAGCAACAGATTCCTAGGACCGAACGAGCTTGTTTCACACAGTACAGTGTTCGGCAATGAATATGTTTGTTTTCTAAACAAACTACTTTACAAATGAAGCGAAACTAGTAAGTTGTACATCTTTTTAGACTACACAAACAAGGAAGGTTTGAAGTTGCTGCACTAAATCTTCTTCGTAGGAAAGCAACTGATTCCTAGAACCGAACTAACTTATTTCACACGGAACAGTGTTCGGCAATGAAGATGTATGTTTTCTAAACAAACTGCTTTAGTAATGAAGTGAAACTACTAAATTGTACATCTTGTTAGATTACACTAACTAGAAAAGTTTGAACTTGCTGCTCTAAACCTTCTTCGGAGGAAAGGACCTGATTCCTAGAACCGAACTAGCTTATTTCACCCAGTACAGTGTTCGGCAATGAGGATGTTTCTTTTCTAAACAAACTACTTTACAAATGAAGCGAAACTAGTAAGTTGTACATCTTGTTATACTACACAAACAAGGAAGTTTTGAAGTTGCTGCAGTAAAATTTCTTCGTAGGAAAGTAACTGATTCCTAGAACCGAAATAACTTATTTCACACAGTACAGTTGTCGGCAATGAAGATGTATGTTTTCTAAACAAACTGCTTTAGAAATGAAGTGAAACTACGAAGTTGTACATCTTGTTAAACTACTCTGACTAGAGAAGTTTGAACTTGCTGCACTAAATCTTCTTCGTAGGAAAGCAACTAATTCCTAGAATCGAACCAGATTAATCACACAGTACAGTGATGATGTTTGTTTTCTAAACGAACAACTTTAGAAATGAAGCAAAACTAGTAAGTTGTACATCTTGTTAGACTACACAAACGAGGAATGTTTGAAGTTGCTGCAATAACCTTCTACGTAGGAAAGCAACCAATTCCTAGAACCGACTACTTTACAAATGAAGCGAAAGTAGTAAGTTGTACATCTTGTTAGACTACACAAACAAGGAAGGTTTCAAGTTGCTGCACTTAACCTTCTTCGTAGGAAAGCAACTGATTCCTAGAACCGAACTAACTTATTTCACACAGTACAGTTTTAGGCAATGAAGATGATTGTTTTGAAAGAAACTACTTTAGATAAGAAGCGAATCTAGTATGTTGTACATCTTGTTAGATTACACTAACTAGAAAAGTTTGAACTTACAGCACTAAACCTTCTTCGTAGGAAAGCAACTGATTCCTAGAACTGAACTAGCTTATTTCACACAGTACAGTGTTCAGCAATGAAGATGTTTGTTTTCTAAAGAAACTACTTTAGAAATGAAGCGAAACTAGTAGGTTGTACATCTTCTTAGACTACACAAACAAGGAAGGTTTGAAGTTGCTGCACTAAACTTTCTTAGTAGGATAGCAACTGATTCCTAGAACTGAACTAGCTTATTTCACACAGTACAGTTTTTGGCAAATAAGATGTTTGTTTTCTAAACAAACTACTTTAGATATGAAGCGAATCTAGTATGTTGTACATCTTGTTAGATTAAACTAACTAGAAGAGTTTGAACTTGCTGCACTAAACCTTTTTCGTAGGAAAGCAACTGATTCGTAGAACTGAACTAGCTTATTTCACACAGTACAGTGTTAGGCAATGAAGATGTTTGTTTTCTAAACAAACAACTTTACAAATGAAGCGAAACTAGTAAGTTGTACATCTTGTTAGACTACACAAACAAGGAACGTTTGAAGTTGCTGCACTAAACTTTCTTCGTAGGAAAGCAACTGATTCCGAGAACCTAACTAACATTTCACACAGTATAGTTTTCGGCAATGAAGATGTATGTTTTCTAAACAAACTGCTTTAGAAATGAAGTGAAACTACTAAGTTGTACATCTTGTTAAGTACACTAACTAGAAAAGTTTGAACTTGCTGCACTAAAGCTTCCTCGTAGGAAAGCAACTGATTCCTAGATTCGAACTAGCTTATTTCACACAGTACAGTGTTCGCCAATGAAGATGTTTGTTTTCTAAACAAACTACTTTACAAATGAAGCGAAACTATTAAGTTGTATATTTTGTTAGACCACACAAACAAGGAAGGTTTCACGTTGCTGCACTTAACCTTCTTCGTAGGAAAGCAAGTTATTCCTAGAACCGAACTAACTTATTTCACACAGTACAGGTTTCGGCAATGAAGATGTTTGTTTTTGAAAGAAATTACTTTAGATATGAAGCAAATCTAGTATGTTGTACATCTTGTTAGATTACACTAACTAGAAAAGTTTGAACTTGCTGAACTAAACCTTCTTCGTAGGAAAGCAACTGATTCCTAGAACCGAACGAGCTTATTTCACACAGTACAGTGTTCGGCAATGAAGATGTTTGTTATCTAAACAAACTACTTTACAAATGAAGCGAAAATAGTAAGTTGTACATCTTGTTACACTACACAAACAAGGAAGGTTTGAAGTTGCTGCACTTAACCTTCTACGTAGGAAAGCAACTGATTCGTACAACCGAACTAACTTATTTCACACAGTACAGTGTTCGGCAATGAAGATGTTTGTTTCCTAAAGAAACTGCTATAGAAATGAAGTGAAACTACTAAGTTGTACATCTTGTTAGATTACACTAACCAGAAAAGTTTGAACTTGCTGCACTAAGCCTTCTTCGTAGGAAAGCAACTGATTACTACAACCGAACTAACTTATTTCACACAGTACAGTTTTCGGCAATGAAGATATATGTTTTCTAAACCAACTGCTATAGAAATGAAGCGATACTACTAAGTTGTACATCTTGTTAGACTACACTAAGTAGAAAAGTTTGAACTTGCTGCACTAAACCTTCTTCGTAGGAAAGCAACTGATTCCTAGAACCGAACTAGCTTATTTCACACACTACAGTGTTCGGCAATGAAGATGTTTGTTTTCTAAAGAAACTACTTTAGAAATGAAGCGAAACTAGTAAGTTGTACATCTTGTTAGACTACACAATCAAGGAAGGTTTGAAGTTGCTGCACTTAACCTTCTTCGTAGGAAAGCAACTGATTCCTACAACTGAACTAACTTATTTCACACAGTACAGTGTTCAGCAATGAAGATGTTTGTTTCCTAAGGAAACTGCTTTAGAAATGAAGTGAAACTACTAAGTTGTACATCTTGTTAGATTACACTAACCAGAAAAGTTTGAACTTGCTGCACTAAACCTTCTTTGTAGGAAAGCAAGTGATTCCTAGAACCGAACTAGCTTATTTCACGCAGTACAGTGCTCGGCAATGAAGATGTTTGTTTTTTTAAGAAACTACTTTAGAAATGAAGCGAAACTAGTAAGTTGTACATCTTGTTAGACTACACAAACAAGGAAGGTTTGAAGTTGCTGCACTTAACCTTCTTCGTAGGAAAGCAACTGATTCCTACAGCCGAACTAACTTATTTCACACAGTACAGTGTTCGGCAATGAAGATGTTTGTTTTCTAAACAAACTGCTTTAGAAATGAAGCGAAACTAGTGAGTTGTACATCTTGTTAGACTACACAATCAAGGAAGGTTTGAAGTTGCTACACTAAACCTTCTTCGTAGGAAAGCAACTGATTCCTAGAACCGAACTAGCTTATTTCACACAGTACAGTGTTCGGCAATGAAGATGTTTGTTTTCTAAAGAAACTACTTTATAAATGAAGGAAAACTAGTGTGTTGTATATCTTGTTAGACTACACAATCAAGGAAGGTTTGAAGTTGCTGCACTAAACCTTCTTCGTATGAAAGCAAATGATTCCTAGAACCGAACTAGGTTATTTCACACAGTACAGTGTTCGGCAATGAAGATGTTTGTTTTCTAAACAAACTACTTTAGAAATGAAGCGATGCTACTAATTTGTACATCTTCTTAGATTATACTAACTAAAAATGTTTCAAGTTGCTGCACTAAACCTTCTTCGTAGGAAATCAACTGATTCCTACAACCGAACTAACTTATTTCACACAGTACAGTTTTCGGCAATGAAGATGTATGTTTTCTAAACAAACTGCTTTAGAAATGAAGTGAAACTACGAAGTTGTACATCTTTTTAGATGACACTAACTAGAAAAGTTTGAACTTGCTGCACTAAACCTTCTTCGTAGGAAAGCAACTGATTCCTATAACCGAACTAACTTATTTCACACAGTACAGTTTTCGGCAATGAAGATGTATGTTTTGTAAACAAACTGCTTTAGAAATGAAGCGATACTACTACGTTGTACATCTTGTTAGACTACACTAAGTAGAAAAGGTTGAACTTGCTGCACTAAACCTTCTTCGTAGGAAAGCATCTGATTCCTAGAACCGAACTAGCTTATTTCACACAGTACAGGGTTCGGCAATGAAGATGTTTGTTTTCTAAAGAAACTACTTTAGAAATGAAGCGAAACTAGTAAGTTGTACATCTTGTTAGACTACACAATCAAGGAAGGTTTGAAGTTGCTGCACTTAACCTTCTTCGTAGGAAAGCAACTGATTCCTACAACTGAACTAACTTATTTCACACAGTACAGTGTTCGGCAATGAAGATGTTTGTTTCCTAAGGAAACTGCTTTAGAAATGAAGTGAAACTACTAAGTTGTACATCTTGTTAGATTACACTAACCAGAAAAGTTTGAACTTGATGCACTAAACCTTCTTTGTAGGAAAGCAAGTGATTCCTAGAACCGAACTAGCTTATTTCACGCAGTACAGTGCTCGGCAAGGAAGATGTTTGTTTTTTTAAGAAACTACTTTAGAAATGAAGCGAAACTAGTAAGTTGTACATCTTGTTAGACTACACAAACAAGGAAGGCTTGAAGTTGCTGCACTTAACCTTCTTCGTAGGAAAGCAACTGATTCCTACAGCCGAACTAACTTATTTCACACAGTACAGTGTTCGGCAATGAAGATGTTTGTTTTCTAAACAAACTGCTTTAGAAATGAAGCGAAACTAGTGAGTTGTACATCTTGTTAGACTACACAATCAAGGAAGGTTTGAAGTTGCTACACTAAACCTTCTTCGTAGGAAAGCAACTGATTCCTAGAACCGAACTAGCTTATTTCACACAGTACAGTGTTCGGCAATGAAGATGTTTGTTTTCTAAACAAACTACTTTAGAAATGAAGCGATACTACTAATTTGTACATCTTCTTAGATTACACTAACTAAAAATGTTTGAAGTTGCTGCACTAAACCTTCTTCGTAGGAAAGCAACTGATTCCTACAACCAACTAAGCTTATTTCACACAGTACAGTTTCGGCAATGAAGATGTATGTTTTCTAAACAAACTGCTTTAGAAATGAAGCGATACTACTAATTTGTACATCTTCTTAGATTACACTAACTAGAAAAGTTTGAACTTGCTGCTACTAAACCTTCTTCGTAGGAAAGCAACTGATTCCTACAACCGAAATAACTTATTTCATACAGTACAGTTTTCGGCAATGAAGATGTATGTTTTCTAAACAAACTGCTTTAGAAATGAAGCGATACTACTAATTTGTACATCTTCTTAGATTACACTAACTAGAAAAGTTTGAACTTGCTGCACTAAACCTTCTTCGTAGGAAAGCAACTGATTCCTAGAACCGAACTAGCTTATTTCATATAGTACAGTGTTCGTCAATGAAAATGTTTGTTTTCTAAAGAAACTACTTTAGAAATGAAGTGAAACTAGTAAGTTGTACATCTTGTTAGACTACACAAACAAGGAAGGTTTGAAGTTGCTGCACTTAACCTTCTTCATAGGAAAGCAAGTGATTCCTAGAACCAGAACAGCTTATTTCACACAGTACAGTGTTCGGCAATGAAGATGTTTGTTTTCTAAACAAACTACTTTAGAAATGAAGCGATACTACTAATTTGTACATCTTCTTAGATTACACTAACTAAAAATGTTTGAAGTTGCTGCACTAAACCTTCTTCGTAGGAAAGCAACTGATTCCTGCAACCGAACTAACTTATTTCACACAGTACAGTTTTCGGCAATGAAGATGTATGTATTCTAAAGAAACTGCTTTAGAAATGAAGTGAAACTATGAAGTTGTACATCTTTTTAGATTACACTAACTAGAAAAGTTTGAACTTGCTGCACTAAACCTTCTTCGTAGGAAAGCAAATGGTTCCTACAACCGAACTAACTTATTTCACACAGTACAGTTTTCGGCAATGAAGATGTATGTTTTCTACACAAACTGCTTTAGAAATGAAGCGATACTACTAAGTTGTACATCTTGTTAGACTACACAAACAAGGAAGGTTTGAAGTTGCTGCACTTAACCTTCTTCGTAGGAAAGCAACTGATTCCTAGAACTGAACTAGCTTATTTCACACAGTACAGTGTTCGGCAATGAAGATATTTGTTTTCTAAACAAACTGCTTCAGAAATGAAGCGATACTACTAATTTGTACATCTTCTTAGATTACACTAACTAGAAAAGTTTGAACTTGCTGCACTAAACCTTCTTCGTAGGAAAGCAACTGATTCCTAGAACCGAACTAGCTTATTTCACACAGTACAGTGTTAGGCAATGAAAATGTTTGTTTTCTAAAGAAACTACTTTAGAAATGAAGCGAAACTAGTACGTTGTAAATCTTGTTAGACTACACAAACAAGGAAGGTTTGAAGTTGCTGCACTTAACCTTCTTCGTAGGAAAGCAACTGATTCCTAGAACCGAACTACCTTATTTCACACAGTACAGTGTTCGGCAATGAAGATGTTTGTTTTCTAAACAAACTACTTTAGAAATGAAGCGATACTACTAATTTGTACATCTTCTTAGATTACACTAACTAAAAATGTTTGAAATTGCTGCACTAAACCTTCTTAGTAGGAAAGCAACTGATTCCTACAAACGAACTACCTTATTTCACACAGTACAGTTTTCGGCAATGAAGATGTATGTTTTCTAAACAAACTGCTTTAGAAATGAAGTGAAACTACGAAGTTGTACATCTTTTTAGAATACACTAACTAGAAAAGTTTGAACTTGCTGCACTAAACCTTCTTCGTAAGAAAGCAACTGATTCCTAGAACCGAACTAGCTTATTTCACACAGTACAGTGTTCTGCAATGAAGATGTTAGTTTTCGAAAGAAACTACTTTAGAAATGAAGCGAAACTAGTAAGTTGTACATCTTGTTAGACTACACAAACAAGGAAGGTTGGAAGTTGCTGAACTTAACCTTCTTCGTAGGAAAGCAACTGATTCCTACAACCGAACTAACTTATTTCACACAGTACAGTATTCGGAAATGAAGATGTATGTTTTCTAAAGAAACTACTTTAGAAATGAAGCGAAACTAGTAAGTTGTACATCTTGTTAGACTACACAAACAAGGAAGGTTTCAAGTTGCTGCACTAAACCTTCTTCATAGGAAAGCAACTAATTCCTACAACCGAACTACGTTATTTCACACAGTACAGTTTTCGGCAATGAAGATGAATGTTTTCGAAACAAACTGCTTTAGAAATGAAGCGATACTACTAAGTTGTACATCTTGTTAGACTACACTAAGGAGAAAAGTTTGAACTTGCTGCACTAAACCTTCTTCGTAGGAACGCAACTGATTCCTAGAACCGAACTACCTTATTTCACACAGTACAGTGTTCGGCAATGAAGATGTTTGTTTTCTAAAGAAACTACTTTAGAAATGAAGCGAAACTAGTAAGTTGTACATCTTGTTAGACTACACAAACAAGGAAGGCTTGAAGTTGCTGCACTTAACCTTCTTCGTAGGAAAGCAACTGATTCCTAGAACCGAACTACCTTATTTCACACAGTACAGTGTTGGGCAATGAAGATGTTTGTTTTCTAAACAAACTACTTTAGAAATGAAGCGATACTACTAATTTGTACATCTTCTTAGATTATACTAACTGAAAATGTTTGAAGTTGCTGCACTTAACCTTCTTCGTAGGAAAGCAACTGATTCCTACAACCGAACTACCTTATTTCACACAGGACAGTTTTCGGCAATGAAGATGGATGTTTTCTAAACAAACTGCTTTAGAAATGAAGCGATACTACTAAGTTGTACATCTTGTTAGACTACACTAACTAGAAAAGTTTGAACTTGCTGCACTAAACCTTCTTCGTAGGAAAGCAACTGATTCCTAGAACCGATCTAGCTTATTTCAAACAGTATAGTGTTCGGCAATGAAGATGTTTGTTTTCTAAAGAAACTACTTTAGAAATGAAGCGATACTACTAATTTGTACACCTTCTTAGATTACACTAACTACAAGTGTTTGAAGTTGCTGCACTAAACCTTCTTCGTAGGAAAGCAACTGATTCCTAGAACCGAACGAGCTTATTTCACACAGTACAGTGTTCGGCAATGAAGATGTTTGTTTTCTAAAGAAACTACTTTAGAAATGAAGCGAAACCAATAAGTTGTACATCTTTCTAGACTACACAGTCAAGGAAGGTTTGAAGTTTCTGCACTAAACCTTCTTTGTAGGAAAGCAACTGATTCCTAGAACCTAACTAGCTTATTTCACACAGTACAGTGTTCGGCAATGAGGATGTTTGTTTTCTAAACAAACTACATTAGAAATGAAGCGATACTACTAATTTGTACATCTTCTTAGATTACACTATGTAGAAATGTTTGAAGTTGCTGCACTAAACCTTCTTCCTAGTAAAGCAACTGATTCCTACAGCCGAACTAAGTTATTTCACACAGTACAGTTTTCGGCAATGAAGATGTATGTTTTCTAAGCAAACTGCTTTCGAAATGAAGCGAAACTAGTAAGTTGTACATCTTGTTAGACTACACAATCAAGGAAGGTTTGAAGTTGCTGCACTAAACCTTCTTCGTAGGAAAGCAAATGATTCCTAGAACCGAACTAGCTTATTTCACACAGTACAGTGTTCGGCAATGAAGATGTTTGTTTTCTAAAGACAATACTTTAGAAATGAAGCGAAACTAGTAAGTTGTCCATCTTGTTAGACTACACAAACAAGGAAGGTTTGAAGTTGCTGCACTTAACCTTCTTCGTAGGAAAGCAACTGATTCCTAGAACCGAACTAGCTTATTTCACACAGTACAGTGTACGGCAATGAAGATGTTTGTTTTCTAAACAAACTGCTTTAGAAATGAAGCGATACTACTAATTTGTACATCTTCTTAGATTAAACTAACTAGAAATATTTGTATTTCTGCACTATACCTTCTTCGTAGGAAAGCAACTGATTCCTACAACCGAACTAACTTATTTCACACAGTACAGTTTTCGGCAATGAAGATGTATGTTTTCTAAACAAACTGCTTTAGAAATGAAGCGATACTACTAAGTTGTACATCTTGTTAGACTACACTAAGCAAAAAAGTTTGAACTTGCTGAACTAAACCTTCTTCGTAGGAAAGCAACTGATTCCTAGAACCGAAATACCTTATTTCACACAGTACAGTGTTCGGCAATGAAGATGTTTGTTTCTAAACAAACTACGTTAGAAATGAAGCCATACTACTAATTTGTACATCTTCTTAGATTACACTAACTAGAAATGTTTGAAGTTGCTGCACTAAACCTTCTTCGTAGGAAAGCAACTGATTCCTACAACCGAACTAACTTATTTCACACAGTACAGTTTTCGCGGAAATGAAGATGTATGTTTTCTAAACAAACTGCTTTAGAAATGAAGTGAAACTACGAAGTTGTATATCTTTTTAGATTACACTAACTAGAAAAGTTTGAACTTGCTGCACTAAACCTTCTTCGTAGGAAAGCAACTGATTCCTAGAACCGAACTAGCTTATTTCACACAGTACAGTGTTCGGCAATGAAGATGTTTGTTTTCTAAAAAAACTACTTTAGAAATGAAGCGAAACTACTAAGTTGTACATCTTGTTAGACTTCACAAACAAGGAAGGTTTGAAGTTGCTGCACTTAACCTTCTTCGTAGGAAAGCAACTGATTCCTAGAACCGAACTAGCTTATTTCACACAGTACAGTGTTCGGCAATGAAGATGTTTGTTTTCTAAACAAACTACGTTAGAAATGAAGCCATACTACTAATTTGTACATCTTCTTAGATTACACTAACTAGAAATGTTTGAAGTTGCTGCACTAAACCTTCTTCGTAGGAAAGCAACTGATTCCTACAACAGAACGAACTTATTTCACACAGTACAGTTTTCAGCAATGAAGATGTATGTTTTCTAAACAAACTGCTGTAGAAATGATGCGATACTACTAAGTTGTACATCTTGTTAGACTACACTAACTAGAAACGTTTGAACTTGCTGCACTAAACTTTCTTCGTAGGAAAGCAACTGATTCCTAGAACCGAACTAGCTTATTTCACAGAGTACAGTGTTCAGCAATGAAGATGTTTGTTTTCTAAAGAAACTAATTTAGAAATGAAGCGAAACTAGTAAGTTGTACATCTTGTTAGACTACACAAACAAGGAAGGTTTGAAGTTGCTGCACTTAACCTTCTTCGTAGGAAAGCAACTGATTCCTACAACCGTACTAACTTATTTCACACAGTACAGTGTTTGGCAATGAAGATGTTTGTTTTTCTAAAGAAACTACTTTAGAAATGAAACCCGAAACTAGTAAGTTGTACATCTTGTTATCCTACACAAACAACAAAGGTTTGAAGTTGCTGCACTAAACCTTCTTCGATTAGGAAAGCAACTGATTCCTACAACCGAACTAACTTATTTCACACAGTACAGTGTTCGGCAATGAAGATGTTTGTTTCCTAAACAAACTGCTTTAGAAATGAAGTGAAAATACTAAGTTGTACATCTTGTTAGATTACACTAACCAGAAAAGTTTGAACTTGCTGCACTAAACCTTCTTCGTAGGAAAGCAAGTGATTCCTAGAACCGAACTAGCTTATTTCACACAGTACAGTGTTGGCAATGAAGATGTTTGTTTTCTAAAGAAACTACTTTAGAAATGAAGCGAAACTAGTAAGTTGTATATCTTGTTAGACTACACAATCAAGGAAGGTTTGAAGTTGCTGCACTAAACCTTCTTCGTAGGAAAGCAAATGATTCCTAGAACCGAACTAGCTTATTTCACACAGTACAGTTTTTGACGGCAATGAAGATGTTTGTTTTCTAAACAAACTACTTTAGAAATGAAGTGATACTACTAATTTGTACATCTTCTTAGATTACACTAACTATAAATGTTTGAAGTTGCTGCACTAAACCTTCTTCGTAGGAAAGCAACTGATTCCTACAGCCGAACTAACTTATTTCACACAGTACAGTTTTCGCAAAGAAGATGTATGTTTTCTAAACAAACTGCTTTAGAAATGAAGCGAAACTAGTAAGTTGTACATCTTGTTAGACTACACAATCAAGGAAGGTTTGAAGTTGCTGCACTAAACCTTCTTCGTAGGAAAGCAAATGATTCCTAGAACCGAATTAGCTTATTTCACTCAGTACAGTGTTCATAATGAAGATGTTTGTTTTCTAAAGAAACTACTTTAGAAATGAAGCGAAACTAGGAAGTTGTACATCTTGTTATACTTCACAAACAAGGAAGGTTTGAAATTGCTGCAATTAACCTTCTTCTTAGGAAAGCAACTGATTCCTAGAACCCGAACTAGCTTATTTCACACAGTACAGTGTTACAATGAAGATGTTTGTTTTCTAAACAAACTGCTTTAGAAATGAAGCGATACTACTAATTTGTACATCTTCTTAGATTAAACTAACTGGAAATATTTGTATTTCTGCACTAAACCTTCTTCGTAGGAAAGCAACTGATTCCTACAACCGAAATAACTTATTTCACACAGTACAGTTTTCGGAAATGAAGATGTATGTTTTCTAAACAAACTGCTTTAGAAATGAAGTGAAACTACTAAGTTGTATATCTTTTAGATTACACTAACTAGAAAAGTTTGAACTTGCTGCCCTAAACCTTCTTCGTAGGAAAGCAACTGATTCCTAGAACCGAACTAGCTTATTTCACACAGTACAGTGTTGGCAATGAAGATGTTTTTTTTCTAAAAAACTACTTTAGAAATGAAGCGAAACTAGTAAGTTGTACATCTTGTTAGACTTCACAAACAAGGAAGGTTTGAAGTTGCTGCACTTAACCTTCTTCGTAGGAAAGCAACTGATTCCTAGAACCGAACTAGCTTATTTCACACAGTACAGTGTTCGGCAATGAAGATGTTTGTTTTCTAAACAAAGTACGTTAGAAATGAAGCCATACTACTAATTTGTACATCTTCTTAGATTACACTAACTAGAAGAAATGTTTGAAGTTGCTGCACTAAACCTTCTTCGTAGGAAAGCAACTGATTCCTACAACAGAACGAACTTATTTCACACAGTACAGTTTTCAGCAATGAAGATGTATGTTTTCTAAACAAACTGCTGTAGAAATGATGCGATACTACTAAGTTGTACATCTTGTTAGACTACACTAACTAGAAAAGTTTGAACTTGCTGCACTAAACTTTCTTCGTAGGAAAGCAACTGATTCCTAGAACCGAACTAGCTTATTTCACAGAGTACAGTGTTCAGCAATGAAGATGTTTGTTTTTCTAAAGAAACTAATTTAGAAATGAAGCGAAACTAGTAAGTTGTACATCTTGTTAGACTACACAAACAAGGAAGGTTTGAAGTTGCTGCACTTAACCTTCTTCGTAGGAAAGCAACTGATTCCTACAACCGTACTAACTTATTTCACACAGTACAGTGTTTGGCAATGAAGATGTATGTTTTCTAAAAAACTACTTTAGAAATGAAGCGAATCTAGTAAGTTGTACATCTTGTTATCCCTACACAAACAAGGAAGGTTTGAAGTTGCTGCACTAACCTTCTTCAAGTAGGAAAGCAACTGATTCCTACAACCGACTAACTTATTTCACACAGTACAGTGTTGGCAATGAAGATGTTTGTTTTCTAAACAAACTGCTTTAGAAATGAAGTGAAAATACTAAGTTGTACATCTTGTTAGATTACACTAACCAGAAAAGTTTGAACTTGCTGCACTAAACCTTCTTCGTAGGAAAGCAAGTGATTCCTAGAACCGAACTAGCTTATTTCACACAGTACAGTGTTTGGCAATGAAGATGTTTGTTTTCTAAAGAAACTACTTTAGAAATGAAGCGAAACTAGTAAGTTGTATATCTTGTTAGACTACACAATCAAGGAAGGTTTGAAGTTGCTGCACTAAACCTTCTTCGTAGGAAAGCAAATGATTCCTAGAACCGAACTAGCTTATTTCACACAGTACAGTTTTAGGCAATGAAGATGTTTGTTTTCTAAACAAACTACTTTAGAAATGAAGTGAAACTACTAATTTGTACATCTTCTTAGATTACACTAACTAGAAATGTTTGAAGTTGCTGAACTAAACCTTCTTCGTGGGAAAGCAACTGATTCCTACAACCAGAACTAACTTATTTCACACAGTACAGTTTTTGGCAAAGAAGATGTATGTTTTCTAAACAAACTGCTTTAGAAATGAAGCGAAACTAGTAAGTTGTGCATCTTGTTACTCTACACAATCAAGGAAGGTTTGAAGTTGCTGCACTAAACCTTCTTCGTAGGAAAGCAAATGATTCCTAGAACCGAATTAGCTTATTTCACTCAGTACAGTGTTCATAATGAAGATGTTTGTTTTCTAAACAAACTACTTTAGAAATGAAGCGAAACTAGGAAGTTGTACATGTTGTTATACTTCACAAACAAGGAAGGTTTGAAATTGCTGCAATTAACCTTCTTCTTAGGAAAGCAACTGATTCCTAGAACCGAACTAGCTTATTTCACACAGTACAGTGTTCGGCAATGAAGATGTTTGTTTTCTAAACAAACTACTTTAGAAATGAAGCCATACTACTAATTTGTACATCTTCTTAGATTACACTAACTAGAAATGTTTGAAGTTGCTGCACTAAACCTTCTTCGTAGGAAAGCAACTGATTCCTACAACAGAACTAACTTATTTCACACAGTACAGTTTTCAGCAATGAAGATGTATGTTTTCTAAACAAACTGCTGTAGAAATGATGCGATACTACTAAGTTGTACATCTTGTTAGACTACACTAACTAGAAAAAGTTTGAACTTGCTGCACTAAACTTTCTTCGTAGGAAAGCAACTGATTCCTAGAACCGAACTAGCTTATTTCACACAGTACAGTGTTCGCAATGAAGATGTTTGTTTTCTAAAGAAACTACTTTAGAAATGAAGCCGAAACTAGTAAGTTGTACATCTTGTTAGACTACACAAACAAGGAAGGTTTGAAGTTGCTGCACTTAACCTTCTTCGTAGGAAAGCATCTGATTCCTACAACCGTACTAACTTATTTCACACAGTACAGTGTTTGGCAATGAAGATGTATTTTTCTAAAAGAAACTACTTTAGAAATGAAGTGAATCTAGTAAGTTGTACATCTTGTTATCCTACACAAACAAGGAAGGTTTGAAGTTGCTGCACTTAACCTTCTTCGTAGGAAAGCAACTGATTCCTACAACCGAACTAACTTATTTCACAGTACAGTGTTAAGGCAATGAAGATGTTTGTTTCCCTAAAGAAACTACTTTAGAAATGAAGTGAAAATACTAAGTTGCACAACTTGTTAGATTACACTAACCAGAAAAGTTTGAACTTGCTGCACTAAACCTTCTTCGTAGGAAAGCAAGTGATTCCTAGAACCGAACTAGCTTATTTCACACAGTACAGTGTTGGCAATGAAGATGTTTGTTTTCTAAAAAACTACTTTAGAAATGAAGCGAAACTAGTAAGTTGTATATCTTGTTAGACTACACAATCAAGGAAGGTTTGAAGTTGCTGCACTAAACCTTATTCGTAGGAAAGCAAATGATTCCTAGAACCCGAACTAGCTTATTTCACACAGTACAGTTTCGGCAATGAAGATGTTTGTTTTCTAAACAAACTACTTTAGAAATGAAGTGATACTACTAATTTGTACATCTTCTTAGATTACACTAACTAGAAATGTTTGAAGTTGCTGAACTAAACCTTCTTCGTAGGAAAGCAACTGATTCCTACAGCCGAACTAACTTATTTCACACAGTACAGTTTTTGGCAAAGAAGATATATGTTTTCTAAACAAACTGCTTTAGAAATGAAGCGAAACTAGTAAGTTGTGCATCTTGTTACTCTACACAATCAAGGAAGGTTTGAAGTTGCTGCACTAAACCTTCTTCGTAGGAAAGCAAATGATTCCTAGAACCAGACTAGCTTATTTCACTCAGTACAGTGTTCCGCAATGAAGATGTTTGTTTTCTAAAGAAACTACTTTAGAAATGAAGCGAAACTAGGAAGTTGTACATGTTGTTATACTTCACAAACAAGGAAGGTTTGAAATTGCTGCAATTAACCTTCTTCTTAGGAAAGCAACTGATTCCTAGAACCGAACTAGCTTATTTCACACAGTACAGTGTTCGGCAATGAAGATGTTTGTTTTCTAAACAAACTACTTTAGAAATGAAGCCATACTACTAATTTGTACATCTTCTTAGATTACACTAACTAGAAATGTTTGAAGTTGCTGCACTAAACCTTCTTCGTAGGAAAGCAACTGATTCCTACAACAGAACTAACTTATTTCACACAGTACAGTTTTCAGCAATGAAGATGTATGTTTTCTAAACAAACTGCTGTAGAAATGATGCGATACTACTAAGTTGTACATCTTGTTAGACTACACTAACTAGAAAAGTTTGAACTTGCTGCACTAAACTTTCTTCGTAGGAAAGCAACTGATTCCTAGAACCGAACTAGCTTATTTCACAGAGTACAGTGTTCAGCAATGAAGATGTTTGTTTTCTAAAGAAACTACTTTAGAAATGAAGCCAGAAACTAGTAAGTTGTACATCTTGTTAGACTACACAAACAAGGAAGGTTTGAAGTTGCTGCACTTAACCTTCTTCGTAGGAAAGCATCTGATTCCTACAACCGTACTAACTTATTTCACACAGTACAGTGTTTGGCAATGAAGATGTATTTTTTCTAAAGAAACTACTTTAGAAATGAAGCGAATCTAGTAAGTTGTACATCTTGTTATCCTACACAAACAAGGAAGGTTTGAAGTTGCTGCACTTAACCTTCTTCGTAGGAAAGCAACTGATTCCTACAACCGACCTAACTTATTTCACACAGTACAGTGTTCGGCAATGAAGATGTTTGTTTCCTAAAGAAACTGCTTTAGAAATGAAGTGAAAATACTAAGTTGCACAACTTGTTAGATTACACTAACCAGAAAAGTTTGAACTTGCTGCACTAAACCTTCTTCGTAGGAAAGCAATTGATTCCTAGAACCGAACTAGCTTATTTCACACAGTACAGTGTTCGGCAATGAAGATGTTTGTTTTCTAAAGAAACTACTTTAGAAATGAAGCGAAACTAGTAAGTTGTATATCTTGTTAGACTACACAATCAAGGAAGGTTTGAAGTTGCTGCACTAAACCTTATTCGTAGGAAAGCAAATGATTCCTAGAACCGAACTAGCTTATTTCACACAGTACAGTTTTCGGCAATGAAGATGTTTGTTTTCTAAACAAACTACTTTAGAAATGAAGTGATACTACTAATTTGTACATCTTCTTAGATTACACTAACTAGAAATGTTTGAAGTTGCTGCACTAAACCTTCTTCGTAGGAAAGCAACTGATTCCTACAGCCGAACTAACTTATTTCACACAGTACAGTTTTCGGCAAAGAAGATGTATGTTTTCTAAACAAACTGCTTTAGAAATGAAGCGAAACTAGTAAGTTGTGCATCTTGTTACTCTACACAATCAAGGAAGGTTTGAAGTTGCTGCACTAAACCTTCTTCGTAGGAAAGCAAATGATTCCTAGAACCGAATTACTTATTTCACTCAGTACAGTGTTCCGCAATGAAGATGTTTGTTTTCTAAAGAAACTACTTTAGAAATGAAGCGAAACTAGGAAGTTGTACATGTTGTTATACTTCACAAACAAGGAAGGTTTGAAATTGCTGCAATTAACCTTCTTCTTAGGAAAGCAACTGATTCCTAGAACCCGAACTAGCTTATTTCACACAGTACAGTGTTGGCAATGAAGATGTTTGTTTTTCTAAAAAAACTACTTTAGAAATGAAGTGAAACTACTAAGTTGTACATCTTGTTAGACTTCACAAACAAGGAAGGTTTGAAGTTGCTGCACTTAACCTTCTTCGTAGGAAAGCAACTGATTCCTAGAACCGAACTAGCTTATTTCACACAGTACAGTGTTCGGCAATGAAGATGTTTGTTTTCTAAACAAACTACTTTAGAAATGAAGCCATACTACTAATTTGTACATCTTCTTAGATTACACTAACTAGAAATGTTTGAAGTTGCTGCACTAAACCTTCTTCGTAGGAAAGCAACTGATTCCTACAACAAACGAACTTATTTCACACAGTACAGTTTTCAGCAATGAAGATGTATGTTTTCTAAAAAACTGCTGTAGAAATGACGCGATACTACTAAGTTGTACATCTTGTTAGACTACACTAACTAGAAACGTTTGAACTTGCTGCACTAAACTTTCTTAGTAGGAAAGCAACTGATTCCTAGAAGCAGACTAGCTTATTTCACAGAGTACAGTGTTCAGCAATGAAGATGTTTGTTTTCTAAAGAAACTAATTTAGAAATGAAGCGAAACTAGTAAGTTGTACATCTTGTTAGACTACACAAACAAGGAAGGTTTGAAGTTGCTGCACTTAACCTTCTTCGTAGGAAAGCAACTGATTCCTACAACCGTACTAACTTATTTCACACAGTACAGTGTTTGGCAATGAAGATGTATTTTTTCTAAAGAAACTACTTTAGAAATGAAGCGAATCTAGTAAGTTGTACATCTTGTTATCCTACACAAACAAGGAAGGTTTGAAGTTGCTGCACTTAACCTTCTTCGTAGGAAAGCAACTGATTCCTACAACCGACCTAACTTATTTCACACAGTACAGTGTTCGGCAATGAAGATGTTTGTTTCCTAAAGAAACTGCTTTAGAAATGAAGTGAAAATACTAAGTTGCACAACTTGTTAGATTACACTAACCAGAAAAGTTTGAACTTGCTGCACTAAACCTTCTTCGTAGGAAAGCAAGTGATTCCTAGAACCGAACTAGCTTATTTCACACAGTACAGTGTTCGGCAATGAAGATGTTTGTTTTCTAAAGAAACTACTTTAGAAATGAAGCGAAACTAGTAAGTTGTATATCTTGTTAGACTACACAATCAAGGAAGGTTTGAAGTTGCTGCACTAAACCTTCTTAAGTAGGGAAAGCAAATGATTCCTAGAACCGAACTAGCTTATTTCACACAGTACAGTTTTCGGCAATGAAGATGTTTGTTTTCTAAACAAACTACTTTAGAAATGAAGTGATACTACTAATTTGTACATCTTCTTAGATTACACTAACTAGAAATGTTTGAAGTTGCTGCACTAAACCTTCTTCGTAGGAAAGCAACTGATTCCTACAGCCGAACTAACTTATTTCACACAGTACAGTTTTCGGCAAAGAAGATGTATGTTTTCTAAACAAACTGCTTTAGAAATGAAGCGAAACTAGTAAGTTGTGCATCTTGTTACTCTACACAATCAAGGAAGGTTTGAAGTTGCTGCACTAAACCTTCTTCGTAGGAAAGCAAATGATTCCTAGAACCGAATTAGCTTATTTCACTCAGTACAGTGTTCCGCAATGAAGATGTTTGTTTTCTAAAGAAACTACTTTAGAAATGAAGCGAATCTAGGAAGTTGTACATGTTGTTATACTTCACAAACAAGGAAGGTTTGAAATTGCTGCAATTAACCTTCTTCGTAGGAAAGCAACTGATTCCTAGAACCGAACTAGCTTATTTCACACAGTACAGTGTTCGGCAATGAAGATGTTTGTTTTCTAAACAAACTACTTTAGAAATGAAGCCATACTACTAATTTGTACATCTTCTTTAGATTACACTAACTAGAAATGTTTGAAGTTGCTGCACTAAACCTTCTTCGTAGGGAAAGCAACTGATTTCTACAACAGAACTAACTTATTTCACACAGTACAGTTTCAGCAATGAAGATGTATGTTTTCTAAACAAACTGCTGTAGAAATGATGCGATACTACTAAGTTGTACATCTTGTTAGACTACACTAACTAGAAAAGTTTGAACTTGCTGCACTAAACCTTCTTCGTAGGAAAGCAACTGATTCCTAGAACAGAACTAGCTTATTTCACAGAGTACAGTGTTCAGCAATGAAGATGTTTGTTTTTCTAAAGAAACTACTTTAGAAATGAAGCGAAACTAGTAAGTTGTACATCTTGTTAGACTACACAAACAAGGAAGGTTTGAAGTTGCTGCACTTAACCTTCTTAGTAGGAAAGCAACTGATTCCTACAACCGTACTAACTTATTTCACACAGTACAGTGTTTGGCAATGAAGATGTATTTTTCTAAAGAAACTACTTTAGAAATGAAGCGAATCTAGTAAGTTGTACATCTTGTTATCCTACACAAACAAGGAAGGTTTGAAGTTGCTGCACTTAACCTTCTTCGTAGGAAAGCAACTGATTCCTACAACCGACCTAACTTATTTCACACAGTACAGTGTTCGGCAATGAAGATGTTTGTTTCCTAAAGAAACTGCTTTAGAAATGAAGTGAAAATACTAAGTTGCACATCTTGTTAGATTACACTAACCAGAAAAGTTTGAACTTGCTGCACTAAACCTTCTTCGTAGGAAAGCAAGTGATTCCTAGAACCGAACTAGCTTATTTCACAGTACAGTGTTAAGGCAATGAAGATGTTTGTTTTCTAAACAAACTACTTTAGAAATGAAGTGATACTACTAATTTGTACATCTTCTTACATTACACTAACTATAAATGTTTGAAGTTGCTGCACTAAACCTTCTTCGTAGGAAAGCAACTGATTCCTACAACCGAACTAACTTATTTCACAGTACAGTTTCGGCAAAGAAGATGTATGTTTTTCTAAACAAACTGCTTTAGAAATGAAGCGAAACTAGTAAGTTGTGCATCTTGTTACTCTACACAATCAAGGAAGGTTTGAAGTTGCTGCACTAAACCTTCTTCGTAGGAAAACAAATGATTCCTAGAACCCGAATTAGCTTATTTCACTCAGTACAGTGTTCGCAATGAAGATGTTTGTTTTCTAAACAAACTACTTTAGAAATGAAGCGAAACTACTAAGTTGTACATGTTGTTATACTTCACAAACAAGGAAGGTTTGAAATTGCTGCAATTAACCTTCTTCTTAGGAAAGCAACTGATTCCTAGAACCGAACTAGCTTATTTCACACAGTACAGTGTTCGGCAATGAAGATGTTTGTTTTCTAAACAAACTGCTTTAGAAATGAAGCGATACTACTAATTTGTACATCTTCTTAGATTAAACTAAATGGAAATATTTGTATTTCTGCACTAAACCTTCTTCGTAGGAAAGCAACTGATTCCTACAACCGAACTAACTTATTTCACACAGTACAGTTTTCGGAAATGAAGATGTATGTTTTCTAAACAAACTGCTTTAGAAATGAAGTGAAACTACTAAGTTGTATATCTTTTTAGATTACACTAACTAGAAAAGTTTGAACTTGCTGCACTAAACCTTCTTCGTAGGAAAGCAACTGATTCCTAGAACCGAACTAGCTTATTTCACACAGTACAGTGTTCGGCAATGAAGATGTTTGTTTTCTAAAAAAACTACTTTAGAAATGAAGCGAAACTAGTAAGTTGTACATCTTGTTAGACTTCACAAACAAGGAAGGTTTGAAGTTGCTGCACTTAACCTTCTTCGTAGGAAAGCAACTGATTCCTAGAACCGAACTAGCTTATTTCACACAGTACAGTGTTCGGCAATGAAGATGTTTGTTTTCTAAACAAAGTACGTTAGAAATGAAGCCATACTACTAATTTGTACATCTTCTTAGATTACACTAACTAGAAATGTTTGAAGTTGCTGCACTAAACCTTCTTCGTAGGAAAGCAACTGATTCCTACAACAGAACGAACTTATTTCACACAGTACAGTTTTCAGCAATGAAGATGTATGTTTTCTAAACAAACTGCTGTAGAAATGATGCGATACTACTAAGTTGTACATCTTGTTAGACTACACTAACTAGAAAAGTTTGAACTTGCTGCACTAAACTTTCTTCAGGGGAAAGCAACTGATTCCTAGAACCGAACTAGCTTATTTCACAGAGTACAGTGTTCAGCAATGAAGATGTTTGTTTTCTAAAGAAACTAATTTAGAAATGAAGCGAAACTAGTAAGTTGTACATCTTGTTAGACTACACAAACAAGGAAGGTTTGAAGTTGCTGCACTTAACCTTCTTCGTAGGAAAGCAACTGATTCCTACAACCGAACTAACTTATTTCACACAGTACAGTGTTTGGCAATGAAGATGTATTTTTTCTAAAGAAACTACTTTAGAAATGAAGCGAATCTAGTAAGTTGTACATCTTGTTATCCTACACAAACAAGGAAGGTTTGAAGTTGCTGCACTTAACCTTCTTCGTAGGAAAGCAACTGATTCCTACAACCGAACTAACTTATTTCACACAGTACAGTGTTCGGCAATGAAGATGTTTGTTTTCTAAACAAACTGCTTTAGAAATGAAGTGAAACTACTAAGTTGTACAACTTGTTAGATTACACTAACCAGAAAAGTTTGAACTTGCTGCACTAAACCTTCTTCGTAGGAAAGCAAGTGATTCCTAGAACCGAACTAGCTTATTTCACACAGTACAGTGTTCGGCAATGAAGATGTTTGTTTTCTAAAGAAACTACTTTAGAAATGAAGCGAAACTAGTAAGTTGTATATCTTGTTAGACTACACAATCAAGGAAGGTTTGAAGTTGCTGCACTAAACCTTATTCGTAGGAAAGCAAATGATTCCTAGAACCGAACTAGCTTATTTCACACAGTACAGTTTTCGGCAATGAAGATGTTTGTTTTCTAAACAAACTACTTTAGAAATGAAGTGATACTACTAATTTGTACATCTTCTTAGATTACACTAACTAGAAATGTTTGAAGTTGCTGCACTAAACCTTCTTCGTAGGAAAGCAACTGATTCCTACAGCCGAACTAACTTATTTCACACAGTACAGTTTTTGGCAAAGAAGATATATGTTTTCTAAACAAACTGCTTTAGAAATGAAGCGAAACTAGTAAGTTGTGCATCTTGTTACTCTACACAATCAAGGAAGGTTTGAAGTTGCTGCACTAAACCTTCTTCGTAGGAAAGCAAATGATTCCTAGAACCGAATTAGCTTATTTCACTCAGTACAGTGTTCCGCAATGAAGATGTTTGTTTTCTAAAGAAACTACTTTAGAAATGAAGGAAACTAGGAAGTTGTACATGTTGTTAGACTACACAAACAAGGAAGGTTTGAAATTGCTGCAATTAACCTTCTTCTTAGGAAAGCAACTGATTCCTAGAACCGAACTAGCTTATTTCACACAGTACAGTGTTGGCAATGAAGATGTTTGTTTTCTAAACAAACTACTTTAGAAATGAAGCGATACTACTAATTTGTACATCTTCTTAGATTACACTAACTAGAAATGTTTGAAGTTGCTGCACTAAACCTTCTTCGTAGGAAAGCAACTGATTCCTACAACAGAACTAACTTATTTCACACAGTACAGTTTTCAGCAATGAAGATGTATGTTTTCTAAACAAACTGCTGTAGAAATGATGCGATACTACTAAGTTGTACATCTTGTTAGACTACACTAACTAGAAAAGTTTGAACTTGCTGCACTAAACTTTCTTCGTAGGAAAGCAACTGATTCCTAGAACCGAACTAGCTTATTTCACAGAGTACAGTGTTCAGCAATGAAGATGTTTGTTTTCTAAAGAAACTACTTTAGAAATGAAGCGAAACTAGTAAGTTGTACATCTTGTTAGACTACACAAACAAGGAAGGTTTGAAGTTGCTGCACTTAACCTTCTTCGTAGGAAAGCAACTGATTCCTACAACCGTACTAACTTATTTCACACAGTACAGTGTTTGGCAATGAAGATGTATTTTTCTAAAAAACTACTTTAGAAATGAAGCGAATCTAGTAAGTTGTACATCTTGTTATCCTACACAAACAAGGAAGGTTTGAAGTTGCTGCACTTAACCTTCTTCGTAGGAAAGCAACTGATTCCTACAACCGACCTAACTTATTTCACACAGTACAGTGTTCGGCAATGAAGATGTTTGTTTCCTAAAGAAACTGCTTTAGAAATGAAGTGAAACTACTAAGTTGTACATCTTGTTAGATTACACTAACCAGAAAAGTTTGAACTTGCTGCACTAAACCTTCTTCGTAGGAAAGCAATTGATTCCTAGAACCGAACTAGCTTATTTCACACAGTACAGTGTTCGGCAATGAAGATGTTTGTTTTCTAAAGAAACTACTTTAGAAATGAAGCGAAACTAGTAAGTTGTATATCTTGTTAGACTACACAATCAAGGAAGGTTTGAAGTTGCTGCACTAAACCTTATTCGTAGGAAAGCAAATGATTCCTAGAACCGAACTAGCTTATTTCACACAGTAGAGTTTTCGGCAATGAAGATGTTTGTTTTCTAAACAAACTACTTTAGAAATGAAGTGATACTACTAATTTGTACATCTTCTTAGATTACACTAACTAGAAATGTTTGAAGTTGCTGCACTAAACCTTCTTCGTAGGAAAGCAACTGATTCCTACAGCCGAACTAACTTATTTCACACAGTACAGTTTTCGGCAAAGAAGATGTATGTTTTCTAAACAAACTGCTTTAGAAATGAAGCGAAACTAGTAAGTTGTGCATCTTGTTACTCTACACAATCAAGGAAGGTTTGAAGTTGCTGCACTAAACCTTCTTCGTAGGAAAGCAAATGATTCCTAGAACCGAATTACTTATTTCACTCAGTACAGTGTTCCGCAATGAAGATGTTTGTTTTCTAAAGAAACTACTTTAGAAATGAAGCGAAACTAGGAAGTTGTACATGTTGTTATACTTCACAAACAAGGAAGGTTTGAAATTGCTGCAATTAACCTTCTTCTTAGGAAAGCAACTGATTCCTAGAACCGAACTAGCTTATTTCACACAGTACAGTGTTCGGCAATGAAGATGTTTGTTTTCTAAACAAACTGCTTTAGAAATGAAGCGATACTACTAATTTGTACATCTTCTTAGATTAAACTAAATAGAAATATTTGTATTTCTGCACTAAACCTTCTTCGTAGGAAAGCAACTGATTCCTACAACCGAACTAACTTATTTCACACAGTACAGTTTTCGGCAATGAAGATGTATGTTTTCTAAACAAACTGCTTTAGAAATGAAGCGATACTACTAAGTTGTACATCTTGTTAGACTACACTAACCAAAAAAGTTTGAACTTGCTGAACTAAACCTTCTTCGTAGGAAAGCAACTGATTCCTAGAACCGAACTACCTTATTTCACACAGTACAGTGTTCGGCAATGAAGATGTTTGTTTTCTAAAGAAACTACTTTAGAAATGAAGGGAAACTAATAAGTTGTACATCTTGTTAGACTACACTAACTAGAAACGTTTGAACTTGCTGCACTAAACTTTCTTCGTAGGAAAGCAACTGATTCCTAGAACCGAACTAGCTTATTTCACAGAGTACAGTGTTCAGCAATGAAGATGTTTGTTTTCTAAAGAAACTAATTTAGAAATGAAGCGAAACTAGTAAGTTGTACATCTTGTTAGACTACACAAACAAGGAAGGTTTGAAGTTGCTGCACTTAACCTTCTTTAGGGAAAGCAACTGATTCCTACAACCGAACTAACTTATTTCACACAGTACAGTGTTTGGCAATGAAGATGTATTTTTTCTAAAGAAACTACTTTAGAAATGAAGCGAATCCAGTAAGTTGTACATCTTGTTATCCTACACAAACAAGGAAGGTTTGAAGTTGCTGCACTTAACCTTCTTCGTAGGAAAGCAACTGATTCCTACAACCGACCTAACTTATTTCACACAGTACAGTGTTCGGCAATAAATATGTTTGTTTCCTAAAGAAACTGCTTTAGAAATGAAGTGAAACTACTAAGTTGTACATCTTGTTAGATTACACTAACCAGAAAAGTTTGAACTTGCTGCACTACACCATCTTCGTAGGAAAGCAAGTGATTCCTAGAACCGAACTAGCTTATTTCACACAATACAGTGTTCGGCAATGAACATGTTTGTTTTCTAAAGAAACTACGTTAGAAATGAAGCGAAACTAGGAAGTTGTACATCTTGTTAGACTACACCATCAAGGAAGGTTTGAAGTTGCTGCACTAAACCTTCTTCGTAGGAAAGCAAATGATTCCTTGAACCGAACTAGCTTATTTCACACAGTAAAGTGTTCGGCAATGAAGATGTTTGTTTTCTAAACAAACAACTTTAGAAATGAAGCGATACTACTAATTTGTACATCTTCTTAGATTACACTAACTAGAAATGTTTGAAGTTGCTGCACTAAACCTTCTTCTTAGGAAAGCAACTGATTCCTACAGCCGAACTAACTTATTTCACACAGTACAGTTTTCGGCAATGAAGATGTATGTTTTCTAAAACAACTGCTTTAGAAATGAAGCGATACTACTAAGTTGTATATGTTGTTAGACTACACTAACTAGAAAAGTTTGAACTTGCTGCACTAAAGCTTCTTCGTAGGAAAGCAAATGATTCCTAGAACCGAATTAGCTTATTTCACTCAGTACAGTGTTCCGCAATGAAGATGTTTGTTTTCTAAAGAAACTACTTTAGAAATGAAGCGAAACTACTAAGTTGTACATGTTGTTATACTACACAAACAAGGAAGGTTTGAAATTGCTGCAATTAACCTTCTTCTTAGGAAAGCAACTGATTCCTAGAACCGAGAACTAGCTTATTTCACACAGTACAGTGTTGGCAATGAAGATGTTTGTTTTCTAAACAAACTACTTTAGAAATGAAGCCGATACTACTAATTTGTACATCTTCTTAGATTACACTAACTAGAAATGTTTGAAGTTGCTGCACTAAACCTTCTTCGTAGGAAAGCAACTGATTCCTACAACAGAACTAACTTATTTCACACAGTACAGTTTTCAGCAATGAAGATGTATGTTTTCTAAACAAACTGCTTTTAGAAATGATGCGATACTACTAAGTTGTACATCTTCTTAGACTACACTAACTAGAAAAGTTTGAACTTGCTGCACTAAACTTTCTTCGTAGGAAAGCAACTGATTCCTAGAACCGAACTAGCTTATTTCACACAGTACAGTGTTCAGCAATGAAGATGTTTGTTTTCTAAAGAAACTACTTTAGAAATGAAGCGAAACTAGTAAGTTGTACATCTTGTTAGACTACACAAACAAGGAAGGTTTGAAGTTGCTGCACTTAACCTTCTTCGTAGGAAAGCAACTGATTCCTACAACCGTACTAACTTATTTCACACAGTACAGTGTTTGGCAATGAAGATGTATTTTTTCTAAAGAAACTACTTTAGAAATGAAGCGAATCTAGTAAGTTGTACATCTTGTTATCCTACACAAACAAGGAAGGTTTGAAGTTGCTGCACTTAACCTTCTTCGTAGGAAAGCAACTGATTCCTACAACCGACCTAACTTATTTCACACAGTACAGTGTTCGGCAATGAAGATGTTTGTTTCCTAAAGAAACTGCTTTAGAAATGAAGTGAAAATACTAAGTTGCACATCTTGTTAGATTACACTAACCAGAAAAGTTTGAACTTGCTGCACTAAACCTTCTTCGTAGGAAAGCAATTGATTCCTAGAACCGAACTAAGCTTATTTCACACAGTACAGTGTTCGGCAATGAAGATGTTTGTTTTCTAAAGAAACTACTTTATAAATGAAGCGAAACTAGTAAGTTGTACATCTTGTTAGACTACACAATCAAGGAAGGTTTGAAGTTGCTGCACTAAACCTTCTTCGTAGGAAAGCAAATGATTCCTAGAACCGAACTAGCTTATTTCACACAGTACAGTTTTCGGCAATGAAGATGTTTGTTTTCTAAACAAACTACTTTAGAAATGAAGTGATACTACTAATTTGTACATCTTCTTAGATTACACTAACTAGAAATGTTTGAAGTTGCTGCACTAAACCTTCTTCGTAGGAAAGCAACTGATTCCTACAACCGAACTAACTTATTTCACACAGTACAGTTTTCGGCAATGAAGATGTATGTTTTCTAAACAAACTGCTTTAGAAATGAAGCGAAACTAGTAAGTTGTACATCTTGTTACTCTACACAATCAAGGAAGGTTTGAAGTTGCTGCACTAAACCTTCTTCGTAGGAAAGCAAATGATTCCTAGAACCGAATTACTTATTTCACTCAGTACAGTGTTCCGCAATGAAGATGTTTGTTTTCTAAAGAAACTACTTTAGAAATGAAGCGAAACTAGTAAGTTGTACATCTTGTTAGACTACACAAACAAGGAAGGTTTGAAATTGCTGCAATTAACCTTCTTCTTAGGAAAGCAACTGATTCCTAGAACCGAACTAGCTTATTTCACACAGTACAGTGTTCGGCAATGAAGATGTTTGTTTTCTAAACAAACTGCTTTAGAAATGAAGCGATACTACTAATTTGTACATCTTCTTAGATTAAACTAAATAGAAATATTTGTATTTCTGCACTAAACCTTCTTCGTAGGAAAGCAACTGATTCCTACAACCGAACTAACTTATTTCACACAGTACAGTTTTCGGCAATGAAGATGTTTGTTTTCTAAAGAAACTACTTTAGAAATGAAGGGAAACTAATAAGTTGTACATCTTGTTAGACTACACAAACAAGGAAGGTTTGAAGTTGCTGCACTTAACCTTCTTCGTAGGAAAGCAAATGATTCCTACAACCAAACTATCTTATTTCACACAGTACAGTTTTCAGCAATGAAGATGTATGTTTTCTAAACAAACAACTTTAGAAATGAAGCGATACTACTAATTTGTACATCTTCTTAGATTACACTAACTAGAAATGTTTGAAGTTGCTGCACTAAACCTTCTTCGTAGGAAAGCAACTGATTCCTACAACCGAACTAACTTATTTCACACAGTACAGTTTTCGGAAATGAAGATGTATGTTTTCTAAATAAACTGCTTTAGAAATGAAGTGAAACTACGAAGTTGTACATCTTTTTAGATTACACTAACTAGAAAAGTTTGAACTTGCTGCACTAAACCTTCTTCGTAGGAAAGCAACTGATTCCTAGAACCCAACTAGCTTATTTCACACAGTACAGTGTTCGGCAATGAAGATGTTTGTTTTCTAAAAGAACTACTTTAGAAATGAAGCGAAACTGGTAAGTTGTACATCTTGTTAGACTTCACAAACAAGGAAGGTTTGAAGTTGCTGCACTTAACCTTCTTCGTAGGAAAGCAACTGATTCCTAGAACCGAACTAGCTTATTTCACACAGTACAGTGTTCGGCAATGAAGATTTTTGTTTTCTAAACAAACTACTTTAGAAATGAAGCCATATTACTAATTTGTACATCTTCTTAGATTACACTAACTAGAAATGTTTGAAGTTGCTGCACTAAACCTTCTTCGTAGGAAAGCAACTGATTCCTACAACAGAACTAACTTATTTCACACAGTACAGTTTTCAGCAATGAAGATGTATGTTTTCTAAACAAACTGCTGTAGAAATGATGCGATACTACTAAGTTGTACATCTTGTTAGACTACACTAACTAGAAAAGTTTGAACTTGCTGCACTAAATTTTCTTCGTAGGAAAGCAACTGATTCCTAGAACCGAACTAGCTTATTTCACACAGTACAGTGTTCAGCAATGAAGATGTTTGTTTTCTAAAGAAACTACTTTAGAAATGAAGCGAAACTAGTAAGTTGTACATCTTGTTAGACTACACAAACAAGGAAGGTTTGAAGTTGCTGCACTTAACCTTCTTCGTAGGAAAGCAACTGATTCCTACAACCGAACTAACTTATTTCACACAGTACAGTGTTTGGCAATGAAGATGTATTTTTTCTAAAGAAACTACTTTAGAAATGAAGCGAATCTAGTAAGTTGTACATCTTGTTATACTACACAAACAAGGAAGGTTTGAAGTTGCTGCACTTAACCTTCTTCGTAGGAAAGCAACTGATTCCTACAACCGACCTAACTTATTTCACACAGTACAGTGTTCGGCAATGAAGATGTTTGTTTCCTAAAGAAACTGCTTTACAAATGAAGTGAAAATACTAAGTTGCACAACTTGTTAGATTACACTAACCAGAAAAGTTTGAACTTGCTGCACTAAACCTTCTTCGTAGGAAAGCAAGTGATTCCTAGAACCGAACTAGCTTATTTCACACAGTACAGTGTTCAGCAATGAAGATGTTTGTTTTCTAAAGAAACTACTTTAGAAATGAAGCGAAACTAGTAAGTTGTATATCTTGTTAGACTACACAATCAAGGAAGGTTTGAAGTTGCTGCACTAAACCTTATTCGTAGGAAAGCAAATGATTCCTAGAACCGAACTAGCTTATTTCACACAGTACAGTTTTCGGCAATGAAGATGTTTGTTTTCTAAACAAACTACTTTAGAAATGAAGCGATACTACTAATTTGTACATCTTCTTAGATTACACTAACTAGAAATGTTTTAAATTGCTGCACTAAACCTTCTTCGTAGTAAAGCAACTGATTCCTACAGTCGAACTAACTTATTTCACACAGTACAGTTTTCGGCAATGAAGATGTATGTTTTCTAAACAAACTGCTTTAGAAATGAAGCGATACTACTAAGTTGTACATCTTGTTAGACTACACTAAGTGGAAAAGTTTGAACTTGCTGCACTAAACCTTCTTCGTAGGAAAGCAACTGATTCCTAGAACCGAACTAGCTTATTTCACACAGTACAGTGTTTGGCAATGAAGATGTTTGTTTTCTAAAGAAACTACTTTAGAAATGAAGCGAAACTAGTGAGTTGTACATCTTTTTAGACTACACAAACAAGGAAGGTTTGAAGTTGCTGCACTTAACCTTCTTCGTAGGAAAGCAACTGATTCCTACAACCGAACTAACTTATTTCACACAGTACAGTGTTCGGCAATAAATATGTTTGTTTCCTAAAGAAACTGCTTTAGAAATGAAGTGAAACTACTAAGTTGTACATCTTGTTAGATTACACTAACCAGAAAAGTTTGAACTTGCTGCACTACACCATCTTCGTAGGAAAGCAAGTGATTCCTAGAACCGAACAAGCTTATTTCACACAAGTACAGTGTTAGGCAATGAAGATGTTTGTTTTCTAAAGAAACTACTTTAGAAATGAAGCGAAACTAGTAAGTTGTACATCTTGTTAGACTACACCATCAAGGAAGGTTTGAAGTTGCTGCACTAAACCTTCTTCGTAGGAAAGCAAATGATTCCTTGAACCGAACTAGCTTATTTCACACAGTAAAGTGTTCGGCAATGAAGATGTTTGTTTTCTAAACAAACAACTTTAGAAATGAAGCGATACTACTAATTTGTACATCTTCTTAGATTACACTAACTAGAAATGTTTGAAGTTGCTGCACTAAACCTTCTTCTTAGGAAAGCAACTGATTCCTACAACCGAACTAACTTATTTCACACAGTACAGTTTTCGGCAATGAAGATGTATGTTTTCTAAAACAACTGCTTTAGAAATGAAGCGATACTACTAAGTTGTACATCTTGTTAGACTACACTAACTAGAAAAGTTTGAACTTGCTGCACTAAACCTTCTTCGTAGGAAAGCAACTGATTCCTAGAACCGAACTACCTTATTTCACACAGTACAGTGTTCGGCAATGAAGATGTTTGTTTTCTAAAGAAACTACTTTAGAAATGAAGCGAAACTAGTAAGTTGTACATCTTGTTAGACTACACAAACAAGGAAGGTTTGAAGTTGCTGCACTTAACCTTCTTCGTAGGAAAGCAACTGATTCCTACAACCGAACTACCTTATTTCACACAGTACAGTTTTCGGCAATGAAGATGTATGTTTTCTAAACAAAGTGCTTTAGAAATGAAGCGATACTACTAAGTTGTACATCTTGTTAGACTACACTAACTAGAAAAGTTTGAACTTGCTGCACTAAACCTTCTTCGTAGGAAAGCAACTGATTCTTAGAACCGAACTACCTTATTTCACACAGTACAGTATTTGGCAATGAAGATGTTTGTTTTCTAAAGAAACTACTTTAGAAATGAAGCGAAACTAGTAAGTTGTACATCTTGTTAGACTACACAAACAAGGAAGGTTTGACGTTGCTGCACTTAACCTTCTTCGTAGGAAAGCAACTGATTCCTACAACCGAACTAACTTATTTCACACAGTACAGTGTTCGGCAATGAAGATGTATGTTTTCTAAAGAAACTACTTTAGTAATGAAGCGAATCTAGTAAGTTGTACATCTTGTTAGACTACACAAACAAGGAAGGTTTGAAGTTGCTGCACTTAACCTTCTTCGTAGGAAAGCAACTGATTCCTACAACCGAACTAACTTATTTCACACAGTACAGTTTTTGGCAATGAAGATGTATGTTTTCTAAACAAACTGCTTTAGAAATGAAGCGATACTACTAAGTTGTACATCTTGTTAGACTACACTAACTAGAAATGTTTGAACTTGCTGCACTAAACCTTCTTCGTAGGAAAGCAACTGATTCCTAGAACCGAACTAGCTTATTTCACACAGTACAGTGTTCGGCAATGAAGATGTTTGTTTTCTAAAGAAATTACTTTAGAAATGAAGCGAAACTACTAAGTTGTACATCTTGTTAGACTACACAAACAAGGAAGGTTTGAAGTTGCTGCATTAAATCTTCTTCGTAGGAAAGCAACTGATACCTACAACCGAACTAACTTATTTCACACAGTACAGTTTTCGGCAATGAAGATGTATGTTTTCTAAACATACTGCTTTGGAAATGAAGGGATACTACTAAGTTGTACATCTTGTTAGTCTACACTAACTAGAAAAGTTTGAACTTCCTGCACTAAACTTTCTTCGTAGGAAAGCAACTGATTCCTAGAACCGAACTAGCTTATTTCACACAGTACAGTGTTCAGCAATGAAGATGTTTGTTTTCTAAAGAAACTACTTTAGAAATGAAGCAAAACTAGTAAGTTGTACATCTTGTTAGACTACACAATCAAGGAAGGTTTGAAGTTGCTGCACTTGACCTTCTTCGTAGGAAAGCAACTGATTCCTAGAACCAAACTAGCTTATTTCACACAGTACAGTGTTCGGCAATGAAGATGTTTGTGTTCTAAACAAACTACTTTAGAAATGAAGCGATACTACTAATTTGTACAACTTCTTAGATTACACTAACTAGAAATGATTGAAGTTGCTGCACTAAACCTACTTCGTAGGAAAGCAACTGATTCCTATAACCGAACTAACTTATTTCACACAGTACAGTTTTAGGCAATGAAGATGTATGTTTTCTAAACAAACTGCTTTAAAAATTAAGCGATACTACTAATTTGTACATCCTCTTAGATTACACTAACTAGAAAAGTTTGAACTTGCTGCACTAAACCTTCTTCGTAAGAAAGCAACTGATTCCTAGAACCGAACTAGCTTATTTCACCCAGTACAGTGTTCGTCAATGGTAATTTTTGTTTTCTAAAGAAACTACTTTAGAAATGAAGCAAAAATAGTATGTTGTATATCTTGTTAGAATACACAAACAAGGAAGGTTTGAAGTTGCTGCACTAAACCTTCTTCGTAGGAAAGCAACTGATTCCTAGAACCAAACTAGCTTATTTCACACAGTACAGTGTTTGGCAATGAAGATGTTTGTTTACTAAACAAACTACTTTAGAAATGAAGCGAAACTACTAATTTGTACATCTTGTTAGACTACACAAACAAGGAAGGTTTGAAGTTGCTGCATTAAACCTTCTTCGTAGGAAAGCAACTGATTCCTACAACCGAACTAACTTATTTCACACAGTACAGTTTTCGGCAATGATGATGTATGTTTTCTAAACAAACTGCTTCAGAAATGAAGCGATACTACTAAATTGTACATCTTGTTAGACTACACTAACTAGAAAAGTTTGAACTTGCTGCACTAAACCTTCTTCGTAGGAAAGCAACTGATTCCTAGAACCGAACTAGCTTATTTCACACAGTACAGTGTTCGGCAATGAAGATGTTTGTTTTCTAAAGAAACCACTTTAGAAATGAAGCGAAAATACTACGTTGTACATCTTGTTAGACTACACAAACAAGGAAGGTTTGAAGTTGCTTCACTTAACCTTCATCGTAGGAAAGCAACTGATTCCTACAAACAAACTAACTTATTTCACACAGTACAGTTTTAGGCAATGAAGATGTATGTCTTCTAAACAAACTGTTTTAGAAATGAAGCGATACTACTAAGTTGTACATCTTGTTAGACTACACTAACTAGAAAAGTTTGAACTTGCTGCACTAAACTTTCTTCGTAGGAAAGCAACTGATTCCTAGAACCGAACTAGCTTATTTCACACAGTACAGTGTTCAGCAATGAAGATGTTTGTTTTCTAAAGAAACTATTTTAGAAATGAAGCGAAACTAGGAAGTTGTATATCTTGTTAGACTACACAAGCAAGGAAGGTTTCACGTTGCTGCACTTAACCTTCTTCGTAGGAAAGCAACTGATTCCTACAACCGAACTAACTTATTTCACACAGTACAGTTTTCGGCAATGAAGATGTATGTTTTCTAAAGAAACTACTTTAGAAATGAAGCGAAACTAGTAAGTTGTACATCTTGTTAGACTACACAAACAAGAAAGGTTTGAAGTTGCTGCACTTAACCTTCTTGTAGGAAAGCAACTGATTCCTACAACCGAACTAACTTATTTCACACAGTACAGTGTTTGGCAATGAAGATGTTTGTTTTCTAAAGAAACTGCTTTAGAAATGAAGTGAAACTACTAAGTTGTACATCTTGTTAGATTACACTAACAAGAAAGGTTTGAACTTGCTGCACTAAACCTTCTTCAGTAGGAAAGCAACTGATTCCAAGAACCGAACTAGCTTATTTCACACAGTACAGTGTTCGGCAATGAAGATGTTTGTTTTCTAAAGAAACTACTTTAGAAATGAAGCGAAACTAGTAAGTTGTACATCTTGTTTGACTACACAAACAAGGAAGGTTTGAAGTTGCTGCACTTAACCTTCTTCGTAGGAAAGCAACTGATTCCTAGAACTGAACTAGCTTATTTCACACAGTACAGTGTTGGCAATGAAGATGTTTGTTTTCTAAACAAACTACTTTAGAAATGAAGCGATACTACTAATTTGTACATCTTCTTAGATGACACTAACTAGAAATGTTTGAAGTTGCTGCACTAAACCTTCTTCGTAGGAAAGCAACTGATTCCTACAACCGATCTAACTTATTTCACACAGTACAGTTTTTCGGCAATGAAGATGTATGTTTTCTAAACAAACTACTTTAGAAATGAAGCGATACTACTAAGTTGTACATCTTGTTAGACTACACTAGCTAGAAAAGTTTGAACTTGCTGCACTAAACCTTCTTCGTAGGAAAGCAACTGATTCCCTAGAACCGAACTACCTTATTTCACACAGTACAGTGTTCAGCAATGAAGATAAGTTGTACATCTTGTTAGACTACACAAACAAGGAAAGAAATGAAGGGAAACTACTAATTTGTACATCTTGTTCTGCAATGAAGATGTTTGTTTCCTAGAAATGTTTGAAGTTGCTGCACTAAACCTTCTTCGTAGGAAAGCAACTGATTCCTACAACCGAACTAACTTATTTCACACAGTACAGTTTTCGACAATGAAGATGTATGTTTTCTAAAAAAACTGCTTTAGAAATGAAGCGATACTACTAAGTTGTACATCTTGTTAGACTACACTAAGTGGAAAAGATTGAACTTGCTGCACTAAACCTTCTTCGTAGGAAAGCAACAGAATCCTAGAACAAACTAGCTTATTTCACACAGTACAGTGTTCGGCAATGAAGATGTTTGTTTTCTAAAGAAACTACTTTAGAAATGAAGCGAAACTAATAAGTTGTACATCTTGTTAGACTACACAATCAAGGAAGGTTTGAAGTTGCTGCACTAAACCTTCTTCGTAGGGAAAGCAACTGATTCCTAGAACCGAACTAGCTTATTTCACACAGTACAGTGTTTGGCAATGAAGATGTTTGTTTTCTAAACAAACTACTTTAGAAATGAAGCGAAACTAGTAAGTTGTACATCTTGTTAGACTACACAAACAAGGAAGGTTTGAAGTTGCTGCACTAAACCTTCTTTCGTAGGAAAGCAACTGATTCCTAGAACCGAACTAGCTTATTTCACACAGTACAGTGTTCGGCAATGAAGATATTTGTTTTCTAAAGAAACTACTTTAGAAATGAAGCGAAACTAGTAAGTTGTACAACTTGTTAGAATACACAAACAAGGAAAGTTTGAAGTTGCTGCACTTAACCTTCTTCGTTGGAAAGCAACTGATTCCTAGAACCGAATAGCTTATTTCACACAGTACAGTGTTCGGCAATGAAGATGTTTGTTTTCTAAACAAACTACTTTAGAAATGAAGCGATACTACTAATTTGTACATCTTCTTAGATTACACTAACTAGAAATGTTTGAAGTTGCTGCATTAAACCTTCTTCGTAGGAAAGCAACTGATTCCTACAACTGAACTAACTTATTTCACACAGTACAGTTTTCGACAATGAAGATGTATGTTTCTAAACAAACTGCTTTAGAAATGAAGCGATACTACTAAGTTGTACATCTTGTTAGACTACACTAAGTGGAAAAGTTTGAACTTGCTGCACTAAACCTTCTTCGTAGGAAAGCAACTGATTCCTAGAACCGAACTAGCTTATTTCACACAGTACAGTGTTCGGCAATGAAGATGTTTGTTTTCTAAAGAAACTACTTTAGAAATGAAGCGAAACTAGTAAGTTGTACATCTTGTTAGACTACACAAACAAGGAAGGTTTGAAGTTGCTGCACTTAACCTTCATCGTAGGAAAGCAACTGATTCCTACAACCAAACTAACTTATTTCACACAGTACAGTTTTAGGAAATGAAGATGTATGTCTTCTAAACAAACTGCTTTAGAAATGAAGCGATACTACTAAGTTGTACATCTTGTTAGACTACACTAACTAGAAAAGTTTGAACTTGCTGCACTAAACTTTCTTCGTAGGAAAGCAACTGATTCCTAGAACCGAACTAGCTTATTTCACACAGTACAGTGTTCAGCAATGAAGATGTTTGTTTTCTAAAGAAACTACTTTAGAAATGAAGCGAAACTAGGAAGTTGTATATCTTGTTAGACTACACAAGCAAGGAAGGTTTCACGTTGCTGCACTTAACCTTCTTCGTAGGAAAGCAACTGATTCCTACAACCGAACTAGCTTATTTCACACAGTACAGTTTTCGGCAATGAAGATGTATGTTTTCATAAGAAACTACTTTAGGAATGAAGCGAAACTAGTAAGTTGTACATCTTGTTAGACTACACAAACAAGGAAGGTTTGAAGTTGCTGCACTTAACCTACTTGGTAGGAAAGCAACTGATTCCTACAACCGAACTAACTTATTTCACACAGTACATTGTTCGGCAATGAAGATGTTTGTTTTCTAAAGAAACTACTTTAGAAATGAAGCGAAACTAGTAAGTTGTACATCTTGTTAGACTACACAAACAAGGAAGGTTTGAAGTTGCTGCACTTAACCTTCTTCGTAGGAAAGCAACTGATTCCTAGAACTGAACTAGCTTATTTCACACAGTACAGTGTTCGGCAATGAAGATGTTTGTTTTCTAAACAAACTACTTTAGAAATGAAGCGATACTACTAATTTGTACATCTTCTTAGATGACACTAACTAGAAATGTTTGAAGTTGCTGCACTAAACCTTCTTCGTAGGAAAGCAACTGATTCCTACAACCGATCTAACTTATTTCACACAGTACAGTTTTCGACAATGAAGATGTATGTTTTCTAAACAAACTGCTTTAGAAATGAAGCGATACTACTACGTTCTACATGTTGTTAGACTACACTAGCTAGAAAATTTTGAACTTGCTGCACTAAACCTTCTTCGTAGGAAAGCAACTGATTCCTAGAACCGAACTACCTTATTTCACACAGTACAGTGTTCAGCAATGAAGCGAAACTAGTAAGTTGTACATCTTGTTAGACTACACAAACAAGGAAAGCAACTGATTCCTCTAACCAAACTAACTTATTTCACACAGTACAGTGTTCGGCAATGAAGATGTTTGTTTCCTAGAAATGTTTGAAGTTGCTGCACTAAACCTTCTTCGTAGGAAAGCAACTGATTCCTACAACCGAACTAACTTATTTCACACAGTACAGTTTTCGACAATGAAGATGTATGTTTTCTAAAAAAACTGCTTTAGAAATGAAGCGATACTACTAAGTTGTACATCTTGTTAGACTACACTAAGTGGAAAAGATTGAACTTGCTGCACTAAACCTTCTTCGTAGGAAAGCAACAGATTCCTAGAACCGAACTAGCTTATTTCACACAGTACAGTGTTCGGCAATGAAGATGTTTGTTTTCTAAAGAAACTACTTTAGAAATGAAGCGAAACTAATAAGTTGTACATCTTGTTAGACTACACAATCAAGGAAGGTTTGAAGTTGCTGCACTAAACCTTCTTCGTAGGAAAGCAAATGATTCCTAGAATCGAACTAGCTTATTTCACACAGTACAGTGTTAGGCAATGAAGATGTTTGTTTTCTAAAGAAACTACTTTAGAAATGAAGCGAAACTAGTAAGTTGTACATCTTGTTAGACTACACAAACAAGGAAGGTTTGAAGTTGCTGCACTTAACCTTCTTCGTTGGAAAGCAACTGATTCCTAGAACCGAACTAGCTTATTTCACACAGTACAGTGTTCGGCAATGAAGATGTTTGTTTTCTAAACAAACTACTTTAGAAATGAAGCGATACTACTAATTTGTACATCTTCTTAGATTACACTAACTAGAAATGTTTGAAGTTGCTGCACTAAACCTTCTTCGTAGGAAAGCAACTGATTCCTACAACTGAACTAACTTATTTCACACAGTACAGTTTTCGACAATGAAGATGTATGTTTTCTAAACAAACTGCTTTAGAAATGAAGCGATACTACTAAGTTGTACATCTTGTTAGACTACACTAAGTGGAAAAGTTTGAACTTGCTGCACTAAACCTTCTTCGTAGGAAAGCAATTGATTCCTAGAACCGAACTAGCTTATTTCACACAGTACAGTGTTCGGCAATGAAGATGTTTGTTTTCTAAAGAAACTACTTTAGAAATGAAGCCAAACTAGTAAGTTGTACATCTTGTTAGACTACACAAACAAGGAAGGTTTGAAGTTGCTGCACTTAACCTTCTTCGTAGGAAAGCAACTGATTCCTACAACCAAACTAACTTATTTCACACAGTACAGTTTTCGGCAATGAAGATGTATGTTTTCTAAACAAACTGCTTTAGAAATGAAGTGAAACTACTAAGTTGTACATCTTGTTAGACTACACTAACTAGAAAAGTTTGAACTTGCTGCACTAAACCTTCTTCGTAGGAAAGCAACTGATTCCTAGAACGAACTAGCTTATTTCACACAGTACAGTGTTCAGCAATGAAGATGTTTGTTTTCTAAAAAACTACTTTAGAAATGAAGCGAAACTAGTAAGTTGTACATCTTGTTAGACTACACAAACAAGGAAGGTTTGACGTTGCTGCACTAAACCTTCTTCGTAGGAAAGCAACTGATTCCTAGAACCGAACTAGCTTATTTCACACAGTACAGTTTAGGCAATGAAGATGTTTGTTTTCTAAACAAACAACTTTAGAAATGAAGGGAAACTACTAATTTGTACATCTTGTTAGATTACACTAACAAGAAAGGTTTGAAGTTGCTGCACTAAACCTTCTTCGTAGGAAAGCAACTGATTCCTACAACCGAACTAACTTATTTCACACAGTACAGTGTTTGGCAATGAAGATGTTTGTTTTCTAAACAAACTACTTTAGAAATGAAGTGAAACTAGTAAGTTGTACATCTTGTTAGACTACACAAACAAGGAAGGTTTGAAGTTGCTGCACTTAACCTTCTTCGTAGGAAAGCAACTGATTCCTAGAACCGAACTAGCTTATTTCACACAGTACAGTGTTCGGCAATGAAGATGTTTGTTTTCTAAACAAACTACTTTAGAAATGAAGCGAAACTAGTAAGTTGTACATCTTGTTAGATACACAAAACAAGAAAGGTTTGAAGTTGCTGCACTTAACCTTCTTCGTAGGAAAGCAACTGATTCCTACAACCGAACTAACTTATTTCACACAGTACAGTTTTCGGCAATGAAGATGTTTGTTTTCTAAACAAACTGCTTTAGAAATGAAGCGAAACTACTAAGTTGTACATCTTGTTAGACTACACTAACTAGAAATGTTTGAACTTGCTGCACTAAACCTTCTTCGTAGGAAAGCAACTGATTCCTAGAACCGAACTACCTTATTTCACACAGTACAGTGTTCAGCAATGAAGATGTTTGTTTTCTAAACAAACTACTTTAGAAATGAAGCACAGTACAGTGAAACTAGTTTCCTAGATGTTGAAGTTGTACATCTTGTTAGACTACACAAACAAGGAAGGTTTGTTTTCTAAAAAAAGTTGCTGCACTTAACCTTCTTGTTAGACTACACTAAGTGGAAAAGATTGAACTTGCTGCACTAGGAAAGCAACTGATTCCTAGAACCGAACTAGCTTATTTCACACAGTACAGTGTTCGGCAATGAAGATGTTTGTTTTCTAAAGAAACTACTTTAGAAATGAAGCGAAACTACTAATTTGTACATCTTGTTAGACTACACAATCAAGAAAGGTTTGAAGTTGCTGCACTAAACCTTCTTGTAGGAAAGCAAATGATTCCTAGAATCGAACTAAGCTTATTTCACACAGTACAGTGTTAGGCAATGAAGATGTTTGTTTTCTAAAAGAAACTACTTTAGAAATGAAGCGAAACTAGTAAGTTGTACATCTTGTTAGACTACACAAACAAGGAAGGTTTGAAGTTGCTGCACTAAACCTTCGTAGGAAAGCAACTGATTCCTAGAACCGAACTAGCTTATTTCACACAGTACAGTGTTCGGCAATGAAGATGTTTGTTTTCTAAACAAACAACTTTAGAAATGAAGCGATACTACTAGTTTGTACATCTTCTTAGATTACACTAACTAGAAATGTTTGAAGTTGCTGCACTAAACCTTCTTCGTGGGAAAGCAACTGATTCCTACAACCGAACTAACTTATTTCACACAGTACAGTTTTCGGCAATGAAGATGTATGTTTTCTAAACAAACTGCTTTAGAAATGAAGCAATACTACTAAGTCGTACATCTTGTTAGACTACACTAACTAGAAAAGTTTGAACTTGCTACACTAAACCTTCTTCGTAGGAAAGCAATTGATTCCTAGAACCGAACTAGCTTATTTCACACAGTACAGTGTTCGGCAATGAAGATGTTTGTTTTCTAAAGAAACTACTTTAGAAATGAAGCGAAACTAGTAAGTTGTACATCTTGTTAGACTACACAAACAAGGAAGGTTTGAAGTTGCTGCACTTAACCTTCTTCGTAGGAAAGCAACTGATTCCTACAACCGAACTAACTTATTTCACACAGTACAGTGTTCGGCAATGAAGATGTTTGTTTCCTAAAGAAACTGCTTTAGAAATGAAGTGAAACTACTAAGTTGTACATCTTGTTAGATTACACTAACCAGAAAAGTTTGAACTTGCTGCACTAAACCTTCTTCGTAGGAAAGCAAGTGATTCCTAGAACCGAACAAGCTTATTTCACACAGTACAGTGTTCGGTAATGAGGATGTTTGTTTTCTAAAGAAACTACTTTAGAAATGAAGCGAAACTAGTAAGTTGTACATCTTGTTAAACTACACATCAAGGAAGGTTTGAAGTTGCTGCACTAAACCTTCTTCGTAGGAAAGCAAATGATTCCTAGAACCGAACTAGCTTATTTCACACAGTAAAGTTTTCGGCAATGAAGATGTTTGTTTTCTAAACAAACAACTTTAGAAATGAAGGGATACTACTAATTTGTACATCTTCTTAGATTACACTAACTAGAAATGTTTGAAGTTGCTGCACTAAACCTTCTTCGTAGGAAAGCAACTGATTCCTACAACCGAACTAACTTATTTCACACAGTACAGTTTTCGGCAATGAAGATGTATGTTTTCTAAACAAACTGCTTTAGAAATGAAGTGAAACTAGTAAGTTGTACATCTTGTTAGACTACACAATCAAGGAAAGTTTGAAGTTGCTGCACTTAACCTTCTTCGTAGGAAAGCAACTAATTCCTACAACCGAACTAACTTATTTCACACAGTACAGTTTTCGGCCATGAAGATGTTTGTTTTCTAAAGAAACTACTTTAGAAATGAAGCGAAAATAGTAAGTTGTATATCTTGTTAGAATACACAAACAAGGAAGGTTTGAAGTTGCTGCACTTAACCTTCTTCGTAGGAAAGCAACTGATTCCTAGAACCGAACTAGCTTATTTCACACGGTACAGTGTTCGGCATTGAAGATGTTTGTTTTCTAAACAAACTACTTTAGAAATGAAGCGAAACTACTAATTTGTACATCTTCTTAGATTACACTAACTAGAAATGTTTGAAGTTGCTGCACTAAACCTAATTCGTAGGAAAGCAACTGAATCCTACAACCGAACTAACTTATTTCACACAGTACAGTTTTCGGCAATGAAGATGTATGTTTTCTAAACAAACTGCTTTAGAAATGAAGCGAAACTAGTAAGTTATACATCTTGTTAGACTACACAAACAAGGAAGGTTTGAAGTTGCTGCACTTAACCTTCTTCGTAGGAAAGCAACTGATTCCTAGAACCGAACCAGCTTATTTCACACAGTACAGTGTTCGGCAATGAAGATGTTTGTTTTCTAAACAAACTACTTTAGAAATGAAACGATACTACTAATTTGTACATCTTGTTAGAATACACTAACTAGAAATGTTTGAAGTTGCTGCACTAAACCTTCCTCGTAAGAAAGGAACTGATTCCTACAAACGAACTAACTTATTTGACACAGTACAGTGTTCGGCAATGAAGATGTTTGTTTCCTAAAGAAACTGCTTTAGAAATGAAGTGAAACTACTAAGTTGTACAACTTGTTACATTACACTAACCAGAAAAGTTTGAAGTTGCTGCACTAAACCTTCTTCGTAGGAAAGCAAATGATTCCTAGAACCGAACTAGCTTATTTCACACAGTACAGTGTTCGGCAATGAAGATGTTTGTTTTCTAAACAAACAACTTTAGAAATGAACTGATACTACTAATTTGTACATCTTCTTAGATTACACTAACTAGAAATGTTTGAAGTTGCTGCACTAAACCTTCTTCGTAGTAAAGCAACTGATTCCTACAGCCGAACTAACTTATTTCACACAGTACAGTTTTCGGAAATGAAGATGTATGTTTTCTAAACAAACTGCTTTAGAAATGAAGCGAAACTAGTAAGTTGTACATCTTGTTAGACTACACAATCAAGGAAGGTTTGAAGTTACTGCACTAAACCTTCTTTGTAGGAAAGCAAATGATTCCTAGAACCGAACTGGCTTATTTCACACAGTACAGTGTTTGGCAATGAAGATGTTTGTTTCCTAAAGGAACTGCTTTGGAAATGAAGTGAAACTACTAAGTTGTACATCTTGTTAGATTACACTAACCAGAAAAGTTTGAACTTGCTGCACTAAACCTTCTTCGTAGGAAATCAAGTGATTCCTAGAACCGAACTAGCTTATTACACACAGTACAGTGTTCGGCAATGAAGATGTTTGTTTTCTAAAGAAACTACTTTAGAAATGAAGCGAAACTAGTAAGTTGTACATCTTGTAAGACTACACCATTAAGCATGGTTTGAAGTTGCTGCACTAAACCTTCTTGAAGGAAAGCAAATGACTCCTACAACCGAACTAACTTATTTCACACAGTACAGTTTTGGCAATGAAGATGTATGTTTTCTAAACAAACTGCTTTAGAAATGAAGCGATACTACTAAGTTGTACATCTTATTAGACTACACTAAGTAGAAAAGTTTGAACTTGCTGCACTAAACCTTCTTCGTAGGAAAGCAAGTGATTCCTACAACCGAACTAGCTTATTTCACACAGTACAGTGTTCGGCAATGAAGATGTTTGTTTTCTAAAGAAACTACTTTAGAAATGAAGCGAAACTAGTAAGTTGTACATCTTATTAGAATACACCATCAAGGAAGGTTTGACGTTGCTGCACTTAACCTTCTTCGTAGGAAAGCAACTGATTCCTAGAACCGAACTAGCTTATTTCACACAGTAGAGAGTTCAGCAATGAAGATGTTTGTTTTCTAAAGAAACTACTTTATAAATGAAGCAAAACTAGTAAGTTATACATCTTGTTAGACTACACAATCAAGGAAGGTTTGAAGTTGTTGCACTAAACCTTGTTCATAGGAAAGCAAATGATTCCTAGAACCGAGCTAGCTTATTTCAAACAGTACAGTGTTCGGCATTGAAGATGTTTGTTTTCTAAACAAACAACTTTAGAAATGAAGCGATACTACTAATTTGTACACCTTCTTAGATTACACTAACTACAAATGTTTGAAGTTGCTGCACTAAACCTTCTTCGTAGGAAAGCAAATGATTCCTAGAACCGAAATAGCTTATTTCACAGAGTACAGTGTTCGGCATTGAAGATGTTTGTTTACTAAACAAACTACTTTAGAAATGAAGCGAAACTACTAATTTGTATATCTTCTTAGATTACACTAACTAGAAATGTTTGAAGTTGCTGCACTAAACCTTCTTCGTAGGAAAGCAACTGAATCCTACAACCGAACTAACTTATTTCACACAGTACAGTTTTCGGCAATGAAGATGTATGTTTTCTAAACAAACTGCTTTAGAAATGAAGCGAAACGAGTAAGTGGTACATCTTGTTAGACTACACAATCAAGGCAGGTTTGAAGTTGCTGCACTAAACCTTCTTCGTAGGAAAGCAACTGATTCCTAGAACCGAACTAGCTTATTTCACACAGTACAGTGTTCGGCAATGAAGATGTTTGTTTTCTAAAGAAACTACTTTAGAAATGAAGCGAAACTAGTAAGTTGTACAACTTGTTAGACTACACAAACAAGAAAGGTTTGAAGTTGCTGCACTTAACCTTCTTCGTTGGAAAGCAACTGATTCCTAGAACCGAACTAGCTTATTTCACACAGTACAGTGTTCGGCAATGAAGATGTTTGTTTTCTAAACAAACTACTTTAGAAATGAAGCGATACTACTAATTTGTACATCTTCTTAGATTACACTAACTAGAAATGTTTGAAGTTGCTGCACTAAACCTTCTTTGTAGGAAAGCAACTGATTCCTACAACCGAACTAACTTATTTCACACAGTACAGTTTTCGACAATGAAGATGTATGTTTTCTAAACAAACTGCTTTAGAAATGAAGCGATACAACTAAGTTGTACATCTTGTTAGACTACACTAAGTGGAAAAGTTTGAACTTGCAGCACTAAACCTTCTTCGTAGGAAAGCAATTGATTCCTAGAACCGAACTAGCTTATTTCACACAGTACAGTGTTCGGCAATGAAGATGTTTGTTTTCTAAAGAAACTACTTTAGAAATGAAGCCAAACTAGTAAGTTGTACATCTTGTTAGACTACACAAACAAGGAAGGTTTGAAGTTGCTGCACTTAACCTTCTTCGTAGGAAAGCAACTGATTCCTACAAACGAACTAACTTATTTCACACAGTACAGTGTTCGGCAAAGAAGATGTTTGTTTCCTAAAGAAACTGCTTTAGAAATGAAGTGAAACTACTAAGTTGTACATCTTGTTAGATTACACTAACCAGAAAAGTTTGAACTTGCTGCACTAAACCTTCTTCGTAGGAAAGCAAGTGATTCCTAGAACCGAACTAGCTTATTTCACACAGTACAGTGTTCAGTAATGAGGATGGTTGTTTTCTAAAAAAACTACTTTAGAAATGAAGCGAAACTAGTAAGTTGTACATCTTGTTAAACTACACCATCAAGGAAGGTTTGAAGTTGCTGCACTAAACCTTTTTCGTAGGAAAGCAAATGATTCCTAGAACCGAACTAGCTTATTTCACACAGTAAAGTTTTCGGCAATGAAGATGTTTGTTTTCTAAACAAACAACTTTAGAAATGAAGCGATACTACTAATTTGTACATCTTCTTAGATTACACTAACTAGAAATGTTTGAAGTTGCTGCACTAAACGTTCTTCGTAGGAAAGCAACTGATTCCTACAACCGAACTAACTTATTTCACACAGTACAGTTTTCGACAATGAAGATGTATGTTTTCTAAACAAACTGCTTTAGAAATGAAGCGAAACGAGTAAGTGGTACATCTTGTTAGACTACACAATCAAGGCAGGTTTGAAGTTGCTGCACTAAACCTTCTTCGTAGGAAAGCAACTGATTCCTAGAACCGAACTAGCTTATTTCACACAGTACAGTGTTCGGCAATGAAGATGTTTGTTTTCTAAAGAAACTACTTTAGAAATGAAGCGAAACTAGTAAGTTGTACATCTTTTTAGACTACACAAACAAGGAAGGTTTGAGGTTGCTGCACTTAACCTTCTTCGTAGGAAAGAAACTGATTCCTAGAACCGAACTAGCTTATTTCACACGGTACATTGTTCGTCATTGAAGATGTTTGTTTTCTAAACAACGTACTTTAGAAATGAATAGATACTACTAATTTGTACATCTTCTTAGATTACACTAACTAGAAATGTTTGAAGTTGCTGCACTAAACCTTCTTCGTAGGAAAGCAACTGATTCCTACAACCGAACTAACTTATTTCACACAGTACAGTTTTCGGCAATGAAGATGTATGTTTTCTAAACAAACTGCTTTAGAAATGAAGCGAAACTAGTAAGTGGTACATCTTGTTAGACTACACAATCAAGGCAGGTTTGAAGTTGCTGCACTAAACCTTCTTCGTAGGAAAGCAACTGATTCCTAGAACCGAACTAGCTTATTTCACACAGTACAGTGTTCGGCAACGAAGATGTTTGTTTTCTAAACAAACTGCTTTAGAAATGAAGCGATACTACTAAGTTGTACATCTTGTTAGACTACACTAACTAGAAAAGTTTGAACTTGCTGCACTAAACCTTCTTCGTAGGAAAGCAACTGATTCCTAGAACCGAACTAGCTTATTTCACACAGTACAGTGTTTGGCAATGAAGATGTTTGTTTCCTAAAGGAACTGCTTTAGAAATGAAGTGAAACTACTAAGTTGTACATCTTGTTAGATTACACTAACCAGAAAAGTTTGAACTTGCTGCACTAAACCTTCTTCGTAGGAAATCAAGTGATTCCTAGAACCGAACTAGCTTATTACACACAGTACAGTGTTCGGCAATGAAGATGTTTGTTTTCTAAAGAAACTACTTGAGAAATGAAGCGAAACTAGTAAGTTGTACATCTTGTTAGACTACACCATTAAGCAAGGTTTGAAGTTGCTGCACTAAACCTTCTTCGTAGGAAAGCAAATGACTCCTACAACCGAACTAACTTATTTCATACAGTACAGTTTTCGGCAATGAAGATGTATGTTTTCTAAACAAACTACTTTAGAAATGAAGCGATACTACTAAGTTGTACATCTTATTAGACTACACTAAGTAGAAAAGTTTGAACTTGCTGCACTAAACCTTCTTCGTAGGAAAGCAACTGATTCCTAGAACCGAACTAGAATATTTCACACAGTACAGTGTTCGGAAATGAAGATGTTTGTTTTCTAAAGAAACTACTTTAGAAATGAAGCGAAACTAGTAAGTTGTACATCTTGTTAGACTACACAAACAAGGAAGGTTTGAAGTTGCTGCACTTAACCTTCTTCGTAGGAGAGCAACTGATTCCTACAACCGAACTAACTTATTTCACACAGTACAGTGTTTGGCAATGAAGATGTTTGTTTCCTAAAGATACTGCTTTAGAAATGAAGTGAAACTACTATGTTGTACATCTTGTTAGAATACACTAAACAGAAAAGTTTGAACTTGCTGCACTAAACCTTCTTCGTAGGAAAGCAAGTGATTCCTAAAACCGAACTACCTTATTTCACACAGTACAGTGTTCGGCAATGAAGATGTTTGTTTTCTAAAGAAACTACTTTAGAAATGAAACGAAACTAGTAAGTTGTACATCTTGTTAGAATACACCATCAAGGAAGGTTTGACGTTGCTGCACTTAACCTTCTTCGTAGGAAAGCAACTGATTCCTAGAACCGAACTAGCTTATTTCACACAGTAGAGTGTTCAGCAATGAAGATGTTTGTTTTCTAAAGAAACTACTTTATAAATGAAGCAAAACTAGTAAGTTATACATCTTGTTAGACTACACAATCAAGGAAGGTTTGAAGTTGTTGCACTAAACCTTGTTCATAGGAAAGCAAATGATTCCTAGAACCGAGCTAGCTTATTTCAAACAGTACAGTGTTCGGCAATGAAGATGTTTGTTTTCTAAACAAACAACTTTAGAAATGAAGCGATACTACTAATTTGTACACCTTCTTAGATTACACTAACTACAAATGTTTGAAGTTGCTGCACTAAACCTTCTTCGTTGGAAAGCAACTGATTCCTAGAACCGAACTAGCTTATTTCACACAGTACAGTGTTCGGCATTGAAGATGTTTGTTTACTAAACAAACTACTTTAGAAATGAAGCGAAACTACTAATTTGTACATCTTCTTACATTACACTAACTAGAAATGTTTGAAGTTGCTGCACTAAACCTTCTTCGTAGGAAAACAACTGATTCCTACAACCGAACTAACTTATTTCACACAGTACAGTTTTCGGCAATGATGATGTATGTTTTCTAAACAAACTGATTTAGAAATGAAGCGATACTACTAAGTTGTACATCTTGTTAGACTACACTAAGTAGAAACGTTTGAACTTGCTGCACTAAACCTTCTTCATAGGAAAGCAACAGATTCCTAGAACCGAACTACAATATTTCAAACAGTACAGTGTTCGGCAATGAAGATGTTTGTTTTCTAAAGAAACTACTTTAGAAATGAAGCGAAACTAATAAGTTGTACATCTTGTTAGACTACACAAACAAGGAAGGTTTTAAGTTGCTGCACTTAACCTTCTTCGTAGGAGAGCAACTGATTCCTACAACCGAACTAACTTATTTCACACAGTACAGTGTTTGGCAATGAAGATGTTTGTTTCCTAAAGGAACTGCTTTAGAAATGAAGTGAAACTACTAAGTTGTACATCTTGTTAGATTACACTAACCCGAAAAGTTTGAACTTGCTGCACTAAACCTTCTTCGTAGGAAAGCAAGTGATTCCTAGAACCGAACTACTTATTTCACACAGTACAGTGTTCGGCAATGAAGATGTTTGTTTTCTAAAGAAACTACTTTAGAAATGAAGCGAAACTGGTAAGTTGTACCTCTTGTTAGACTACACCATTAAGGAAGGTTTGAAGTTGCTGCACTAAACCTTCTTCGTAGGAAAGCAAGTGATTCCTGGAACCGAACTAGCTTATTTCACACAGTACAGTGTTCGGCAATGAAGATGTTTGTTTTCTAAAGAAATTACTTTAGGAATGAAGCGAAACTAGTAAGTTGTACATCTTGTTAGACTACACAATCAAGGAAGGTTTGAAGTTGCTGCACTAAACCTTCTTCGTAGGAAAGCAAATGATTCCTAGAACCGAAATAGCTTATTTCACACAGTACAGTGTTCGGCAATGAAGATGTTTGTTTTCTAAACAAACAACTTTAGAAATGAAGCGATACTACTAATTTGTACATCTTCTTAGATTACACTAACTAGAAATGTTTGAAGTTGCTGCACTAAACCTTCTTCGTCTGAAAGCAACTGATTCCTACAGCCGAACTAACTTATTTCACACAGTACAGTTTTCGGCAATGAAGATGTATGTTTTCTAAACAAACTGCTTTAGAAATGAAGCGAAACTAGTAAGTTGTACATCTTGTTAGACTACACAAAAAAGGAAGGTTTGAAGTTGCTGCACTTAACCTTCTTCGTAGGAAAGCAACTGATTCCTAGAACCGAACTAGCTTATTTCACACAGTACAGTGTTAGGCAATGAAGATGTTTGTTTTCTAAACAAACTACTTTAGAAATGAAGCGATACTACTAATTTGTACATCTTCTTAGATTACACTAACTAGAAATGTTTGAAGGTGCTGCACTAAACCTTCCTCGTAGGAAAGCAACTGATTCCTACAACCGAACTAACTTATTTCACACAGTACAGTGTTCGGCAATGAAGATGTTTGTTTCCTAAAGAAACTGCTTTAGAAATGAAGTGAAACTACTAAGTTGTACAACTTGTTACATTACACTAACCAGAAAAGTTTGAAGTTGCTGCACTAAACCTTCTTCGTAGGAAAGCAAATGATTCCTAGAACTGAATTAGCTTATTTCACACAGTACAGTGTTCGGCAATGAAGATGTTTGTTTTCTAAACAAACAACTTTAGAAATGAACTGATACTACTAATTTGTACATCTTCTTAGATTACACTAACTAGAAATGTTTGAAGTTGCTGCACTAAACCTTCTTCGTAGTAAAGCAACTGATTCCTACAGCCGAACTAACTTATTTCACACAGTACAGTTTTCGGCAATGAAGATGTATGTTTTCTAAACAAACTGCTTTAGAAATGAAGCGAAACTAGTAAGTTGTACATCTTGTTAGATTACACAATCAAGGAAGGTTTGAAGTTGCTGCACTAAACCTTCTTTGTAGGAAAGCAAATGATTCCTAGAACCGAACTAGCTTATTTCACACAGTACAGTGTTTGGCAATGAAGATGTTTGTTTCCTAAAGGAACTGCTTTCGAAATGAAGTAAAATTACTAAGTTGTACATCTTGTTAGATTACACTAACCAGAAAAGTTTGAACTTACTGCACGAAACCTTTTTCGTAGGAAAGCAAGTGATTCCTAGAACCGAACTAGCTTATTTCACACAGTACAGTGTTTGGCAATGAAGATGTTTGTTTTCTAAAGAAACTACTTTAGAAATGAAGCGAAACTAGTAAGTTGTACATCTTGTTAGACTACACCATTAAGGAAGGTTTGAAGTTACTGCACTAAACCTTCTTCGTAGGAAAGCAAATGACTCCTAGAACAGAACTAGCTTATTTCACCCAGTAAAGTGTTCGGCAATGAAGTTGTTTGTTTTCTAAACAAACAATTTAGAAATGAAGCGATACTACTAATTTGTACATCTTCTTAGATAACACTAACTAGAAATGTTTGAAGTTGCTGCACTAAACATTCTTCGTAGGAAAGCAACTGATTCCTACAACCGAACTAACTTATTTCACACAGTGCAGTTTTCGGCAATGAAGATGTATGTTTTCTAAACAAACTGCTTTAGAAATGAAGTGAAACTACTAAGTTGTTCATCTTTTTCATTACACTAAGTAGAAAAGTTTGAACTTGCTGTACTAAACCTTCTTCGTGGGAAAGCAACTGATTCCTAGAACCGAACTAGGTTATTTCACACAGTACAGTGTTCGGCAATGAAGATGTTTGTTTTCTAAAGAAACTACTTTAGAAATGAAGCGATACTAGTAAGTTGTACATCTTGTTAGACTGCACAAACAGGGAAGGTTTGAAGTTGCTGCACATAACCTTCTTCGTAGAAAAGCAACTGATTCCTAGAACCGAACTAGCTTATTTCACACAGTACAGTGTTCGGCAATGAAGATGTTTGTTTTCTAAACAAACTACTTTAGAAATGAAGCGATACTACTAATTTGTACAACTTTTTAGTTTACACTAACTAGAAATGTTTGAAGTTGCTGCACTAAACCTTCTCCGTAGGAAAGCAACTGATTCCTACAACCGAACTAACTTATTTCACACAGTACAGTTTTCGGCAATGAAGATGTATGTTTTCTAAACAAACTGCTTTAGAAATGAAGCGATACTACTAAGTTGTACATCTTGTTAGACTACACTAAATAGAAAAGTTTGAACTTGCTGCACTAAACCTTCTTCGTAGGAAAGCAACTGATTCCTAGAACCGAATTAGCTTATTTCACACAGTACAGTGTTCGGCAATAAAGATGTTTGTTTTCTAAAGAAACTACTTTAGAAATGAAGCGAAACTAATAAGTTGTACATCTTGTTAGACTACACAAACAAGGAAGGTTTGAAGTTGCTGCACTTAACCTTCTTCGTAGGAAAGTAACTGATTCCTAGAACAGAACTAGCTTATTTCACACAGTACAGTGTTCGGCAATGAAGATGTTTGTTTTCTAAACAAACTACTTTAGAAATGAAGCGATACTACTAATTTGTACATCTTCTTAGATTACACTAACTAGAAATGTTTGAAGTTGCTGCACTAAACCTTCCTCGTAGGAAAGCAACTGATTCCTACAACCGTACTAAATTATTTCACACAGTACAGTGTTCGGCAATGAAGATGTTTGTTTCCTAAAGAAACTGCTTTAGAAATGAAGTGAAACTACTAAGTTGTACAGCTTGTTACATTACACTAACCAGAAAAGTTTGAAGTTGCTGCACTAAACCTTTTTCGTAGGAAAGCAAATGATTCCTAGAACCGAACTAGCTTATTTCACACAGTAGAGTGTTCGGCAATGAAGATGTTTTTTTCTAAACAAACAACTTTAGAAATGAACTGATACTACTAATTTGTACATCTTCTTAGATTACACTAACAAGAAATGTTTGAAGTTGCTGCACTAAACCTTCTTCGTAGTAAAGCAACTGATTCCTACAGCCGAACTAACTTATTTCACACAGTACAGTGTTCGGCAATGAAGATGTTTGTTTTCTAAAGAAACTACTTTAGAAATGAACCGAAACTAGTGAGTTGTACATCTTGTTAGACTACACAAACAAGGAAGGTTTGAAGTTGCTGTACTTAACCTTCTTCGTAGGAAAGCAACTGATTCCTAGAACCGAACTAGCTTATTTCACACAGTACAGTGTTCGGCAATGAAGATGTTTGTTTTCTAAACAAACTACTTTAGAAATGAAGCGATACTACCAATTTGTACATCTTCTTAGATTACACTAACTAGAAATGTTTGAAGTTGCTGCACTAAACCTTCTTCGTAGGAAACCAACTGATTCCTACAACCGAACTAACTTATTTCACACAGTACAGTTTTCGGCAATGAAGATGTATGTTTTCTAAACAAACTGCTTTAGAAATGAAGCGATACTACTAAGTTGTACATCTTGTTAGACTACACTAACTAGAAAAGTTTGAACTTGCTGCACTAAACCTTCTTCGTAGGAAAGCAACTGATTCCTAGAACCGAACTAGCTTATTTCACACAGTACAGTGTTCGGCAATGAAGATGTTTGTTTTCTAAAGAAACTACTTTAGAAATGAACCGAAACTAGTGAGTTGTACATCTTGTTAGACTACACAAACAAGGAAGTTTTGAAGTTGCTGCACTTAACCTTCTTCGTAGGAAAGCAACTGATTCCGACAACCGAACTACCTTATTTCACACAGTACAGTGTTCGGCAATGAAGATGTTTGTTTTCTAAACAAACAACTTTAGAAATGAAGCGATACTACAAATTTGTACACCTTCTTAGATTACACTAACTACAAATGTTTGAAGTTGCTGCACTAAACCTTCTTCGTTGGAAAGCAACTGAATCCTACAACCGAACTAACTTATTACACACAGTACAGTTTTTGGCAATGAAGATGTATGTTTTCTAAACAAACTGCTTTAGAAATGAAGCGATACTACTAAGTTGTACATCTTATTAGACTACACTAACTAGAAAAGTTTGAACTTGCTGCACTAAACCTTCTTCGTAGGAAAGCAACTGATTCCTAGAACCGAACTAGCTTATTTCACACAGTACAGTGTTCGGCAAAGAAGATGTTTGTTTTCTAAAGAAACTACTTTATAAATGAAGCAAAACTAGTAAGTTATACATCTTGTTAGACTACACAGTCAAGGAAGGTTTGACGTTGCTGCACTTAACCTTCTTCGTAGGAAAGCAACTGATTCCTAGAACCGAACTAGCTTATTTCACACAGTACAGTGTTTGGCAATGAAGATGTTTGTTTTCTAAACAAACTACTTTAGAAATGAAATACTACTACTAATTTGTACATCTTCTTAGATTACACTAACTAAAAATGTTTGACGTTGCTGCACTAAACCTTCTTCGTAGGAAAGCAACTGATTCCTACAAACGAAATAACTTATTTCACACAGTACAGTTTTCGGCAATGTAGATGTATGTTTTCTAAACAAACTGCTTTAGAAATGAAGTGAAACTACGAAGTTGTACATCTTTTTAGATTACACTATCTAGAAAAGTTGGAACTTGCTGCACTAAACCTTCTTCGTAGGAAAGCAACTGATTCCTAGACCCGAACTAGCTTATTTCACACAGTACAGTGTTCGGCAATGAAGATGTTTGTTTTCTATAGAAACTACTTTAGAAATGAAGCGAAACTAGTAAGTTGTACATCTTGTTAGACTACACAAACAAGGAAGGTTTGAAGTTGCTGAACTTAACCTTCTTCGTAGGAAAGCAACTGATTCCTAGAACCGAACTAGCTTATTTCACACAGTACAGTGTTCGGCAATGAAGATGTTTGTTTTCTAAACAAACTACTTTAGAAATGAAGCGATACTACTAATTTGTACATCTTCTTAGATTACACTAACTAGAAATGTTTGAAGTTGCTGCACTAAACCTTCTTTGTAGGAAAGCAACTGATTCCTACAACCGAACTAACTTATTTCACACAGTACAGTTTTCGGCAATGAAGATGTATGTTTTCTAAACAAACTGCTTTAGAAATGAAGCGATACTACTAAGTTGTACATCTTGTTAGACTACACTAACTAGAAAAGTTTGAACTTGCTGCACGAAACCTTCTTCGTAGGAAAGCAACTGATTCCTAGAACCGAACTAGCTTATTTCACACAGTACAGTGTTCGTAAATGAAGATGTTTGTTTTCTAAAAAAACTGCTTTAGAAATGAAGCGAAACTAGTAAGTTATACATCTTGTTAGACTACACAAACAAGGAAGGTTTGAAGTGACTGAATGTAACCTTCTTCGTTGGAAAGCAACTGATTCCTAGAACCGAACTAGCTTATTTCACACAGTAAAGTGTTCGGCAATGAAGATGTTTGTTTTCTAAACAAACTACTTTAGAAATGAAGCGATACTACTAATTTGTACATCTTCTTAGATTACACTAACTAGAAATCTTTGAAGTTGCTGCACTAAACTTTCTTCGTAGGAAAGCAACTGATTCCTACAACCAAACTAGCTTATTTCACACAATACAGTGTTCGGCAATGAAGATGTTTGTTTTCTAAAGAAACTACTTTAGAAATGAAGCGAAACTAATAAGTTGTACATCTTGTTAGACTACACAAACAAGGAAGGTTTGAAGTTGCTGAACTTAACCTTCTTCGTAGGAAAGCAACTGATTCCTACAACCGAACTACCTTATTTCACACAGTACAGTTTTCGGCGATGAAGATGTATGTTTTCTAAACAAACTGCTTTAGAAATGAAGCGATACTACTAAGTTGTACATCTTGTTAGATTACACTAACTAGAAAAGTTTGAACTTGCTGCACTAAACCTTCTTCGTAGGAAAGCAACTGATTCCTAGAACCGAACTAGCTTATTTCACACAGTACAGTGTTCGGCAATGAAGATGTTTGTTTTCTAAAGAAACTACTTTAGAAATGAAGCGAAACTAGTAAGTTGTACATCCTGTTAGACTACACAAACAAGGAAGATTTGAAGTTGCTGAACTTAACGTTCTTCGTAGGAAAGCAACTGATTCCTAGAACCGAACTTGCTTATTTCACACAGTACAGTGTTCGGCAATGAAGATGTTTGTCTTCTAAACAAACTACTTTAGAAATGAAGCGATACTACTAATTTGTACATCTTCTTAGATTACACTAACTAGAAATGTTTGAAGTTGCTGCACTAAACCTTCTTCGTAGGAAAGCAACTGATTCCTACAACCGAACTAACTTATTTCACACAGTACAGTTTTTGGCAATGAAGATGTATGTTTTCTAAACAAACTGCTTTAGAAATGAAGCGAAACTAGTAAGTTGTACATCTTGTTAGACTACACAAACAAGGAAGGTTTGAAGTTGCTGCATTTAACCTTCTTCGTAGGAAAGCAACTGATTCCTAGAACCGAACTAGCTTATTTCACACAGTACAGTGTTCGGCAATGAAGATGTTTGTTTTCTAAAGAAACTACTTTAGAAATGAAGCGAAACTAGTAAGTTGTACATCTTGTTAGACTACACAAACAAGGAAGGTTTGAAGTTGCTGCACTTAACCTTCTTCGTAGGAAAGCAACTGATTCCTACAACCGAACTACTTTATTTCACACAGTACAGTTTACGGCAATGAAGATGTATGTTTTCTAAACAAACTGCATTAGAAATGAAGCGATACTATTAAGTTGTACATCTTGTTAGACTACACTAACTAGAAAAGTTTGAACTTGCTGCACTAAACCTTCTTCGTAGGAAAACACCTGATTCCTAGAACCGAACTAGCTTATTTCACACAGTACAGTGTTCGGCAATGAAGATGTTTGTTTTCTAAAGAAACTACTTTATAAATGAAGCAAAACTAGTAAGTTATACATCTTTTTAGACTACACAATCAAGGAAGGTTTGAAGTTGCTGCACTAAACCTTGTTCGTAGGAAAGCAAATGATTCCTAGTACCGAACTAGTTTATTTCACACAGTACAGTGTTCGGCAATGAAGACGTTTGTTTTCTAAACAAACAACTTTAGAAATGAAGCGATACTACTAATTTGTACACCTTCTTAGATTACACTAACTACAAATGTTTGAAGTTGCTGCACTAAACCTTCTTCGTTGGAAAGCATCTGATTCCTACAACCGAACTAACTTATTTCCAACAGTACAGTGTTCTGCAATGAAGATGTTTGTTTTCTAAACAAACAACTTTAGAAATGAAGCGATACTACTATTTTGTACATCTTCTTAGATTACACTAACTAGAAATGTTTGAAGTTGCTGCACTAAACCTTCTTCGTAGGAAAGCAACTGATTCCTACAACCGAACTAACTTATTTCACACAGTACAGTTTTCGGCAATGAAGATGTATGTTTTCTAAACAAACTGCTTTAGAAATGAAGCGATACTACTAAGTTGTACATCTTGTTAGACTACACTAACTAGAAAAGTTTGAACTTGCTGCACTAAACCTTCTTCGTAGGAAAGCAACTGATTCCTGGAACCGAACTAGCTTATTTCACACAGTACAGTGTTCGGCAATGAAGATGTTTGTTTTCTAACCAGCAACCTTAGAAATGAAGCGATACTACTTATTTGTACACCTTCTTAGATTACACTAACTAGAAATGTTTGAAGTTGCTGCACTAAACCTTCTTCGTTGGAAAGCAACTGATTCCTACAGCCGAACTAACTTATTTCACACAGTACAGTTTTCGGCAATGAAGATGTATGTTTTCTAAACAAACGGCTTTAGAAATGAAGCGAAACTAGTAAGTTGTACATCTTGTTAGACTACACAATCAAGGAAGGTTTGAAGTTGCTGCACTAAACCTTCTTTGTAGGAAAGCAAATGATTCCTAGAACCGAACTAGCTTATTTCACACAGTACAGTGTTTGGCAATGAAGATGTTTGTTTCCTAAAGGAACTGCTTTAGAAATGAAGTGAAACTACTAAGTTGTACATCGTGTTAGATTACACTAACCAGAAAAGTTGAACTTACTGCACTAAACCTTTTTCGTAGGAAAGCAAGTGATTCCTAGAACCGAACTAGCTTATTTCACACAGTACAGTGTTTGGCAATGAAGATGTTTGTTTTCTAAAGAAACTACTTTAGAAATGAAGCGAAACTAGTAAGTTGTACATCTTGTTAGACTACACCATTAAGGAAGGTTTGAAGTTGCTGCACTAAACCTTCTTCGTAGGAAAGGAAATGACTCCTAGAACAGAACTAGCTTATTTCACACAGTAAAGTGTTCGGCAATGAAGATGTTTGTTTTCTAAACAAACAATTTAGAAATGAAGCGATACTACTAATTTGTACATCTTCTTAGATAACACTAACTAGAAATGTTTGAAGTTCCTGCAATAAACATTCTTCGTAGGAAAGCAACTGATTCCTACAACCGAACTAACTTATTTCACACAGTGCAGTTTTCGGCAATGAAGATGTATGTTTTCTAAACAAACTGCTTTAGAAATGAAGTGAAACTACTAAGTTGTTCATCTTTTTCATTACACTAAGTAGAAAAGTTTGAACTTGCTGTACTAAACCTTCTTCGTGGGAAAGCAACTGATTCCTAGAACCGAACTAGGTTATTTCACACAGTACAGTGTTCGGCAATGAAGATGTTTGTTTTCTAAAGAAACTACTTTAGAAATGAAGCGATACTAGTAAGTTGTACATCTTGTTAGACTACACAAACAAGGAAGGTTTGAAGTTGCTGCACATAACCTTCTTCGTAGAAAAGCAACTGATTCCTAGAACCGAACTAGCATATTTCACACAGTACAGTGTTCGGCAATGAAGATGTTTGTTTTCTAAACAAACTACTTTAGAAATGAAGCGATACTACTAATTTGTACAACTTCTTAGTTTACACTAACTGGAAATGTTTGAAGTTGCTGCACTAAACCTTCTTCGTAGGAAAGCAACTGATTCCTACAACCGAACTAACTTATTTCACACAGTACAGTTTTCGGCAATGAAGATGTATGTTTTCTGAACAAACTGCTTTAGAAATGAAGCGATACTACTAAGTTGTACATCTTGTTAGACTGCACTAAATAGAAAAGCTTGAACTTGCTGCACTAAACCTTCTTCGTAGGAAAGCAACTGATTCCTAGAACCGAATTAGCTTATTTCACACAGTACAGTGTTCGGCAATGAAGATGTTTGTTTTCTAAAGAAACTACTTTAGAAATGAAGCGAAACTAATAACTTGTACATCTTGTTAGACTACACAAACAAGGAAGGTTTGAAGTTGCTGCACTTAACCTTCTTCGTAGGAAAGTAACTGATTCCTAGAACAGAACTAGCTTATTTCACACAGTACAGTGTTCGGCAATGAAGATGTTTTTTTTTCTAAACAAACTACTTTAGAAATGAAGTGATACTACTAATTTGTACATCTTCTTAGATTACACTAACTAGAAATGTTTGAAGTTGCTGCACTAAACCTTCTTCGTAGGAAAGCAACTGATTCCTAGAACCGAACTAGCTTATTTCACACAGTACAGTGTTTGGCAATGAAGATGTTTGTTTTCTAAAGAAACTACTTTAGAAATGAACCGAAACTAGTGAGTTGTACATCTTGTTAGACTACACAAACAAGGAAGTTTTGAAGTTGCTGCACTTAACCTTCTTCGTAGGAAAGCAACTGATTCCTACAACCGAACTACTTTATTTCACACAGTACAGTGTTCGGCAATGAAGATGTTTGTTTTCTAAACAAACTACTTTAGAAATGAAGCGATACTACTAATTTGTACACCTTCTTAGATTACACTAACTACAAATGTTTGAAGTTGCTGCACTAAACCTTCTTCGTTGGAAAGCAACTGATTCCTACAACGGAACTAACTTATTACACACAGTACAGTTTTCGGCAATGAAGATGTATGTTTTCTAAACAAACTGCTTTAGAAATGAAGCGATACTACTAAGGTGTACATCTTGTTAGACTACGCTAACTAGAAAAGTTTGAAGTTGCTGCACTAAACCTTCTTCGTAGGAAAGCAACTGATTCCTAGAACCGAACTACCTTATTTCACACAGTACAGTGTTCGGCAAAGAAGATGTTTGTTTTCTAAAGAAACTACTTTATAAATGAAGCAAAACTAGTAAGTTATACATCTTGTTAGACTACACAATCAAGGAAGGTTTGACGTTGCTGCACTTAACCTTCTTCGTAGGAAAGCAACTGATTCCTAGAACCGAACTAGCTTATTTCACACAGTACAGTGTTCGGCAATGAAGATGTTTGTTTTCTATAGAAACTATTTTAGAAATGAAACGAAACTAGTAAGTTATACATCTTGTTAGACTACACAAACAAGGAAGGTTTGAAGTTGCTGAACTTAACCTTCTTCGTAGGAAAGCAACTGATTCCTAGAACCGAACTAGCTTATTTCACACAGTACAGTGTTCGGCAATGAAGATGTTTGTTTTCTAAACAAACTACTTTAGAAATGAAGCGATACTACTAATTTCTACATCTTTTTAGATTACACTAACTAGAAATGTTTGAAGTTGCTGCACTAAACCTTCTTCGTAGGAAAGCAACTGATTCCTACAACCGAACTAATTTATTTCACACAGTACAGTTTTCGGCAATGAAGATGTATGTTTTCTAAACAAACTGCTTTAGAAATGAAGCGATACTACTAAGTTGTACATCTTGTTAGACTACACTAACTAGAAAAGTTTGAACTTGCTGCACTAAACCTTCTTCGTAGGAAAGCAACTGATTCCTAGAACCGAACTAGCTTATTTCACACAGTACAGTGTTCGGAAATGAAGATATTTGTTTTCTAAAAAAACTGCTTTAGAAATGAAGCGAAACTAGTAAGTTGTACATCTTGTTAGACTACACAAACAAGGAGGGTTTGAAGTTGCTGCATGTAACCTTCTTCGTTGGAAAGCAACTGATTCCTAGAACCGAACTAGCTTATTTCACACAGTACAGTGTTCGGCAATGAAGATGTTTGTTTTCTAAACAAACTACTTTAGAAATGAAGCGATACTACTAATTTGTACATCTTCTTAGATTACACTAACTAGAAATGTTTGAAGTTGCTGCACTAAACTTTCTTCGTAGGAAAGCAACTGATTCCTACAACCAAACTAGCTTATTTCACACAATACAGTGTTCGGCAATGAAGATGTTTGTTTTCTAAAGAAACTACTTTAGAAATGAAGCGAAACTAGTAAGTTGTACATCTTGTTAGACTACACAAACAAGGAAGGTTTGAAGTTGCTGCACTAAACCTTCTTCGTAGGAAAGCAACTGATTCCTACAACCGAACTACCTTATTTCACACAGTACAGTTTTCGGCAATGAAGATGTATGTTTTCTAAACAAACTGCTTTAGAAATGAAGCGATACTACTAAGTTGTACATCTTGTTAGATTACACTAACTAGAAAAGTTTGAACTTGCTGCACTAAACCTTCTTCGTAGGAAAGCAACTGATTCCTAGAACCGAACTAGCTTATTTCACACAGTACAGTGTTCGGCAATGAAGATGTTTGTTTTCTAAAGAAACTACTTTAGAAATGAAGCGAAACTAGTAAGTTGTACATCTTGTTAGACTACACAAACAAGGAAGGTTTGAAGTTGCTGCACTTAACCTTCTTCGTAGGAAAGCAACTGATTCCTAGAACCGAACTAGCTTATTTCACACAGTACAGTGTTCGGCAATGAAGATGTTTGTTTTCTAAACAAACTGCTTTAGAAATGAAGCGATACTACTAATTTGTACATCTTCTTAGATTACACTAACTAGAAATGTTTGAAGTTGCTGCATTAAACCTTCTTCGTAGGAAAGCAACTGATTCCTACAACCGAACTAACTTATTTCACACAGTACAGTTTTCGGCAATGAAGATGTATGTTTTCTAAACAAACTGCTTTAGAAATGAAGCGATACTACTAAGTTGTACATCTTCTTAGATTTCACTAACTAGAAAAGTTTGAACATGCTGCACTAAACCTTCTTCGTAGGAAAGCAACTGTTTCCTAGAACCGAACTAGCTTATTTCACACAGTACAGTGTTCGGAAATGAAGATGTTTGTTTTCTAAAAAAACAACTTTAGAAATGAAGCGAAACTACTAAGTTGTACATCTTGTTAGACTACACAAACAAAAGAAAACAAAATAACTTGCTTCATTTCTAAACCTTGTTTTTTAGAAAACAAACATCTTGATTCCAGAACACTGAACTAACTTATTTCACACAGTACAGTGTTCATCAATGAAGATGTCTGTTTTCTAAAGAAACTGCTTTAGAAATGAAGCGAAACTAGTAAGTTGTACATCTTGTTAGACTACACAAACAAGGAAGTTTGAAGTTGCTGAATTTAACCTTCTTCGTTGGAAAGCAACTGATTCCTAGAACCGAACTAGCTTATTTCACACAGTACAGTGTTCGGCAATGAAGATGTTTGTTTTCTAAAGAAACGACTTTAGAAATGAAGCGAAACTAGTAATTTGTACATCTTGTTAGACTACACAAACAAGGATGGTTTGAAGTTGCTGCACTTAACCTTCTTCGTAGGAAAGCAACTGATTCCTACAACCGAACTACTTTATTTCACACAGTACAGTTTTCGGCAATGAAGATGTATGTTTTCTAAACAAACTGCTTTAGAAATGAAGCGATACTACTAAGTTGTACATCTTGTTAGACTACACTAACTAGAAAAGTTTGAACTTGCTGCACTAAACCTTCTTCGTAGGAAAGCAACTGATTCCTAGAACCGAACTAGCTTATTTCACACAGTACAGTGTTCGGCAATGAAGATGTTTGTTTTCTAAAGAAACTACTTTATAAATGAAGCAAAACTAGTAAGTTGTACATCTTGTTAGACTACACAATCAAGGAAGGTTTGAAGTTGCTGCACTAAACCTTCTTCGTAGGAAAGCAAATGATTCCTAGAACCGAACTAGCTTATTTCACACAGTACAGTGTTCGGCAATGAAGATGTTTGTTTTCTAAACAAACAACTTTAGAAATGAAGCGATACTACTAATTTGTACACCTTCTTAGATTACACTAACTAGAAATGTTTGAAGTTGCTGCACTAAACCTTCTTCGTAGGAAAGCAACTGATTCCTACAACCGAACTAACTTATTTCATACAGTACAGTTTTCGGCAATGAAGATGTATGTTTTCTAAACAAACTGCTTTAGAAATGAAGCGATACTACTAAGTTGTACATCTTGTTAGACTACACTAACTAGAAAAGTTTGAACTTGCTGCACTAAACCTTCTTCGTAGGAAAGCAACTGATTCCTAGAACCGAACTAGCTTATTTCACACAGTACAGTGTTCGGCAATGAAGATGTTTGTTTTCTAAAGAAACTACTTTAGAAATAAAGCGAAACTAATAAGTTGTACATCTTGTTAGACTACACAAACAAGGAAGGTTTGAAGTTGCTGCACTAAACCTTCTTCGTAGGAAAGCAAATGATTCCTAGAACCGAACTAGCTGATTTCACACAGTACAGTGTTCGGCAATGAAGATGTTTGTTTTCTAACCAGCAACTTTAGAAATGAAGCGATACTACTTATTTGTACACCTTCTTAGATTACACTAACTACAAATGTTTGAAGTTGCTGCACTAAACCTTCTTCGTGGGAAAGCAACTGATTCCTACAACCGAACTAACTTATTTCACACAGTACAGTTTTCGGCAATGAAGATGTATGTTTTCTAAACAAACTGCTTTAGAAATGAAGCAATACTACTAATTTGTACATCTTCTTAGATTTCACTAACTAGAAAAGTTTGAACTTGCTGCACTAAACCTTCTTCGTAGGAAAGCAAATGATTCCGAGAACCGAACTAGCTTATTTCACACAGTACAGTGTTCGTCAATGAAGATGTTTGTTTTCTAAAGAAACTGCTTTAGAAATGAAGCGAAACTAATAAGTTGTACATCTTGTTAGACTACACAAACAAGGAAGGTTTGAAGTTGCTACACTTAACCTTCTTCGTAGAAAAGCAACTGATTCCTAGAACCGAACTAGCTTATTTCACACAGTACAGTGTTCGGCAATGAAGATGTTTGTTTTCTAAACAAACTACTTTAGAAATGAAGCGATACTACTAATTTGTATATCTTCTTAGATTACACTAACTAGAAATGTTTGACGTTGCTGCACTAAACCTTCTTCGTAGGAAAGCAACTGATTCCTAGAACCGAACTAGCTTATTTCACACAGTACAGTGTTCGGCAATGAAGATGTTTTTTTTTCTAAACAAACTACTTTAGAAATGAAGCGAAACTAGTAAGTTGTACATCTTGTTAGACTACACAAACAAGGAAGGTTTGAAGTTGCTGCACTTAACCTTCTTCGTAGGAAAGCAACTGATTACTAGAACCGAACTAGCTTATTTCACTCAGTACAGTGTTCGGCAATGAAGATGTTTGTTTTCTAAAGAAACTACTTTAGAAATGAAGCAAAACTAGTAAGTTGTACATCTTGTTAGACTACACAAACAAGGAAGGTTTGAAGTTGCTGCACTAAACCTTCTTCGTAGGAAAGCAAATGATTCCTAGAACCGTACTAGCTTATTTCACACAGTACAGTGTTCGGCAATGAAGATGTTTGTTTTCTAAAGAAACTACTTTAGAAATGAAGCGAAACTAATAAGTTGTACATCTTGTTAGACTACACAAACAAGGAAGGTTTTATGTTGCTGCACTTAACCTTCTTCGTAGGAAAGCAACAGATTCCTACAACCGAACTACGTTATTTCACACAGTACAGTTTTGGGCAATGAAGATGTATGTTTTCTAAACAAACTGCTTTAGAAATGAAGCGATACTACTAAGTTGTACATCTTGTTAGACTACACTAACTAGAAAAGTTTGAACTTGCTGCACTAAACCTTCTTCGTAGGAAAGCAACTGATTCCTAGAACCGAACTAGCTTATTTCACACAGTACAGTGTTCGGCAATGAAGATGTTTGTTTTCTAAAGAAACTACTTTAGAAATGAAGCAAAACTAGTAAGTTGTACATCTTGTTAGACTACACAAACAAGGAAGGTTTGAAGTTGCTGCACTTAACCTTCTTCGTAGGAAAGCAACTGATTCCTAGAACCGAACTAGCTTATTTCACACAGTACAGTGTTCGGCAATGAAGATGTTTGTTTTCTAAAGAAACTACTTTAGAAATGAAGCGAAACTAGTAAGTTGTACATCTTGTTAGACTACACAAACAAGAAAGGTTTGAAGTTGCTGCACTTAACCTTCTTCGTAGGAAAGCAACTGATTCCTAGAACCGAACTAACTTATTTCACACAGTACAGTGTTCGGCAATGAAGATGTTTGTTTTCTAAACAAACTACTTTAGAAATGAAGCGATACTACTAATTTGTACATCTTCTTAGATTACACTAACTAGAAATGTTTGAAGTTGCTGCACTAAACCTTCTTCGTAGGAAAGCAACTGATTCCTACAACCGAACTAACTTATTTCACACAGTACAGTTTTCGCAATGAAGATGTATGTTTTCTAAACAAATTGCTTTAGAAATGAAGCGATACTACTAAGTTGTACATCTTGTTAGATTACACTAACTAGAAAAGTTTGAAGTTGCTGCACTAAACCTTCTTCGTAGGAAAGCAACTGATTCCTAGAACCGAACTAGCTTATTTCACACAGTACAGTGTTCGGAAATGAAGATGTTTGTTTTCTAAAAAAACTGCTTTAGAAATGAAGCGAAACTAGTAAGTTATACATCTTGTTAGACTACACAAACAAGGAGGTGTACAAAAAGTTTGAACTTGCTTTCATTTCTAAAGTTGTTTGTTTAGAAAACAAACATCTTCATTGCAGGAAAGCAACTGATTCCTAGAACCGAAACTTATTTCACACAGTACAGTGTTCATCAATGAAGATGTTTGTTTTCTAAAGAAACTACTTTAGAAATGAAGCGAAACTAGTAAGTTGTACATCTTGTTAGACTACACAAACAAGGAAGTTTGAAGTTGCTGAATTTAACCTTCTTCGTTGGAAAGCAACTGATTCCTAGAACCGAACTAGCTTATTTCACACAGTACAGTGTTCGGCAATGAAGATGTTTGTTTTCTAAAGAAACGACTTTAGAAATGAAGCGAAACTAGTAATTTGTACATCTTGTTAGACTACACAAACAAGGATGGTTTGAAGTTGCTGCACTTAACCTTCTTCGTAGGAAAGCAACTGATTCCTACAACCGAACTACTTTATTTCACACAGTACAGTTTACGGCAATGAAGATGTATGTTTTCTAAACAAACTGCATTAGAAATGAAGCGATACTACTAAGTTGTACATCTTGTTAGACTACACTAACTAGAAAAGTTTGAACTTGCTGCACTAAACCTTCTTCGTAGGAAAACACCTGATTCCTAGAACCGAACTAGCTTATTTCACACAGTACAGTGTTCGGCAATGAAGATGTTTGTTTTCTAAAGAAACTACTTTATAAATGAAGCAAAACTAGTAAGTTATACATCTTGTTAGACTACACAATCAAGGAAGGTTTGAAGTTGCTGCACTAAACCTTGTTCGTAGGAAAGCAAATGATTCCTAGTACCGAACTAGTTTATTTCACACAGTAAAGTGTTCGGCAATGAAGACGTTTGTTTTCTAAACAAACAACTTTAGAAATGAAGCGATACTACTAATTTGTACACCTTCTTAGATTACACTAACTACAAATGTTTGCAGTTGCTGCACTAAACCTTCTTCGTTGGAAAGCAACTGATTCCTACAACCGAACTAACTTATTTCCAACAGTACAGTGTTCTGCAATGAAGATGTTTGTTTTCTAAACAAACAACTTTAGAAATGAAGCGATAGTACTATTTTGTACACCTTCTCAGATTACACTAACTAGAAATGTTTGAAGTTGCTGCACTAAACCTTCTTCGTAGGAAAGCAACTGATTCCTACAACCGAACTAACTTATTTCACACAGTACAGTTTTCGGCAATGAAGATGTATGTTTTCTAAACAAACTGCTTTAGAAATGAAGCGATACTACTAAGTTGTACATCTTGTTAGACTACACTAACTAGAAAAGTTTGAACTTGCTGCACTAAACCTTCTTCGTAGGAAAGCAACTGATTCCTAGAACCGAACTAGCTTATTTCACACAGTACAGTGTTCGGCAATGAAGATGTTTGTTTTCTAAAGAAACTACTTTAGAAATGAAGCGAAACTAATAAGTTGTACATCTTGTTAGACTACACAAACAAGGAAGGTTTGAAGTTGCTGCACTAAACCTTCTTCGTAGGAAAGCAACTGATTCCTAGAACCGAACTAGCTTATTTCACACAGTACAGTGTTCGGCAATGAAGATGTTTGTTTTCTAAACAAACTACTTTAGAAATGAAGCGATACTACTAATTTGTACACCTTCTTAGATTACACTAACTACAAATGTTTGAAGTTGCTGCACTAAACCTTCTTCGTAGGAAAGCAACTGATTCCTACAACCGAACTAACTTATTTCACACAGTACAGTTTTCGGCAATGAAGATGTATGTTTTCTAAACAAACTGCTTTAGAAATGAAGCAATACTACTAATTTGTACACCTTTTTAGATTACACTAACTAGAAAAGTTTGAACTTGCTGCACTAAACCTTCTTCGTAGGAAAGCAAATGATTCCGAGAACCGAACTAGCTTATTTCACACAGTACAGTGTTCGTCAATGAAGATGTTTGTTTTCTAAAGAAACTGCTTTAAAAATGAAGCGAAACTAATAAGTTGTACATCTTGTTAGACTACACAAACAAGGAAGGTTTGAAGTTGCTACACTTAACCTTCTTCGTAGGAAAGCAACTGATTCCTAGAACCGAACTAGCTTATTTCACACAGTACAGTGTTCGGCAATGAAGATGTTTGTTTTCTAAACAAACTACTTTAGAAATGAAGCGATACTACTAATTTGTACATCTTCTTAGATTACACTAACTAGAAATGTTTGAAGTTGCTGCACTAAACCTTCTTCGTAGGAAAGCAACTGATTCCTAGAACCGAACTAGCTTATTTCACACAGTACAGTGTTCGGCAATGAAGATGTTTTTTTTTCTAAAGAAACTACTTTAGAAATGAAGCGAAAGTAGTAAGTTGTACATCTTGTTAGACTACACAAACAAGGAAGGTTTGAAGTTGCTGCACTTAACCTTCTTCGTAGGAAAGCAACTGATTCCTAGAACCGAACTAGATTATTTCACTCAGTACAGTGTTCGGCAATGAAGATGTTTGTTTTCTAAAGAAACTACTTTATCAATGAAGCAAAACTAGTGTGTTGTACATCTTGTTAGACTACACAATCAAGGAAGGTTTGAAGTTGCTGCACTAAACCTTCTTCGTAGGAAAGCAAATGATTCCTAGAACCGAACTAGCTTATTTCACACAGTACAGTGTTCGGCAATGAAGATGTTTGTTTTCTAAAGAAACTACTTTAGAAATGAAGCGAAACTAATAAGTTGTACATCTTGTTAGACTACACAAACAAGGAAGGTTTGATGTTGCTGCACTTAACCTTCTTCGTAGGAAAGCAACAGATTCCTACAACCGAACTACGTTATTTCACACAGTACAGTTTTGGGCAATGAAGATGTATGTTTTCTAAACAAACTGCTTTAGAAATGAAGCGATACTACTAAGTTGTACATCTTGTTAGACTACACTAAGTAGAAAAGTTTGAACTTGCTGCACTAAACCTTCTTCGTAGGAAAGCAAGTGATTCCTAGAACCGAACTAGCTTATTTCACACAGTACAGTGTTCGGCAATGAAGATGTTTGTTTCCTAAAGAAACTACTTTATAAATGAAGCAAAACTAGTAAGTTATACATCTTGTTAGACTACACAAACAAGGAAGGTTTGAAGTTGCTGCACTTAACCTTCTTCGTAGGAAAGCAACTGATTCCTAGAACCGAACTAGCTTATTTCACACAGTACAGTGTTCGGCAATGAAGATGTTAGTTTTCTAAACAAACTGCTTTAGAAATGAAACGATACTACTAAGTTGTACATCTTTTAAGACTACACTAACTAGAAAAGTTTGAACTTGCTGCACTAAACTTTCTTCGTAGGAAAGCAACTGATTCCTAGAACCGAACTAGCTTATTTCACACAGTACAGTGTTCGGCAATGAAGATGTTTGTATTCTAAAGAAACTAGTTTAGAAATGAAGCAAAACTAGTAAGTTGTACATCTTGTTAGACTACACAAACAAGGAAGGTTTGAAGTTGCTGCACTAAACCTTCTTCGTAGGAAAGCAACTGATTCCTAGAACCGAACTAGCTTATTTCACACAGTACAGTGTTAGGCAATGAAGATGTTTGTTTTCTAAAGAAACTACTTTAGAAATGAAGCAAAACTAGTAAGTTGTACATCTTGTTAGACTACACAAACAAGGAAGGTTTGAACTTGCTGCACTAAACCTTCTTCTTAGGAAAGCAACTGATTCCTAGAACCGAACTAGCTTATTTCACACAGTACAGTGTTCGGCAATGAAGATGTTTGTTTTCTAAACAAACAACTTTAGAAATGAAGCGATACTACTAATTTGTACATCTCCTTAGATTACACTAACTACAAATGTTTGAAGTTGCTGCACTAAACCTTCTTCGTAGGAAAGCAACTGATTCCTACAACCGAACTAACTTATTTCACACAGTACAGTTTTCGGCAATGAAGATGTTTGTTTTCTAAACAAACTGCTTTAGAAATGAAGCGATACTACTAATTTGTACATCTTGTTAGATTACACTAACTAGAAAAGTTTGAACTTGCTGCACTAAACCTTCTTCGTAGGAAAGCAACTGATTCCTAGAACTGAACTAGCTTATTTCACACAGTACAGTGTTCGGCAATGAAGATGTTTGTTTTCTAAACAAACTACTTTAGAAATGAAGCGAAACTAGTAAGTTGTACATCTTGTTAGACTACACAAACAAGGAAGGTTTGATGTTGCTGCACTAAACCTTCTTCGTAGGAAAGCAACTGATTCCTAGAACCGAACTAGCTTATTTCACACAGTACAGTGTTTGGCAATGAAGATGTTTGTTTTCTAAACAAACAACTTTAGAAATGAAGCGAAACTACTAATTTGTACATCTTCTTAGATTACACTAAGTAGAAATGTTTGAAGTTGCTGCACTAAACCTTCTTCGTAGGAAAGCAACTGATTCCTAGAACAGAACTAACTTATTTCACACAGTACAGTTTTCGGCAATGAAGATGTATGTTTTCTAAACAAACTGCTTTAGAAATGAAGTGAAACTACTAAGTTGTACATCTTGTTAGATTACAATAACTAGAAAAGTTTGAACTTGCTGCACTAAACCTTCTTCGTAGGAAAGCAACTGATTCCTAGAACCGAACTAGCTTATTTCACACAGTACAGTGTTCGCAATGAAGATGTTTGTTTTCTAAAGAAACTACTTTAGAAATGAAGCGAAACTAGTAAGTTGTACATCTTGTTAGACTACACAAACAAGGAAGGTTTGAAGTTGCTGCACTTAACCTTTTTCGTAGGAAAGCAACTGATTCCTAGAACCGAACTAGCTTATTTCACACAGTACAGTGTTTTGGCAATGAAGATGTTTGTTTTCTAAACAAACTACTTTAGAAATGAAGCAATACTACTAATTTGTACATCTTGTTAGATTACACTAACTAGAAATGTTTGAAGTTGCTGCACTAAACCTTCTTCGTAGGAAAGCAACTGATTCCTACAACCGAACTAACTTATTTCACACAGTACAGTTTTCGGCAATGAAGATGTATGTTTTCTAAACAAACTGCTTTAGAAATGAAGTGAAACTACTAAGTTGTACATCTTGTTAGATTACACTAACTAGAAAAGTTTGAACTTGCTGCACTAAACCTTCTTAGTAGGAAAGCAACTGATTCCTAGAACCGAACTAGCTTATTTCACCCAGTACAGTGTTGGGCAATGAAGATGTTTGTTTTCTAAAGAAACTACTTTAGAAATGAAGCGAAACTAGTAAGTTGTACATCTTGTTAGACTACACAAACAAGGAAGGTTTGAAGTTGCTGCACTAAACTTTCTTCGTAGGAAAGCAACTGATTCCTAGAACCGAACTAGCTTATTTCACACAGTACAGTGTTCGGCAATGAAGATGTTTGTTTTCTAAACAAACTACTTTAGAAATGAAGCGATACTACTAATTTGTACATCTTCTTAGATTACACTAACTAGAAATGTTTGAACTTGCTGCACTAAACCTTCTTCGTAGGAAAGCAACTGATTCCTAGAACCGAACTAGCTTATTTCACACAGTACAGTGTTCGGCAATGAAGATGTTTGTTTTCTAAACAAACTGCTTTAGAAATGAAGCGAAACTAGTAAGTTGTACATCTTGTTAGACTACACAAACAAGGAAGGTTTGAACTTGCTGCACTAAACCTTCTTCGTAGGAAAGCAAATGATTCCTAGAACCGAACTAGCTTATTTCACACAGTACAGTGTTCGGCAATGAAGATGTTTGTTTTCTAAAGAAACTACTTTAGAAATGAAGCGAAACTACTAAGTTGTACATCTTGTTAGACTACACAAACAAGGAAGGTTTGAAGTTGCTGCACTTAACCTTCTTCGTAGGAAAGCAACTGATTCCTAGAACCGAACTAGCTTATTTCACACAGTACAGTGTTCGGCAATGAAGATGTTTGTTTTCTAAAGAAACTACTTTAAAAATGAAGCGAAACTACTAAGTTGTACATCTTGTTAGACTACACTAACTAGAAAGGTTTGAAGTTGCTGCACTAAACCTTCTTCGTAGGAAAGCAACTGATTCCTAGAACCGAACTAGCTTATTTCACACAGTACAGTGTTCGGCAATGAAGATGTTTGTTTTCTAAAGAAACTACGTTAGAATTGAAGCGAAACTAGTAAGTTGTACATCTTGTTAGACTACACAAACAAGAAAGGTTTGAAGTTGCTGCACTAAACCTTCTTCGTAGGAAAGCAACTGATTCCTAGAACCGAACTAACTTATTTCACACAGTACAGTGTTCGGCAATGAAGATGTTTGTTTTCTAAACAAACTACTTTAGAAATGAAGCGAAACTAGTAAGTTGTACATCTTGTTAGACTACACTAACAAGAAAGGTTTGAAGTTGCTGCACTAAACCTTCTTCGTAGGAAAGCAACTGATTCCTACAACCGAAACTAACTTATTTCACACAGTACAGTTTTCGGCAATGAAGATGTTTGTTTTCTAAACAAACTGCTTTAGAAATGAAGCGAAACTACTAAGTTGTACATCTTGTTAGACTACACTAACTAGAAAAGTTTGAACTTGCTGCACTAAACCTTCTTCGTAGGAAAGCAACTGATTCCTAGAACCGAACTAGCTTATTTCACACAGTACAGTGTTCAGCAATGAAGATGTTTGTTTTCTAAAGAAACTACTTTAGAAATGAAGCGAAACTAGTAAGTTGTACATCTTGTTAGACTACACAAACAAGGAAGGTTTGAAGTTGCTGCACTAAACCTTCTTCGTAGTAGGAAAGCAACTGATTCCTAGAACCAAACTAACTTATTTCACACAGTACAGTGTTCGGCAATGAAGATGTTTGTTTTCTAAAAGAAACTACTTTAGAAATGAAGTGAAACTACTAAGTTGTACATCTTGTTAGACTACACTAACAAGGAAAGGTTTGAACTTGCTGCACTAAACCTTCTTCGTAGGAAAGCAACTGATTCCTAGAACCCGAACTAGCTTATTTCACACAGTACAGTGTTCGGCAATGAAGATGTTTGTTTTCTAAACAAACTACTTTAGAAATGAAGCGAAACTACTAATTTGTACATCTTGTTAGATTACACTAACTACAAATGTTTGAAGTTGCTGCACTAAACCTTCTTCGTAGGGAAAGCAACTGATTCCTAGAACCGAACTAGCTTATTTCACACAGTACAGTGTTAGGCAATGAAGATGTTTGTTTTCTAAAGAAACTACTTTATAAATGAGGCAAAACTAGTAAGTTATACATCTTGTTAGACTACATAATCAAGGAAGGTTTGAACTTGCTGCACTAAACGTTGTTCTTAGGAAAGCAAATGATTCCTAGAACCGAACTAGCTTATTTCACACAGTACAGTATTCGGCAACGAAGATGTTTGTTTTCTAAACAAACAACTTTAGAAATGAAGCGATACTACTAATTTGTACACCTTCTTAGATTACACTAACTACAAATGTTTGAAGTTGCTGCACTAAACCTTCTTCGTTGGAAAGCAACTGATTCCTACAACCGAACTAACTTATTTCACACAGTACAGTTTTCGGCAATGAAGATGTATGTTTTCTAAACAAACTGCTTTAGAAATGAAGCGATACTACTAATTTGTACATCTTCTTAGATTACACTAACTAGAAAAGTTTGAACTTGCTGCACTAAACCTTCTTCGTAGGAAAGCAACTGATTCCTAGAACCGAACTAGCTTATTTCACACAGTACAGTGTTCGTCAATGAAAATGTTTGTTTTCTAAAGAAACTACTTTAGAAAGGAAGCGAAACTAGTAAGTTATACATCTTCTTAGACTACACAAACAAGGAAGGTTTGATGTTTCTGCACTAAACCTTCTTCGTAGGAAAGCCACTGATTCCTAGAACCGAACTAGCTTATTTCACACAGTACAGTGTTTGGCAATGAAGATGTTTGTTTCCTAAACAAACAACTTTAGAAATGAAGCGAAACTACTAATTTGTACATCTTAGATTACACTAACTAGAAATGTTTGAAGTTGCTGCACTAAACCTTCTTCGTAGGAAAGCAACTGATTCCTACAACAGAACTAACTTATTTCACAAAGTACAGTTTTCGGCAATGAAGATGTATGTTTTCTAAACAAACTACTTTAGAAATTAAGTGAAAGTATGAAGTTGTACATCTTCTTAGATTACACTAACTAGAAAAGTTTGAACTTGCTGCACTAAACTTTCTTCGTAGGAAAGCAACTGATTCCTAGAACCGAACTAGCTTATTTCACACAGTACAGTGTTCGACAATGAAGATGTTTGTTTTCTAAAGAAACTACGTTAGAAATGAAGCGAAACTAGTAAGTTGTACATCTTGTTAGACTACACAAACAAGGAAGGTTTGAAGTTGCTGCACTTAACCTTTTTCGTAGGAAAGCAACTGATTCCTAGAACCGAACTAGCTTATTTCACACAGTACAGTGTTCGGCAATGAAGATGTTTGTTTTCTAAACAAACTACTTTAGAAATGAAGCAATACTACTAATTTGTATATCGTCTTAGATTACACTAACTAGAAATGTTTGAAGTTGCTGCACTAAACCTTCTTCGTAGGAAAGCAACTGATTCCTACAACCGAACTAACTTATTTCACACAGTACAGTTTTCGGCAATGAAGATGTATGTTTTCTAAACAAACTGCTTTAGAAATGAAGTGAAACTACGAAGTTGTACATCTTTTTAGATTACACTAACTAGAAAAGTTTGAACTTGCTGCACTAAACCTTCTTCGTAGAAGAGCTACTGATTCCTAGAACCGAACTAGCTTATTTCACACAGTACAGTGTTCGGCAATGAAGATGTTTGTTTTCTAAAGAAACTACTTTAGAAATGAAGCGAAACTAGTAAGTTGTACATCTTGTTAGACTACACAAACAAGGAAGGTTTGAAGTTGCTGCACTAAACCTTCTTCGTAGGAAAGCAACTGATTCCTAGAACCGAACTAGCTTATTTCACACAGTACAGTGTTCGGCAATGAAGATGTTTGTTTTCTAAACAAACTACTTTAGAAATGAAGCGATACTACTAATTTGTACATCTTCTTAGATTACACTAACTAGAAATGTTTGAAGTTGCTGCACTAAACCTTCTTCGTAGGAAAGCAACTGATTCCTAGAACCGAACTAGCTTATTTCACACAGTACAGTGTTCGGCAATGAAGATGTTTGTTTTCTAAACAAACTACTTTAGAAATGAAGCGAAACTAGTAAGTTGTACATCTTGTTAGACTACACAAACAAGGAAGGTTTGAAGTTGCTGCACTAAACCTTCTTCGTAGGAAAGCAACTGATTCCTAGAACCGAACTAGCTTATTTCACACAGTACAGTGTTCGGCAATGAAGATGTTTGTTTTCTAAAGAAACTACTTTAGAAATGAAGCGAAACTACTAAGTTGTACATCTTGTTAGACTACACTAACTAGAAAAGGTTTGAAGTTGCTGCACTAAACCTTCTTCGTAGGGAAAGCAACTGATTCCTAGAACCGAACTAGCTTATTTCACACAGTACAGTGTTCGGCAATGAAGATGTTTGTTTTCTAAAGAAACTACTTTAGAAATGAAGCGAAACTAGTAAGTTGTACATCTTGTTAGACTACACAAACAAGGAAGGTTTGAAGTTGCTGCACTAAACCTTCTTCGTAGGAAAGCAACTGATTCCTAGAACCGAACTAACTTATTTCACACAGTACAGTGTTCGGCAATGAAGATGTTTGTTTTCTAAAGAAACTACTTTAGAAATGAAGCGAAACTAGTAAGTTGTACATCTTGTTAGACTACACAAACAAGAAAGGTTTGAAGTTGCTGCACTAAACCTTCTTCGTAGGAAAGCAACTGATTCCTACAACCGAACTAACTTATTTCACACAGTACAGTTTTCGGCAATGAAGATGTATGTTTTCTAAACAAACTACTTTAGAAATGAAGCGATACTACTAAGTTGTACATCTTGTTAGACTACACTAGCTAGAAAAGTTTGAACTTGCTGCACTAAACCTTCTTCGTAGGAAAGCAACTGATTCCTAGAACCGAACTAGCTTATTTCACACAGTACAGTGTTCAGCAATGAAGATGTTTGTTTTCTAAAAAGAAACTACTTTAGAAATGAAGCGAAACTAGTAAGTTGTACATCTTGTTAGACTACACAAACAAGGAAGGTTTGAAGTTGCTGCACTTAACCTTCTTCGTAGGAAAGCAACTGATTCCTAGAACCAAACTAACTTATTTCACACACAGTACAGTGTTCGGCAATGAAGATGTTTGTTTTCTAAAGAAACTGCTTTAGAAATGAAGTGAAACTACTAAGTTGTACATCTTGTTAGATTACACTAACTAGAAAGGTTTGAACTTGCTGCACTAAACCTTCTTCGTAGGAAAGCAACTGATTCCTAGAACCGAACTAGCTTATTTCACACAGTACAGTGTTCGGCAATGAAGATGTTTGTTTTCTAAAGAAACTACTTTAGAAATGAAGCGATACTAGTAAGTTGTACATCTTGTTAGACTACACAATCAAGGAAGGTTTGAAGTTGCTGCACTAACCTTCTTCGTAGGAAAGCAAATGATTCCTAGAACCGAACTAGCTTATTTCACACAGTACAGTGTTCGGCAATGAAGATGTTTGTTTTCTAAAGAAACTACTTTAGAAATGAAGCGAAACTAGTAAGTTGTACATCTTGTTAGACTACACAAACAAGGAAGGTTTGAAGTTGCTGCACTTAACCTTCTTCGTAGGAAAGCAACTGATTCCTAGAACCGAACTAGCTTATTTCACACAGTACAGTGTTCGGCAATGAAGATGTTTGTTTTCTAAACAAACTACTTTAGAAATGAAGCGAAACTAGTAAGTTGTACATCTTGTTATACATTACAATAACAGGAAGGTTTGAAGTTGCTGCACTAAACCTTCTTCGTAGGAAAGCAAATGATTCCTAGAACCGAACTAGCTTATTTCACACAGTACAGTGTTCGGCAATGAAGATGTTTGTTTTTTAAAAACAAACTGCTTTAGAAATGAAGTGAAACTACTAAGTTGTACATCTTGTTAGATTACACTAACCAGAAAAGTTTGAAGTTGCTGCACTAAACCTTCTTCGTAGGAAAGCAAGTGATTCCTAGAACCGAACTAGCTTATTTCACACAGTACAGTGTTCGGCAATGAAGATGTTTGTTTTCTAAAGAAACTACTTTAGAAATGAAGCGAAACTAGTAAGTTGTACATCTTGTTAGACTACACAAACAAGGAAGGTTTGAAGTTGCTGCACTTAACCTTCTTCATAGGAAAGCAACTGATTCCTAGAACCGAACTAGCTTATTTCACACAGTACAGTGTTGGGAAATGAAGATGTTTGTTTTCTAAACAAACTACTTTAGAAATGAAGTGATACTACTAAGTTGTACATCTTGTTAGATTACACAGATGGAAATGTTTGAAGTTGCTGCACTAAACCTTCTTCGTAGGAAAGCAACTGATTCCTAGAACCGAACTAACTTATTTCACACAGTACAGTTTTCGGCAATGAAGATGTATGTTTTCTAAACAAACTGCTTTAGAAATGAAGCGATACTACTAAGTTGTACATCTTGTTAGACTACACTAACTAGAAAAGTTTGAACTTGCTGCACTAAACCTTCTTCGTAGGAAAGCAACTGATTCCTAGAACCGAACTAGCTTATTTCACACAGTACAGTGTTCGGCAATGAAGATGTTTGTTTTCTAAAGAAACTACTTTAGAAATGAAGCGAAACTAGTAAGTTGTACATCTTGTTAGACTACACAAACAAGGAAGGTTTGAAGTTGCTGCACTTAACCTTCTTCGTAGGAAAGCAACTGATTCCTAGAACCGAACTAGCTTATTTCACACAGTACAGTGTTCGGCAATGAAGATGTTTGTTTTCTAAATAAACTACTTTAGAAATGAAGTGATACTACTAATTTGTACATCTTCTTAGATTACACTAACTAGAAATGTTTGAAGTTGCTGCACTAAACCTTCTTCGTAGGAAAGCAACTGATTCCTACAACCGAACTAACTTATTTCACACAGTACAGTTTTTCGGCAATGAAGATGTTTGTTTTCTAAATAAACTGCTTTAGAAATGAAGCGATACTACTAAGTTGTACATCTTGTTAGACTACACTAACTAGAAACGTTTGAAGTTGCTGCACTAAACCTTCTTCGTAGGAAAGCAACTGATTCCTAGAACCGAACTAGCTTATTTCACACAGTACAGTGTTCGGCAATGAAGATGTTTGTTTTCTAAAGAAACTACTTTAGAAATGAAGCGAAACTAGTAAGGTGTACATCTTGTTAGACTAAACAATCAAGGAGGGTTTGAAGTTGCTGCACTTAACCTTCTTTGTAGGAGAGCAACTGATTCCTACAACCGAACTAACTTATTTCACACAGTACAGTTTTCGGCAATGAAGATGTATGTTTTCTAAAGAAACTACTTTAGAAATGAACCGAAAGTATTAAGTTGTACATCTTGTCAGACTGCACAAACAAGGAAGGTTTGAAGTTGCTGCACTTAACCTTCTTCGTAGGAAAGCAAATGATTCCTACAACCGAACTAACTTATTTCACACAGTACAGTGTTCGGCAATGAAGATGTTTGTTTCCTAAAGAAACTGCTTTAGAAATGAAGCGATACTACTAATTTGTACATCTTCTTAGATTACACTAACTACAAATGTTTGAAGTTGCTCCACTAAACCTTCTTCGTAGGAAAGCAAGTGATTCGTAGAAACGAACTAGCTTATTTCACACAGTACAGTGTTCGTCAATGAAAATGTTTGTTTTCTAAAGAAACTACTTTAGAAATGAAGCGAAACTAGTAAGTTGTACATCTTGTTAGACTACACAATCAAGGAAGGTTTGAAGTTGCTGCACATAACCTTCTTCGTAGGAAAGCAAATGATTCCTAGAACCGAACTAACTTATTTCACAGAGTACATTTTTCGGCAATGAAGATGTATGTTTTCTAAAGACACTACTTTAGAAATGAAGCGAAACTAGTAAGTTGTACATCTTGTTAGACTACACAAACAAGGAAGGTTTGAAGTTGCTGCACTTAACCTTCTTTGTAGGATAGCAACTGATTCCTAGATCCGAACTAGCTTATTTCACACAGTACAGTGTTCGCCAATGAAGATGTTTGTTTTCTAAATAAACTATTTTAGAAATGAAGTGATACTACTAATTTGTACATCTTCTTACATTACACTAACTAGAAATGTTTGAAGTTCCTGCACTAAACCTTCCTCGTAGGAAAGCAACTGATTCCTACAACCGAACTAACTTATTTCACACAGTACAGTGTTCGGCAATGAAGATGTTTGTTTCCTAAACAAACTGCTTTAGAAATGAAGTGAAACTACTAAGTTGTACATCTTGTTAGACTACACTAACTAGAAATGTTTGAAGTTGCTGCACTAAACCTTCTTCGTAGGAAAGCAACTGATTCCTAGAACCGAACTAGAATATTTCACACAGTACAGTGTTCGGCAATGAAGATGTTTGTTTTCTAAAGAAACTACTTTAGAAATGAAGCGAACCTAGTAAGTTGTACATCTTGTTCGACTACACAATCAAGGAGGGTTTGAAGTTGCTGCACTTAACCTTCTTCGTAGGAGATCAACCGATTCCTACAACCTAACTAACTTATTTCACACAGTACAGTGTTCGGCAATGATGATGTATGTTTTCTAAACAACCTGCTTTAGAAATGAAGCGATACTACTAAGTTGTACATCTTGTCAGACTACACTAACTAGAAAAGTTTGAACTTGCTGCACTAAACCGTTTTTGTAGGAAAGCAACTGATTCCTAGAACCGAACTAGATTATTTCACACAGTACAGTGTTCGGCAATGAAGATGTTTGTTTTCTAAACAAACAACTTTAGAAATGAAGCGATACTACTAATTTGTACACCGTCTTAGATTACACTAACTACAAATGTTTGAAGTTGCTGCACTAAACCTTCTTCGTTGGAAAGCAACTGATTCCTACAACCGAACTAACTTATTTCACACAGTACAGTTTTCGGCAATGATGATGTATGTTTTCTAAACAACCTGCTTTAGAAATGAACCGATACTACTAAGTTGTACATCTTGTTAGACTACACTAACTAGAAAAGTGTGAACTTGCTGCACTAAACCGTCTTCGTAGGAAAGCAACTGATTCCTAGAACCGAACTAGATTATTTCACACAGTACAGTGTTCGGCAATGAAGATGTTTGTTTTCTAAAGAAACTACTTTAGAAATGAAGCGAAACTAGTAAGTTGTACATCTTGTTAGACTACACAAACATGGAAGTTTTGAAGTTGCTGCACTTAACCTTCTTCGTAGGAAAGCAACTGATTCCTAGAAGCTAACTAGCTTATTTCACACAGTACAGTGTTCGGAAATGAAGATGCTTGTTTTCTAAAGAAACTACTTTATAAATGAAGCAAAACTAGTGTGTTGTACATCTTTTTCGACTACACAATCAAGGAAGGTTGGAAGTTGCTGCACTAAACCTTCTTCGTAGGAAAGGAAATGATTCCTAGAACCGAAGTAGCTTATTTCACACAGTACAGTGTTCGGCAATGAAGATGTTTGTTTTCTAAGCAAACAACTTTGGAAATGAAGCGATACTACTAATTTGTACATCTTCTTAGATTACACTAACTAGAAATGTTTGAAGTTGCTGCACTAAACCTTCTTCGTAGGAAAGCAACTGATTCCTACAACCGAACTAACTTATTTCACACAGTACAGTTTTTGGCAATGAAGATGTATGTTTTCTAAACAAACTGCTTTAGAAATGAAGTGAAACTACGAAGTTGTACATCTTTTTAGATTACACTAACTAGAAAAGTTTGAACTTGCTGCACTAAACCTTCTTCGTAGGAAAGCAACTGATTCCTAGAACCGAACTACATTATTTCACACAGTACAGTGTTCAGCAATGAAGATGTTTGTTTTCTAAAGAAACTACTTTAGAAAGGAAGCAAAAGTAGTAAGTTGTACATCTTGTTGGACTACACAAACAAGGAAGGTTTGAAGTTGCTGCACTTAACCTTCTTCGTAGGAAAGCAACTGATTCCTACAACCGAACTAACTTATTTCAAACAGTACAGTTTTCAGCAATGAAGATGTATGTTTTCTAAAGAAACTAGTTTAGAAATTAAGCGTAACTAGTAAGTTGTACATCTTGTTAGACTACACCAACAAGGAAGGTTTGATGTTGCTGCACCTAACCTTCTTCGTAGGAAAGCAACTGATTCCTACAACCGAACTAACTTATTTCACACAGTACAGTGTTCGGCAATGATGATGTTTGTTTCCTAAAGAATCTGCTTTAGAAATGAAGTGAAACTAATAATTTGTACAACTTGTTAGATTACACTAACCAGAAAAGTTTGAACTTGCTGCACTAAACCTTCTTCGTAGGAAAGCAAGTGATTCCTAGAACCGAACTAGCTTATTTCTCACAGTACAGTGTTTGGCAATGAAGATGTTTGTTTTCTAAACAAACTACTTTAGAAATGAAGCGATACTAGTAATTTGTACATCTTCTTAGATTACACTAACTAGAAATGTTTGCAGTTGCTGCACTAAACCTTCTTCGTAGGAAAGCAACTGATTCCTACAACCGAACTAACTTATTTCACACAGTACAGTTTTCGGCAATGAAGATGTATGTTTTCTAAACAAACTGCTTTAGAAATGAAGCGATACTACTAATTTGTACATCTTCTTAGATTACACTAACTAGAAACGTTTGAACTTGCTGCACTAAACCTTCTTCATAGGAAAGCAACTGATTCCTAGAACCGAACTACCTTATTTCACCCAGTACAGTGTTCGTCAATGAAAATGTTTGTTTTCTAAAGAAACTACTTTAGAAATGAAGCGAAACTAGTAAGTTGTACATCTTGTCAGACTACACAAACAAGGAAGGTTTGAAGTAGCTGCACTGAACCTTCTTCGTAGGATAGAAACTGATTCCTAGAACCAAACTAGCTTATTTCACACAGTACAGTGTTCGGCAATGAAGATGTTTGTTTACTAAACAAACTACTTTAGAAATGAAGCGAAACTACTAATTTGTACATCTTCTTAGATTACACTAACTAGAAATGTTTGAAGTTGCTGCACTAAACCTTCTTCGTAGGAAAGCAACTGATTCCTACAACCGAACTAACTTATTTCACACAGTACAGTTTTCGGCAATGATGATGTATGTTTTCTAAACAAACTGCTTTAGAAATGAAGCGATACTACTAAGTTGTACATCTTGTTAGACTACACTAACTAGAAAAGTTTGAACTTGCTGCACTAAACCTTCTTCGTAGGAAAGCAACTGATTCCTAGAACCGAACTAGCTTATTTCACACAGTACAGTGTTCGGCAATGAAGATGTTTGTTTTCTAAAGAAACTACTTTAGAAATGAAGCGAAACTAGTAAGTTGTACATCTTGTTAGATTACACAAACAAGGAAGGTTTGAAGTTGCTGCACTAAACCTTCTTCTTCGTAGGAAAGCAACTGATTCCTAGAACCGAACTAACTTATTTCACACAGTACAGTTTTGGCAATGAAGATGTATGTTTTCTAAACAAACTACTTTAGAAATGAAGCGATACTACTAAGTTGTACATCTTGTTAGACTACACTAACTAGAAAAGTTTGAACTTGCTGCACTAAACCTTCTTCGTAGGGAAAGCAACTGATTCCTAGAACCGAACTAGCTTATTTCACACAGTACAGTGTTGGCAATGAAGATGTTTGTTTTCTAAAGAAACTACTTTAGAAATGAAGCGAAACTACTAAGTTGTACATCTTGTTAGACTACACAAACAAGGAAGGTTTGAAGTTGCTGCACTTAACCTTCTTCGTAGGAAAGCAACTGATTCCTACAACCGAACTAACTTATTTCACACAGTACAGTTTTCGGCAATGAAGATGTATGTTTTCTAAACAAACTGCTTTAGAAATGAAGAGATACTACAGAGTTGTACATCTTGTTAGACTACACTAACTAGAAAAGTTTGAACTTGCTGCACTAAACCTTCTTCGTAGGAAAGCAAGTGATTCCTAGAACCAAACTAGCTTATTTCACACAGTACAGTGTTCGGCAATGAAGATGTTTGTTTTCTAAAGAAACTACTTTAGAAATGAAGCGAAACTAGTAAGTTGTACATCTTGTTAGACTACACAATCAAGGAAGGTTTCAAGTTGCTGCACTAAACCTTCTTCGTAGGAACGCAAATGATTCCTAGAACCGAACTAGCTTATTTCACACAGTACAGTGTTCGGCAATGAAGATGTTTCTTTACTAAACAAACTACTTTAGAAATGAATCGAAACTACTAATTTGTACATCTTCTTAGATTACACTAACTAGAAATGTTTGAAGTTGCTGCACTAAACCTTCTTCGTAGGAAAGCAACTGATTCCTACAACCGAACTAACTTATTTCACACAGTACAGTTTTAGGCAATGAAGATGTTTGTTTTCTAAACAAACTACTTTAGAAATGAAGCGATACTACTAAGTTGTACATCTTGTTAGACTACACTAACTAGAAAAGTTTGAACTTGCTGCACTAAACCTTCTTCGTAGGAAAGCAACTGATTCCTAGAACCGAAGTAGCTTATTTCACACAGTACAGTCTTCGGCAATGAAGATGTTTGTTTTCTAAAGAAACTACTTTAGAAATGAAGCGAAAGTACTAAGTTGTACATCTTGTTAGACTACACAAACAAGGTAGGTTTGAAGTGGCTGCACTTAACCTTCTTCGTAGGGAAGCAACTGATTCCTACAACCGAACTAACTTATTTCACACAGTACAGTTTTCGGCAATGATGATGTATGTTTTCTAAACAAACTGCTTTAGAAATGAAGCGATACTACTAAGTTGTACATCTTGTTAGACTACACTAACTAGAAAAGTTTGATCTTGCTGCACTAAACTTTCTTCGTAGGAAAGCAAGTGATTCCTAGAACCGAACTAGCTTATTTCACACAGTACAGTGTTCAGCAATGAAGATGTTTGTTTTCTAAAGAAACTACTTTAGAAATGAAGCGAAACTAGTAAGTTGTACATCTTGTTAGACTACACAAACAAGGAAGGTTTGAAGTTGCTGCACTTAACCTTCTTCGTAGGAAAGCAACTGATTCCTACAACCGAACTAACTTATTTCACACAGTACAGTTTTCGGCAATGAAGATGTTTGTTTTCTAAAGAAACTACTTTAGAAATGAAGCGAAACTAGTAAGTTGTACATCTTGTTAGACTACACAAACAAGGAAGGTTTGAAGTTGCTGCACTTAACCTTCTTCGTAGGAAAGCAACTGATTCCTACAACCGAACTAACTTATTTCACACAGTACAGTGTTCGGCAATGAAGATGTTTGTTTATTAAAGAAACTGCTTTAGAAATGAAGTGAAACTACTAAGTTGCACAACTTGTTAGATTACACTAACCAGAAAAGTTTGAACTTGTACTAAACCTTCTTCGTAGGAAAGCAAATGATTCCTAGAACGAACTAGCTTATTTCACACAGTACAGTTCAGCAATGAAGAATAAACAAACAACTTTAGAAATGAAGAAGGTTTGTACATCTTGCTGCACTAAAGGTTTGAAGTTGCTGCACGGAAAGCAAATGCAATTCCTAGAACCGAACTAGCTTATTTCACACAGTACAGTGTTCGGCAATGAAGATGTTTGTTTTCTAAAAAAACTACTTTAGAAATGAAGCGAAACTAGTAAGTTGTACATCTTGTTAGACTACACAAACAAGGAAGGTTTGAAGTTGCTGCACTAAACCTTCTTCGTAGGAAAGCAAATGATTCCTAGAACCGAACTAGCTTATTTCACACAGTACAGTGTTCGGCAATGAAGATGTGTGTTTTCTAAACAAACTACTTTAGAAATGAAGCGATACTACTAATTTGTACATCTTCTTAGATTACACTAACTAGAAATGTTGAAGTTGCTGCACTAAACCTTCTTCGTAGGAAAGCAACTGATTCCTACAACCGAACTAACTTATTTCACACAGTACAGTTTTCGGCAATGAAGATGTATGTTTTCTAAACAAACTGCTTTAGAAATGAAGCGATACTACTAAGTTGTACATCTTGTTACACTACACTAAGTGGAAAAGTTTGAACTTGCTGCACTAAACCTTCTTCGTAGGAAAGCAACTGATTCCTAGAACCGAACTAGCTTATTTCACACAGTACAGTGTTCGGCAATGAAGATATTTGTTTTCTAAAGAAACTACTTTAGAAATGAAGCGAAACTAGTAAGTTGTACATCTTGTTTGACTACACAAACAAGGAAGGTTTGAAGTTGCTGCACTTAACCTTCTTCGTAGGAAAGCAACTGATTCCTACAACCGAACTAACTTATTTCACACAGTACAGTGTTCAGCAATGAAGATGTTTGTTTCCTAAAGAAACTGCTTTAGAAATGAAGTGAAACTAATAAGTTGTACATCTTGTTAGATTACACTAAACAGAAAAGTTTGAACTTGCTGCACTAAACCTTCTTTGTAGGAAAGCTAGTGATTCCTAGAACCGAACTACCTTATTTCACACAGTACAGTGTTCGGCAATGAGGATGTTTGTTTTCTAAAGAAACTACTTTAGAAATGAAGCGAAACTAGTAAGTTGTACATCTTGTTAGACTACACCATCAAGGAAGGTTTGAAGTTGCTGCACTAAACCCTCTTCGTAGTAAAACAAATGATTCCTAGAACCGAACTAGCTTATTTCACACAGTAAAGTGTTCGGCAATGAAGATGTTTGTTTTCTAAACAAACAACTTTAGAAATGAAGGGACACTACTAATTTGTACATCTTCTTAGATTGCACTAACTAGAAATGTTTTAAGTTGCCGCACTAAACCTTCTTCGTAGGAAAGCAACGGATTCCTACAGCCGAACTAACTTATTTCACACAGTACAGTTTTCGGCAATGAAGATGTATGTTTTCTAAACAAACTGCTGTAGAAATGAAGCGATACTACTAAGTTATACATCTTGTTAGACTACACTAACTAGAAAAGTTTGAACTTGCTGCACTAAACCTTCTTCGTAGGAAAGCAAGTGATTCCTAGAACCGAACAAGCTTATTTCACACAGTACAGTGTTTGGCAATGAAGATGTTTGTGTTCTAAAGAAACTACTTTAAAAATGAAGCAAAACTAGTGTGTTGTACATCTTGTGAGACTACACAATCAAGGAAGGTTTGAAGTTGCTGCACTAAACCTGCGTAGGAAAGCAAATGATTCCTAGAACCGATCTAGCTTTTTTCACACAGTACAGTGTTCGGCAATGAAGATGTTTGTTTTCTAAACAAACAACTTTAGAAATGAAGCGATACTACTAATTTGTACACCTTCTTAGATTACACTAACTGCAAATGTTTGAAGTTGCTGCACTAAACCTTCTTCGTAGGAAAGCAACTGATTCCTACAACCGAACTAACTTATTTCACACAGTACAGTTTTTGGCAATGAAGATGTATGTTTTAAAACAAACTGCTTTAGAAATGAAGCAATACTACTAATTTGTACATCTTGTTAGACTACACCATCAAGGAAGGTTTGAAGTTGCTGCACTAAACCTTCTTCGTAGGAAAGCAAGTGATTCCTAGAACCGAATTAGCTTATTTCACACAGTCCAGTGTTCGGCAATGAAGATGTTTGTTTTCTAAAGAAACTACTTTAGAAATGAAGCGAAACTAGTAAGTTGTACATCTTGTTAGACTACACAAACAAGGAAGGTTTGAAGTTGCTGCACTTAACCGTCTTCGTAGCAAAGCAACTGATTCCTAGAACCGCACTAGCTTATTTCACACAGTACAGTGTTCGGCAATGAAGATGTTTGTTTTCTAAACAAACTACTTTAGAAATGAAATATACTACTAATTTGTACATCTTCTTAGATTACAATAACTAGAAATGTTTGAAGTTGCTGCACTAAACCTTCTTCGTAGGAAAGCAACTGATTCCTACAACCGAACTAACTTATTTCACACAGTACAGATTTCGGCAATGATGATGTATGTTTTCTAAACAAACTGTTTTAGAAATGAATCGATACTACTAAGTTGTACATCTTCTTAGACTACACTAAGTAGAAAAGTTTGAACTTGCTGCACTAAACCTTCTTCGTAGGAAAGCAACTTATTCCTAGAACCGAACTAGAATATTTCACCCAGTACAGTGTTCGGCATTAAAGATGTTTGTTTTCTAAAGAAACTACTTTCGAAATGAAGCGAAACTAGTAAGTTGTACATCTTGTTAGACTACACAAAGAAGGAAGGTTTGAAGTTGCTGCACTTAACGTTCTTCGTAGGAGAGCAACTGATTCCTACAACCGAACTAACTTATTTCACACCGTACACCGTTTGGCAATGAAGATGTTTGTTTACTAAAGAAACTGCTTTAGAAATGAAGTGAAACTACTAAGTTGTACATCTTGTTAGATTACACTAAACGGAAAAGTTTGAACTTGCTGCACTAAACCTTCTTCGTAGGAAAGCAAGTGATTCCTACAGCCGAACTAACTTATTTCACACAGTACAGTTTTTGGCAATGAAGATGTATGTTTTAAAACAAACTGCTTTAGAAATGAAGCAATACTACTAATTTGTACATCTTGTTAGACTACACCATCAAGGAAGGTTTGAAGTTGCTGCACTAAACCTTCTTCGTAGGAAAGCAAGTGATTCCTAGAACCGAATTAGCTTATTTCACACAGTCCAGTGTTCAGCAATGAAGATGTTTGTTTTCTAAAGAAACTACTTTAGAAATGAAGCGAAACTAGTAAGTTGTACATCTTGTTAGACTACACAATCAAGGAAGGTTTGAAGTTGCTGCACTAAACCTTCTTTGTAGGAAAGCAAATGATTCCTAGAACCGAACTAGCTTTTTTCACACAGTACAGTGTTCGGCAATGAAGATGTTTGTTTTCTAAAGAAACTACTTTAGAAATGAAGCGAAACTAGTAAGTTGTACATTTGTTAGACTGCACAAACAAGGAAGGTTTGAAGTTGCTGCACTAAACCTTCTTCTTAGGAAAGCAACTGATTCCTAGAACCAAACTAGCTTATTTCACACAGTACAGTGTTCAGCAATGAAGATGTTTGTTTTCTAAACAAACTACTTTAGAAATGAAGCGATACTACTAAGTTGTACATCTTGTTAGACTACACTAACTAGAAAGGTTTGAAGTTGCTGCACTAAACCTTCTTCGTAGGAAAGCAACTGATTCCTAGAACCGAACTAACTTATTTCACACAGTACAGTGTTCAGCAATGAAGATGTATGTTTTCTAAACAAACTACTTTAGAAATGAAGCGATACTACTAATTTGTACATCTTGTTAGATTACACTAACTACAAAAGTTTGAAGTTGCTGCACTAAACCTTCTTTCGTAGGAAAGCAACTGATTCCTAGAACCGAACTAACTTATTTCACACAGTACAGTGTTTCGTCAATGAAGATGTTTGTTTTCTAAAGAAACTACTTTAGAAATGAAGCGAAACTAGTAAGTTGTACATCTTGTTAGACTACACAAACAAGAAAGGTTTGAAGTTGCTGCACTTAACCTTCTTCGTAGGAAAGCAACTGATTCCTACAACCGAACTAACTTATTTCACACAGTACAGTGTTCGGCAATGAAGATGTTTGTTTCCTAAAGAAACTGCTTTAGAAATGAAGTGAAACTACTAAGTTGTACAACTTGTTAGATTACACTAACCAGAAAAGTTTGAACTTGCTGCACTAAACCTTCTTCGTAGGAAAGCAAATGATTCCTAGAACCGAACTAGCTTATTTCACACAGTACAGTGTTCGGCAATGAAGATGTTTGTTTTCTAAAGAAACTACTTTAGAAATGAAGCGAAACTAGTAAGTTGTACATCTTGTTAGACTACACAAACAAGGAAGGTTTGAAGTTGCTGCACTTAACCTTCTTCGTAGGAAAGCAACTGATTCCTAGAACCGAACTAGCTTATTTCACACAGTACAGTGTTTGGCAATGAAGATGTTTGTTTTCTAAACAAACTACTTTAGAAATGAAGCGATACTACTAATTTGTACATCTTCTTAGATTACACTAACTAGAAATGTTTGAAGTTGCTGCACTAAACCTTCTTCGTAGGAAAGCAACTGATTCCTAGAACCGAACTAACTTATTTCACACAGTACAGTTTTCGGCAATGAAGATGTTTGTTTTCTAAACAAACTGCTTTAGAAATGAAGCGATACTACTAAGTTGTACATCTTGTTAGACTACACAAACAGGAAAAGTTTGAAGTTGCTGCACTAAACCTTCTTCGTAGGAAAGCAACTGATTCCTAGAACCGAACTAACTTATTTCACACAGTACAGTGTTCGGCAATGAAGATGTTTGTTTTCTAAAGAAACTACTTTAGAAATGAAGTGAAACTACTAAGTTGTACATCTTGTTAGATTACACTAACAAGAAAAGGTTTGAAGTTGCTGCACTAAACCTTCTTCGTAGGAAAGCAACTGATTCCTAGAACCGAACTAACTTATTTCACACAGTACAGTGTTCGGCAATGAAGATGTTTGTTTTCTAAAGAAACTGCTTTAGAAATGAAGTGAAACTAGTAAGTTGTACATCTTGTTAGACTACACACAATCAAAAAAGTTTTGAAGTTGCTGCACTAAACCTTCTTCGTAGGAAAGCAACTGATTCCTAGAACCGAACTAGCTTATTTCACACAGTACAGTGTTTGGCAATGAAGATGTTTGTATTCTAAAGAAACTACTTTAGAAATGAAGGGAAACTAGTAAGTTGTACATCTTGTTAGACTACACAAACAAGGAAGGTTTGAAGTTGCTGAACTTAACCTTCTTCGTAGGAAAGCAAGTGATTCCTAGAACCGAACTAGCTTATTTCACACAGTACAGTGTTCGGCAATGAAGATGTTTGTTTTCTAAACAAACTACTTTAGAAATGAAGCGATACTACTAATTTGTACGTCTTCTTAGATTACACTAACTGGAAATGTTTGAAGTTGCTGCACTAAACCTTCTTCGTAGGAAAGCAACTGATTCCTACAACCGAACTAGCTTATTTCACACAGTACAGTTTTCGGCAATGAAGATGTTTGTTTTCTAAACAAACTGCTTTAGAAATGAAGCGATACTACTAATTTGTACATCTTCTTAGATTACACTAACTAGAAATGTTTGACCTTGCTACACTAAACCTTCTTCATAGGAAAGCAACTGATTCCTACAACCGAATTAACTCATTTCACACAGTACAGTTTTTGGCAATGAAGATGTATGTTTTCTAAACAAACTGCTTTAGAAATGAAGCGATACTACTAAGTTGTACATCTTGTTAGACTACACTAACAAGAAAGGTTTGAACTTGCTGCACTAAACCTTCTTCGTAGGAAAGCAACTGATTCCTAGAACCGAACTAGCTTATGTCACACAGTACAGTGTTCGGCAATGAAGATGTTTGTTTTCTAAAGAAACTACTTTAGAAATGAAGCGAAACTAGTAAGTTGTACATCTTGTTAGACTACACAAACAAGGAAGGTTTGAAGTTGCTGCACTTAACCTTCTTCGTAGGAAAGCAACTGATTCCTAGAACCGAACTACCTTATTTCACACAGTACAGTGTTCAGCAATGAAGATGTTTGTTTTCTAAAGAAACTGCTTTAGAAATGAAGTGAAACTACTAATTTGTACATCTTGTTAGATTACACTAACTAGAAAAAGTTTGAACTTGCTGCACTAAACCTTCTTCGTAGAGGAAAGCAACTGATTCCTAGAACCGAACTAGCTTATTTCACACAGTACAGTGTTCGGCAATGAAGATGTTTGTTTTCTAAAGAAACTACTTTAGAAATGAAGCGAAACTAGTAAGTTGTACATCTTGTTAGGCTACACAAACAAGGAAGGTTTGAAGTTGCTGCACTTAACCTTCTTCGTAGGAAAGCAACTGATTCCTACAACCGAACTAACTTATTTCACACAGTACAGTTTTCGGCAATGAAGATGTATGTTTTCTCAAGAAACTACTTTAGAAATGAAGCGAAACTAGTAAGTTGTACATCTTGTTAGATTACACTAACAAGAAATGTTTGAAGTTGCTGCACTAAACCTTCTTCGTAGGAAAGCAACTGATTCCTACAACCGAACTAACTCTTTTCACACAGTACAGTGTTCGGCAATGAAGATGTATGTTTTCTAAACAAACTGCTTTAGAAATGAAGCGATACTACTAAGTTGTACATCTTGTTAGACTACACTAAATGGAAAAGTTTGAACTTGCTGCACTAAACCTTCTTCGTAGGAAAGCAACTGATTCCTAGAACCGAACTAGCTTATTTCACACAGTACAGTGTTCGGCAATGAAGATGTTTGTTTTCTAAAGAAACTACTTTAGAAATGAAGCGAAACTAGTAAGTTGTACATCTTGTTAGACTACACAAACAAGGAAGATTTGAAGTTGCTGCACTTAACCTTCTTCGTAGGAAAGCAACTGATTCCTACAACCGAACTTATTTCACACAGTACAGTGTTCGGCAATGAAGATGTTTGTTTCCTAAAGAAACTGCTGTAGAAATGAAGTGAAACTACTAAGTTGTACATCTTGTTAGATTACACTAACCAAGAAAAGTTTGAACTTGCTGCACTAAACCTTTTTTCGTAGGAAAGCAAACTGATTCCTAGAACCGAACTAGCTTATTTCACACAGTACAGTGTTCGGCAATGAGGATGTTTGTTTTCTAAAGAAACTACTTTAGAAATGAAGCGAAACTAGTAAGTTGTACATCTTGTTAGACTACACAATCAAGGAAGGTTTGAAGTTGCTGCACTAAACCTTCTTCGTAGGAAAGCAAATGATTCCTAGAACCGAACTAGCTTATTTCACACAGTACAGTGTTCGGCAATGAAGATGTTTGTTTTCTAAACAAACAACTTTAGAAATGAAGCGATACTACTAATTTGTACATCTTCTTAGATTACACTAACTAGAAATGTTTGAAGTTGCTGCACTAAACCTTCTTCGTAGGAAAGCAACTGATTCCTACAGCCGAACTAACTTATTTCACACAGTACAGTTTTCGGCAATGAAGATGTATGTTTTCTAAACAAACTGCTTTAGAAATGAAGCGATACTACTAAGTTGTACATCTTGTTAGACTACACAAACAAGGAAAAGTTTGAACTTGCTGCACTAAACCTTCTTCGTAGGAAAGCAACTGATTCCTAGAACCGAACTAGCTTATTTCACACAGTACAGTGTTCGGCAATGAAGATGTTTGTTTTCTAAAGAAACTACTTTAGAAAAGAAGCGAAAGTAATAAGTTGTACATCTTGTTAGACTACACAATCAAGGAAGGTTTGAAGTTGCTGCACTAAACCTTCTCCGTAGGAAAGCAAGTGATTCCTAGAACCGAACTAGCTTATTTCACACAGTACAGTGTTCAGCAATGAGGATGTTTGTTTTCTAAAGAAACTACTTTAGAAATGAAGCGAAACTAGTAAGTTGTACATCTTGTTAGACTACACCATCAAGGAAGGTTTGAAGTTGCTGCACTAAACCTTCTTCGTAGGAAAGCAAATGATTCCTAGAACCGAACTAGCTTATTTCACACAGTACAGTGTTCGGCAATGAAGATGTTTGTTTTCTAAACAAAGTACTTTAGAAATGAAGCGATACTACGAATTTGTACATTTTCTTAGATTACACTAACAAGAAAAGTTTGAAGTTGCTGCACTAAACCTTCTTCGTAGGAAAGCAACTGATTCCTACAACCGAACTAACTTATTTCACACAGTACAGTTTTCGGCAATGAAGATGTATGTTTTCTAAACAAACTGCTTTAGAAATGAAGCGATACTACTAAGTTGTACATCTTGTTAGACTACACTAACTAGAAAAGTTTGAACTTGCTGCACTAAACCTTCTTCGTAGGAAAGCAACTGATTCCTAGAACCGAACTAGCTTATTTCACACAGTACAGTGTTTGGCAATGAAGATGTTTGTTTTCTAAAGAAACTACTTTAGAAATGAAGCGAAACTAGTAAGTTGTACATCTTGTTAGACTACACAAACAAGGAAGGTTTGAAGTTGCTGCACTTAACCTTCTTCGTAGGAGATCAACTGATTCCTACAACCGAACTAACTTATTTCACACACTACAGTGTTTGGCAATGAAGATGTTTGTTTCCTAAAGAAACTGCTTTAGAAATGAAGGGAAACCACTAAGTTGTACATCTTGTTAGATTAGACTAAACAGAAAACTTTGAACTTGCTGCACTAAACCTTCTTCGTAGGAAAGCAACTGATTCCTAGAAGCGAACTAGCTTATTTCACACAGTACAGTGTTGGGCAATGAAGATGTTTGTTTTCTAAAGAAACTACTTTAGAAATGAAGCGAAACTAGTAAGTTGTACATCTTGTTAGACTACACAATCAAGGAAGGTTTGAAGTTGCTGCACGTAACCTTCTTCGTAGGAAAGCAACTGATTCCTACCACCGAACTAACTTATTTCACACAGTACAGTGTTCGGCAATGAAGATGTTTGTTTCCTAAAGAAACTGATTTAGAAATGAAGTGAAACTACTAAGTTGTACAACTTGTTAGATTACACTAACCAGAAAAGTTTGAACTTGCTGCACTAAACCATCTTCGTAGGAAAGCAAATGATTCCTAGAACCGAACTAGCTCATTTCACACAGTAAAGTGTTCGGCAATGAAGATGTTTGTTTTCTAAACAAACAACTTTAGAAATGAAGCGATACTACTAATTTGTACATCTTCTTAGATTACACTAACTAGAAATGATTGAAGTTGCTGCACTAAACCTTCCTCGTAGGAAAGCAACTGATTCGTACAACCGAACTAACTTATTTCACACAGTACAGTTTTCGGCAATGAAGATGTATGTTTTCTAAACAAATTGCTTTAGAAATGAAGTGAAACTACGAAGTTGTACATCTTTTTGATTTCACTAACTAGAAAAGTTTGAACTTGCTGCACTAAACCTTCTTCGTAGGAAAACAACTGATTCCTAGAAGCGAACTAGCTTATTTCACACAGTACAGTGTTCGGCAATGAAGATGTTTGTTTTCTAAAGAAACTACGTTAGAAATCAAGCGAAACTAGTAAGTCGTACATCTTGTTAGACTACACAAACAAGGAAGGTTTGAAGTTGCTGCACTTAACCTTCTTCGTAGGAAAGCAACTGATTCCTAGAACCGAACTAGCTTATTTCACACAGTACAGTGTTCGGCAATGAAGATGTTTGTTTTCTAAACAAACTACTTTAGAAATGAAGCGATACTACTAATATGTACATCTTCTTAGATTACACTAACTAGAAATGTTTGAAGTTGCTGCACTAAACCTTCTTTGTAGGAAAGCAAGTGATTCCTAGAACCGAACTAGCTTATTTCACACATTACAGTTTTCGGCAATGAAGATGTATGTTTTCTAAAGAAACTACTTTAGAAATGAAGCGAACCTAGTAAGTTGTACATCTTGTTAGTCTACATAAACAAGGAAGGTTTGAAGTTGCTGCACTTAACCTTCTTCGTAGGAAAGCAACTGATTCCTAGAACCGAACTAAATTATTTCACACACTGCAGTGTTCGGCAATGAAGATGTTTGTTTTCTAAACAAACTACTTTAGAAATGAAGTGATACTACTAATTTGTACATCTTCTTAGATTACACTAACTAGAAATGTTTGAAGTTGCTGCACTAAACCTTTCTTAGGAGGAAAGCAACTGATTCCTACAACGAACTAACTTATTTCACACAGTACAATTTTCGGCAATGAAGATGGATGTTTTCTAAACAAACTGCTTTAGAAATGAAGCGAAACTAGTAAGTTGTACATCTTGTTAGACTACACAATCAAGGAAGGTTTGAAGTTGCTGCACTAAACCGTCTTCGTAGGAAAGCAACTGATTCCTACAACCGAACTAAATAATTTCACACAGTACAGTTTTCGAAAATGAAGATGTATGTTTTCTAATCAAACTGCTTTAGAAATGAAGCGATACTACTAAGTTGTACATCTTGTTAGACTACACTAGCTAGAAAAGTTTGAACTTGCTGCACTAAACCTTCTTCGTAGGAAAGCAACTGATTCCTAGAACCGAACTAGCTTATTTCACACAGTACAGTGTTCGGCAATGAAGATGTTTGTTTTCTAAAGAAACTACTTTAGAAATGAAGCGAAACTAGTAAGTTGTACATCTTGTTAAACTACACAAACAAGGAAGGTTTGAAGTTGCTGCACTTAACCTTCTTCGTAGGAAAGCAACTGATTCCTCTCACCAAACTATCTTATTTAACACATGTGGTAGTTTGAATATATGTCAATGAAGATATTTGTTTTTTATTAAACTACTTTATAAATGAATCTGCAATCACTTGCTAGTTGCACAGGTTGTTAGACTACCGGTCTAAAGGTGTGGTGATGGGTTTGAGATTCCATCTTAAAGATATGCAAATGATTGTCTAGCAGGAGTTCCTTAAGTCTGCAGTGTGAGTTTTTGGCTGAAGATGTTTGTTTGCTCTGTGTGCTTTAGTGGCTGGTTGGCTTTTCTCTCTGTTGTACATCTTGTTAGATTAGGCCAGCTTAGAAAGGTTTGAACTTCCCCTGGATCTGTGAGCTTCAATAAATAATATTCCTTCCTCTATAACTGTGCCTGGTCTGGAAGTTCATCTCAGCGAACCTGAAGCTGTCTGCAACAGTAAAGGGTACACTAGAAACTAGAAATGTTTGAAGTTGCTGCACTAAACCTTTTTTAGTAGAGGAAACCGATTCCGAGGAGTGTGGGGTGAGATGAACCTGACCGTGTGGATATTCGTCTTTTGGAACTTTTGTTTTGGAGGAATGGGCATGGACTTTGTTTTTGCAACTGAAGATGCCTTCTGGAGTGGTAAGCCAAGTTTTATGGACTATTCTAGAGTTTGAGAATGCTAAGTGCAGATAGTATTGAACTTCGAGGCTTGGCTTATGAGCTTTCTAAGGGAAGGAAAGACTGCAGAGGACTTTGTTGGAACTGGGCTACTGGCATAAGGGATGGCTACGTTCCGCTATCCAACAAGGAAAGAAAGTTTGATCAAGGTTAAATTTGTAATGGACTGATGTGCTTGGCTAAAGGTATCGGACTGAGATTTTAAGATTTTAAGTTGGAAAACCTGAAGCAAGTTAAAAGTAGAGGCATTGAGGCTGGTTTAGGTGCTATTGTCAACACATTAGCAATCTTAAGGAAGGTGGAAGGAAGGTGGCCAGACTGCATTTACATTAAAACAATGGAGAGGATGCCTGAGGAAAGACTGTTAAAAATGCAAATTCTTGGAAAGAGCTGGCTGGAGAAGGAACCTGCTTTTCAAGGCTATGGTTTATTTTGTCCCTGGATTAAGAATATGGCTGTGTCCTAAACACCTGGTATTAGTTTTGAAATATGAAAAATGCATGGAGTGGTCTTGTTAGATTACACGGTTCCAGGAAGCTTTGAGATGCAGCATGAAACCAGGGCATGAAGTCCCTCAGGAATAGGCTGGAAGAGCTTATTTGCAAGATGGACTGTGGTTTGCATGGAGACCTAAAGATGTTTTGGATATACCAGGACTGTAAGTTGTACATCTTGTTGGAGTGCAGTGTTGGCATGGGATGAAATTTTTTCCCTGGCGACTCTGCCCAGCTGGAGGGGCTGAATTGGAAAACCTGGAGACTGTCAGTCTCTGGTTATATTGAACTTGAACTGCAGAAGTTTGATGACTGCTGATGGTGGTTAAGTTTGCATTATTCTAGTCTCTACTTGCTATGCCTTATACCAGTTAAAATGTTTACTCTGTGCCTTTACATGTTGAAAGTATTTAACTTGTTTGATTTTACAGGACTCACTATCTTAAGTTGGTCAAGGCTGTAAGAACCTTTGAAATTGGACTGAGTACAATTTACAATGTGTGATAGTTATAAATCTATTGGGGACCAGGAGCTAAATATATTGGGGGCCAGGGCGGAATGTAGTACTTATTTGAATAGTACATGTCCCCAATATATTCAGTTTTTTATTAGTTTATAGTTTGCATCTGCAATCACCTTGCTAGAGGCAAGGTCACTGTTAGCCCGGTCTTAAGGTGTGGTGATGGGTTTGAGATTCCATTGTAAAGATATGCAAATGTGTCTAGAAGGAGTTCCTGAAGTCTGCTGTGTGACCTTTTGGCTGTACAGTTAGTTTGCTCTGTGTGCTGTGGTGGCTGGTTGGCTTTTTTCTCTCTGCCTGGCCTTTAGAAAGGCAGGCTGTTTCTTCTGCCATTATGGAACCCCTGGATCTGTAAGCTTCAATAAATTATCCCTTCCTCCATAAACCTTCCTGGTCTGGAAGTTCATTCCTAGAACCTGAAGCTGTCTGCAACAACACAGTACAGTGTTCGGCAATGAAGACGTTTGTTTCCTAAAGAAACTGCTTTAGAAATGAAGTGAAACTACTAAGTTGTACATCTTGTTAGATTACACTAACTAAAAAAGTTTGAAGTTGCTGCACTAAACCTTCTTCGTAGGAAAGCAACTGATTCCTAGAAGCGAACTAGCTTATTTCACACAGTACAGTGTTCGGCAATGAAGATGTTTGTTTTCTACAGAAACTACGTTAGAAATGAAGCGAAACTAGTAAGTCGTACATCTTGTTAGACTACACAAACAAGGAAGGTTTGAAGTTGCTGCACTTAACCTTCTTCATAGGAAAGCAACTGATTCCTAGAACCGAACTAGCTTATGTCACACAGTACAGTGTTCGGCAATGAAGATGTTTGTTTTCTAAACAAACTACTTTAGAAATGAAGCGATACTACTAATTTGTACATCTTCTTAGATTTTACTAACTAGAAATGTTTGAAGTTGCTGCACTAAACCTTCTTCGTAGGAAAGCAACTGATTCCTACAACCGAACTAACTTATTTCACACAGTACAGTTTTCGGCAATGAAGATGTATGTTTTCTAAACAAACTGCTTTAGAAATGAAGCGAAACTAGTAAGTTGTATATCTTGTTAGCCTACACAGTCAAGGAAGGTTTGAAGTTGCTCCACTAAACCTTCTTCGTAGGAAAGCAAATGATTCCTAGAACCGAACTAGCTTATTTCACACAGTACAGTGTTCGGCAATGAAGATGTTTGTTTTCTAAAGAAACAACTTTAGAAATGAAGCGAAAGTAGTAAGTTGTACATCTTGTTAGACTACACAAACAAGGAAGGTTTGAAGTTGCTGCACTAAACCTTCTTCGTAGGAAAGCAACTGATTCCTAGAACCGAACTAGCTTATTTCACACAGTACAGTGTTCGGCAATGAAGATGTTTGTTTTCTAAACAAACTACTTTAGAAATGAAGCGATACTACTAATTTGTACATCTTCTTAGATTACACTAACTAGAAATGTTTGAAGTTGCTGCACTAAACCTTCTTCGTAGGAAAGCAACTGATTCCTACAACCGAACTAACTTATTTAACACAGTACAGTTTTCGGCAATGAAGATGTATGTTTTCTAAACAAACTGCTTTAGAAAAGAAGTAAAACTACGAAGTTGTACAACTTGTTAGGTTACACTACCCAGAAAAGTTTGAACTTGCTGCACTAAACCTTCTTCGTAGGAAAGCAACTGATTCCTACAACCGAACTAGCTTATTTCACACAGTACAGTGTTCGGCAATGAAGATGTTTGTTTTCTAAAGAAACTACTTTAGAAATGAAGCGAAACTAGTAAGTTGTACATCTTGTTAGACTACACAAACAAGGAAGGTTTGAAGTTGCTGCACTTAACCTTCTTCGTAGGAAAGCAACTGATTCCTAGAACCGAACTAGCTTATTTCACACAGTACAGTGTTCGGCAATGAAGATGTTTGTTTTCTAAAGACACTACTTTAGAAATGAAGCGAAACTAGTAAGTTGTACATCTGGTTAGACTACACAAACAAGGAAGGTTTGAAGTTGCTGCACGTAACCTTCTTCGTAGGAAAGCAAATGATTCCTAGAACCGAACTAACTTATTTCACACATTACAGTTTTCGGCAATGAAGATGTATGTTTTCTAAAGAAACTACTTTAGAAATGAAGCGAACCTAGTAAGTTGTACATCTTGTTAGTCTACATAAACAAGGAAGGTTTGAAGTTGCTGCACTTAACCTTCTTCGTAGGAAAGCAACTGATTCCTAGAACCGAACTAAATTATTTCACACACTGCAGTGTTCGGCAATGAAGATGTTTGTTTTCTAAACAAACTACTTTAGAAATGAAGTGATACTACTAATTTGTACATCTTCTTAGATTACACTAACTAGAAATGTTTGAAGTTGCTGCACTAAACCTTCTTCGTAGGAAAGCAACTGATTCCTACAGCCGAACTAACTTATTTCACACAGTACAATTTTCGGCAATGAAGATGGATGTTTTCTAAACAAACTGCTTTAGAAATGAAGCGAAACTAGTAAGTTGTACATCTTGTTAGACTACACAATCAAGGAAGGTTTGAAGTTGCTGCACTAAACCTTCTTCGTAGGAAAGCAACTGATTCCTACAACCGAACTAACTTATTTCACACAGTACAGTTTTCGAAAATGAAGATGTATGTTTTCTAATCAAACTGCTTTAGAAATGAAGCGATACTACTAAGTTGTACATGTTGTTAGACTACACTAGCTAGAAAAGTTTGAACTTGCTGCACTAAACCTTCTTCGTAGGAAAGCAACTGATTCCTAGAACCGAACTAGCTTATTTCACACAGTACAGTGTTCGGCAATGAAGATGTTTGTTTTCTAAAGAAACTACTTTAGAAATGAAGCGAAAATAGTAAGTTGTACATCTTGTTAGACTACACAAACAAGGAAGGTTTGAAGTTGCTGCACTTAACCTTCTTCGTAGGAAAGCAACTGATTCCTCTAACCGAACTATCTTATTTCACACAGTACAGTGTTCGGCAATGAAGATGTTTGTTTCCTAAAGAAACTGCTTTAGAAATGAAGTGAAACTACTAAGTTGTACATCTTGTTAGATTACACTAACTAGAAAAGTTTGAAGTTGCTGCACTAAACCTTCTTTGTAGGAAAGCAACTGATTCCTAGAAGCGAACTAGCTTATTTCACACAGTACAGTGTTCGGCAATGAAGATGTTTGTTTTCTAAAGAAACTACTTTAGAAATGAAGCGAAACTAGTAAGTTGTACATCTTGTTAGACTACACAAACAAGGAAGGTTTGAAGTTGCTGCACTTAACCTTCTTCGTAGGAAAGCAACTGATTCCTAGAACCAAACTAGCTTATTTCACACAGTACAGTGTTCGGCAATGAAGATGTTTGTTTTCTAAACAAACTACTTTAGAAATGAAGCGATACTACTAATTTGTACATCTTCTTAGATTTTACTAACTAGAAATGTTTGAAGTTGCTGCACTAAACCTTCTTCGTAGGAAAGCAACTGATTCCTACAACCGAACTAACTTATTTCACACAGTACAGTTTTCGGCAATGAAGATGTATGTTTTCTAAACAAACTGCTTTAGAAATGAAGCGAAACTAGTAAGTTGTATATCTTGTTAGACTACACAATCAAGGAAGGTTTGAAGTTGCTGCACTAAACCTTCTTCGTAGGAAAGCAAATGATTCCTAGAACCGAACTAGCTTATTTCACACAGTACAGTGTTCGGCAATGAAGATGTTTGTTTTCTAAAGAAACAACTTTAGAAATGAAGCGAAAGTAGTAAGTTGTACATCTTGTTAGACTACACAAACAAGGAAGGTTTGAAGTTGCTGCACTAAACCTTCTTCGTAGGAAAGCAACTGATTCCTAGAACCGAACTAGCTTATTTCACACAGTACAGTGTTCGGCAATGAAGATGTTTGTTTTCTAAACAAACTACTTTAGAAATGAAGCGATACTACTAATTTGTACATCTTCTTAGATTACACTAACTAGAAATGTTTGAAGTTGCTGCACTAAACCTTCTTCGTAGGAAAGAAACTGATTCCTACAACCGAACTAACTTATTTCACACAGTATAGTTTTCGGCAATGAAGATGTATGTTTTCTAAACAAACTGCTTTAGAAATGAAGCGATACTACGAAGTTGTACAACTTGTTAGGTTACACTACCCAGAAAAGTTTGAACTTGCTGCACTAAACCTTCTTCGTAGGAAAGAAACTGATTCCTACAACCGAACTAACTTATTTCACACAGTATAGTTTTCGGCAATGAAGATGTATGTTTTCTAAACAAACTGCTTTAGAAATGAAGTGAAACTAGGAAGTTGTACAACTTGTTAGATTACACTAACCAGAAAAGTTTGAACTTGCTGCACTAAACCTTCTTCGTAGGAAAGCAACTGATTCCTACAACCGAACTAGCTTATTTCACACAGTACAGTGTTCGGCAATGAAGATGTTTGTTTTCTAAAGAAACTACTTTAGAAATGAAGCGAAACTAGTAAGTTGTACATCTTGTTAGACTACACAAACAAGGAAGGTTTGAAGTTGCTGCACTTAACCTTCTTCGTAGGAAAGCAACTGATTCCTAGAACCGAACTAGGTTATTTCACACAGTACAGTGTTCGGCAATGAAGATGTTTGTTTTCTAAACAAACTACTTTAGAAATGAAGCGATACTACTAATTTGTACATCTTCTTAGATTACACTAAATAGAAATGTTTGAAGTTGCTGCACAAAACCTTCTTCGTACGAAAGCAACTGATTCCTACAACCGAACTAACTTATTTCACACAGTACAGTTTTCGGCAATGAAGATGTATGTTTTCTAAACAAACTGCTTTAGAAATGAAGCGAAACTAGTAAGTTGTATATCTTGTTAGCCTACACAGTCAAGGAAGGTTTGAAGTTGCTCCACTAAACCTTCTTCGTAGGAAAGCAAATGATTCCTAGAACCGAACTAGCTTATTTCACACAGTACAGTGTTCGGCAATGAAGATGTTTGTTTTCTAAAGAAACAACTTTAGAAATGAAGCGAAAGGAGTAAGTTGTACATCTCGTTAGACTACACAAACAAGGAAGGTTTGAAGTTGCTGCACTTAACTTTCTTCGTAGGAAAGCAACTGATTCCTAGAACCGAACTAGCTTATTTCACACAGTACAGTGTTCGGCAATGAAGATGTTTGTTTTCTAAACAAACTACTTTAGAAATGAAGCGATACTACTAATTTGTACATCTTCTTAGATTACACTAACTACAAATGTTTGAAGTTGCTGCACTAAACCTTCTTCGTAGGAAAGCAACTGATTCCTACAACCGAAATAACTTATTTCACACAGTACAGTTTTCGGCAATGAAGATGTATGTTTCCTAAACAAACTGCTTTAGAAATGAAGTGAAACTACGAAGTTGCACAACTTGTTAGATTACACTAGCCAGAAAAGTTTGAACTTGCTGCACTAAACCTTCTTCGTAGGAAAGCAACTGATTCCTACAACCGAACTAGCTTATTTCACATAATACAGTGTTCGGCAATGAAGATGTTTGTTTTCTAAAGAAACTACTTTAGAAATGAAGCGAAACTAGTAAGTTGTACATCTTGTTAGACTACACAAACAAGGAAGGTTTGAAGTTGCTGCACTTAACCTTCTTCGTAGGAAAGCAACTGATTCCTAGAACCGAACTAGCTTATTTCACACAGTACAGTGTTCGGCAATGAAGATGTTTGTTTTCTAAACAAAGTACTTTAGAAATGAAGCGATACTACTAATTTGTACATCTTCTTAGATTACACTAACTAGAAATGTTTGAAGTTGCTGCACTAAACCTTCTTCGTAGGAAAGCAACTGATTCCTACAACCGAACTAACTTATTTCACACAGTACAGTTTTCGGCAATTAAGATGTATGTTTTCTAAACAAACTGCTTTAGAAATGAAGTGAAACTACGAAGTTGTACAACTTGTTAGATTACACTACCCAGAAAAGTTTGAACTTGCTGCACTAAACCTTCTTCCTAGGAAAGCAACTGATTCCTACAACCGAACTAGCTTATTTCACACAGTACAGTGTTCGGCAATGAAGATGTTTGTTTTCTAAAGAAACTACTTTAGAAATGAAGCGAAACTGGTAAGTTGTACATCTTCTCACATTACACTAACTAGAAATGTTTGAAGTTGCTGCACTAAACCTTCTTCGTAGGAAAGCAACTGATTCCTACAACCGAACTAACTTATTTCACACAGTACAGTTTTCGGCAATGAAGATGTATGTTTTCTAAACAAACTGCTTTAGAAATGATGTGAAACTACAAAGTTGTACAACTTGTTAGATTACACTACCCAGAAAAGTTTGAACTTGCTGCACTAAACCTTCTTCGTAGGAAAGCAACTGATTCCTACAACCGAACTAGCTTATTTCACACAGTACAGTGTTCGGCAATGAAGATGTTTGTTTTCTAAAGAAACTACTTTAGAAATGAAGCGAAACTAGTAAGTTGTACATCTTGTTAGACTACACAAACAAGGAAGGTTTGAAGTTGCTGAACTTAACCTTCTTCGTAGGAAAGCAACTGATTCCTAGAACCGAACTAGCTTATTTCACACAGTACAGTGTTCGGCAATGAAGATGTTTGTTTTCTAAACAAACTACTTTAGAAATGAAGCGATACTACTAATTTGTACATCTTCTTAGATTACACTAACTAGAAATGTTTGAAGTTGCTGCACTAAACCTTCTTCGTAGGAAAGCAAATGATACCTACAACCGAACTAACTTATTTCACACAGTACAGTTTTCGGCAATGAAGATGTATGTTTTCTAAACAAACTGCTTTAGAAATGAAGCGATACTACTAAGTTGTACATCTTGTTAGACTACACTAACTAGAAAAGTTTGAACTTGCTGCACTAAACCTTCTTCGTAGGAAAGCAACTGATTCCTAGAACCGAACTAGCTTATTTCACACAGTACAGTGTTCGGCAATGAAGATGTTTGTTTTCTAAAGAAACTACTTTAGAAATGAAGCGAAACTACTAATTTGTACATCTTGTTAGATTACACTAACTAGAAATGTTTGAAGTTGCTGCACTAAACCTTCTTCGTAGGAAAGCAACTGATTCCTAGAACCGAACTAGCTTATTTCACACAGTACAGTGTTCGGCAATGAAGATGTTTGTTTTCTAAACAAACTACTTTAGAAATGAAGCGATACTACTAATTTGTACATCTTCTTAGATTACACTAACTAGAAATGTTTGAAGTTGCTGCACTAAACCTTCTTCGTAGGAAAGCAACTGATTCCTAGAACCGAACTAACTTATTTCACACAGTACAGTGTTCGGCAATGAAGATGTTTGTTTTCTAAAGAAACTACTTTAGAAATGAAGTGAAACTACTAAGTTGTACATCTTGTTAGATTACACTAACTAGAAAAGTTTGAAGTTGCTGCACTAAACCTTCTTCGTAGGAAAGCAACTGATTCCTAGAAGCGAACTAGCTTATTTCACACAGTACAGTGTTCGGCAATGAAGATGTTTGTTTTCTAAAGAAACTACTTTAGAAATGAAGTGAAACTAGTAAGTTGTACATCTTGTTAGACTACACAAACAAGGAAGGTTTGAAGTTGCTGCACTTAACCTTCTTCGTAGGAAAGCAACTGATTCCTAGAACCGAACTAGCTTATTTCACACAGTACAGTGTTCGGCAATGAAGATGTTTGTTTTCTAAACAAACTACTTTAGAAATGAAGCGATACTACTAATTTGTACATCTTCTTAGATTACACTAACTAGAAATGTTTGAAGTTGCTGCACTAAACCTTCTTCGTAGGAAAGCAACTGATTCCTACAACCGAACTAACTTATTTCACACAGTACAGTTTTCGGCAATGAAGATGTTTGTTTTCTAAACAAACTACTTTAGAAATGAAGCGAACTACTAAGTTGTACATCTTGTTAGATTACACTACCCAGAAAAGTTTGAACTTGCTGCACTAAACCTTCTTCGTAGGAAAGCAACTGATTCCTACAACCGAACTAGCTTATTTCACACAGTACAGTGTTCGGCAATGATGTTTGTTTTCTAAACAAACTACTTTAGAAATGAAGTGAAACTAGTAAGTTGTACATCTTGTTAGACTACACAAACAAGAAAGGTTTGAAGTTGCTGCACTAAACCTTCTTCGTAGGAAAGCAACTGATTCCTAGAACCGAACTAGCTTATTTCACACAGTACAGTGTTCGGCAATGAAGATGTTTGTTTTCTAAACAAACTACTTTAGAAATGAAGTGAAACTACTAAGTTGTACATCTTCTTAGATTACACTAACTACAAATGTTTGAAGTTTCTGCACTAAACCTTCTTCGTAGGAAAGCAACTGATTCGTACAACCGAACTACCTTATTTCACACAGTACAGTTTTCAGCAATGAAGATGTTTGTTTTCTAAAGAAAATACTTTAGAAATGAAATGATACTACTAAGTTGTACATCTTGTTAGACTACACTAACTAGAAAAGTTTGAAGTTGCTGCACTAAACCTTCTTCGTAGGAAAGCAACTGATTCCTAGAACCGAACTACCTTATTTCACACAGTACAGTGTTCAGCAATGAAGATGTTTGTTTTCTAAATAAACTACTTTAGAAATGAAGCGAAACTAGTAAGTTGTACATCTTGTTAGACTACACAAACAAGGAAGGTTTGAAGTTGCTGCACTTAACCTTCTTCGTAGGAAAGCAACTGATTCCTACAACCGAACTAACTTATTTCACACAGTACAGTTTTTGGCAATGAAGATGTATGTTTTCTAAAGAAACTACTTTAGAAATGAAGCGTAACTAGTAAGTTGTACATCTTGTTAGACTACACAAACAAGAAAGGTTTGAAGTTGCTGCACTAAACCTTCTTCGTAGGAAAGCAACTGATTCCTACAACCGAACTAACTTATTTCACACAGTACAGTGTTCGGCAATGAAGATGTTTGTTTTCTAAAGAAACTACTTTAGAAATGAAGTGAAACTACTAAGTTGTACATCTTGTTAGATTACACTAACAAGAAAAGTTTGAAGTTGCTGCACTAAACCTTCTTCGTAGGAAAGCAAATGATTCCTAGAACCGAACTAGCTTATTTCACACAGTACAGTGTTCGGCAATGAAGATGTTTGTTTTCTAAACAAACTACTTTAGAAATGAAGCGATACTACTAATTTGTACATCTTCTTAGATTACACTAACAAGGAAATGTTTGAAGTTGCTGCACTAAACCTTCTTCGTAGGAAAGCAACTGATTCCTACAACCGAACTAACTTATTTCACACAGTACAGTTTTTCGGCAATGAAGATGTTTGTTTTCTAAACAAACTACTTTAGAAATGAAGTGAAACTAGTAAGTTGTACATCTTGTTAGATTACACAAACAAGAAAGGTTTGAAGTTGCTGCACTAAACCTTCTTCGTAGGAAAGCAACTGATTCCTAGAACCGAACTAGCTTATTTCACACAGTACAGTGTTCGGCAATGAAGATGTTTGTTTTCTAAACAAACTACTTTAGAAATGAAGCGAAACTAGTAAGTTGTACATCTTGTTAGACTACACAAACAAGGAAGGTTTGAAGTTGCTGCACTAAACCTTCTTCGTAGGAAAGCAACTGATTCCTAGAACCGAACTAAGCTTATTTCACACAGTACAGTGTTCGGCAATGAAGATGTTTGTTTTCTAAACAAACTACTTTAGAAATGAAGCGATACTACTAATTTGTACATCTTCTTAGATTACACAAACTAGAAATGTTTGAAGTTGCTGCACTAAACCTTCTTCGTAGGAAAGCAACTGATTCCTACAACCGAACTAACTTATTTCACACAGTACAGTTTTCGGCAATGAAGATGTTTGTTTTCTAAACAAACTGCTTTAGAAATGAAGCGAAACTAGTAAGTTGTACATCTTGTTAGACTACACTAACAAGAAAGGTTTGAAGTTGCTGCACTAAACCTTCTTCGTAGGAAAGCAACTGATTCCTAGAACCGAACTAGCTTATTTCACACAGTACAGTGTTCGGCAATGAAGATGTTTGTTTTCTAAACAAACTACTTTAGAAATGAAGCGATACTACTAATTTGTACATCTTCTTAGATTACACTAACTAGAAATGTTTGAAGTTGCTGCACTAAACCTTCTTTAGGAAAGCAACTGATTCCTACAACTGAACTAACTTATTTCACACAGTACAGTTTTCGGCAATGAAGATGTATGTTTTCTAAACAAACTGCTTTAGAAATGAAGTGAAACTACGAAGTTGTACAACTTGTTAGATTACACTAACCAGAAAAGTTTGAACTTGCTGCACTAAACCTTCTTCGTAGGAAAGCAACTGATTCCTAGAACCGAACTAGCTTATTTCACACAGTACAGTGTTCGGCAATGAAGATGTTTGTTTTCTAAACAAACTACTTTAGAAATGAAGCGATACTACTAATTTGTACATCTTCTTAGATTACACTAACTAGAAATGTTTGAAGTTGCTGCACTAAACCTTCTTCGTAGGAAAGCAACTGATTCCTACAACCGAACTAACTTATTTCACACAGTACAGTTTTCGGCCATGAAGATGTATGTTTTTAAACAAACTGCTTTAGAAATGAAGTGATACTACTAAGTTGTACATCTTGTTAGACTACACTAAGTAGAAAAGTTTGAACTTGCTGCACTAAACCTTCTTCGTAGGAAAGCAACTGATTCCAATAACCGAACTAGAATATTTCACACAGTACAGTGTTCGGAAATGAAGATGTTTGTTTTCTAAAGAAACTACTTTAGAAATGAAGCGAAACTAGTAAGTTGTACATCTTGTTAGACTATACAATCAAGGAGGGTTTGAAGTTGCTGCACTTAACCTTCTTTGTAGGAGAGCAACTGATTCCTACAACCGAACTAACTTATTTCACACAGTACAGTGTTCGGCAATGAAGATGTTTGTTTCCTAAAGAAACTGCTTTAGAAATTAAGGGAAACTACGAAGTTGTACGTCGTTTTAGATTACACTAACCAGAAAAGTTTGAACTTGCGGCACTAAACCTTCTTCGTAGGAAAGCAAGTGATTCCTAGAACCGAACTAGCTTATTTCACACAGTACAGTGTTCGGCAATGAAGATGTTTGTTTTCTAAAGAAACTACTTTAGAAATGAAGCGAAACTAGTAAGTTGTACATCTTGTTAGACTACACAAACAAGGAAGGTTTGAAGTTGCTGCACTTAACCTTCTTCGTAGGAAAGCAACTGATTCCTACAACCGAACTAACTTATTTCACACAGTACAGTTTTCGGCAATGAAGATGTTTGTTTTCTAAAGAAACTGTTTTTTAGAAATGAAGCGAAACTAGTAAGTTGTACATCTTGTTAGACTACACAATCAAGGAAGGTTTGAAGTTGCTGCACTAAACCTTCTTCGTAGGAAAGCAACTGATTCCTAGAACCGAACTAGCTTATTTCACACAGTACAGTGTTCGGCAATGAAGATGTTTGTTTTCTAAAGAAACTACTTTAGAAATGAAGCGAAACTAGTAAGTTGTACATCTTGTTAGACTACACAATCAAGGAAGTTTTGAAGTTGCTGCACTAAACCTTTTTCGTAGGAAAGCAAATGATTCCTAGAACCGAACTAGCTTATTTCACACAGTACAGTGTTCGGCAATGAAGATGTTTGTTTTCTAAAGAAACTACTTTAGAAATGAAGCGAAACTAGTAAGTTGTACATCTTGTTAGTCTACACAAACAAGGAAGTTTGAAGTTGCTGCACTTAACCTTCTTCGTAGGAAAGCAACTGATTCCTAGAACCGAACTAGCTTATTTCACACAGTACAGTGTTTGGCAATGACGATGTTTGTTTTCTAAACAAACTACTTTAGAAATGAAGCGATACTACTAATTTGTACATCTTCTTAGATTACACTAACTAGAAATGTTTGAAGTTGCTGCACTAAACATTCTTCGTAGGAAAGCAACTGATTCCTACAACCGAACTAACTTATTTCACACAGTACAGTTTTCGGCAATGAAGATGTATGTTTTCTAAACAAACTGCTTTAGAAATGAAGCGAAACTAGTAACTTGTACATCTTGTTAGACTACACAAACAAGGAAGGTTTGAAGTTGCTGCACTTAACCTTCTTCGTAGGAAAGCAACTGATTCCTAGAACCGAACTAGCTTATTTCACACAGTACAGTGTTCGGCAATGAAGATGTTTGTTTTCTAAAGAAACTACTTTAGAAATGAAGCGAAACTAGTAAGTTGTACATCTTGTTAGACTACACAAACAAGGAAGGTTTGAAGTTGCTGCACTAAACCTTCTTCGTAGGAAAGCAAATGATTCCTAGAACCGAACTAGCTTATTTCACACAGTACAGTGTTCGGCAATGAAGATGTTTGTTTTCTAAACAAACAACTTTAGAAATGAAGCGATACTACTAATTTGTACATCTTCTTAGATTACACTAACTAGAAATGTTTGAAGTTGCTGCACTAAACCTTCTTCGTAGGAAAGCAACTGATTCCTACAACCGAACTAACTTATTTCACACAGTACAGTTTTCGGCAATGAAGATGTATGTTTTCTAAACAAACTGCTTTAGAAATGAAGCGATACTACTAAGTTGTACATCTTGTTAGACTACACAATCAAGGAAGGTTTGAAGTTGCTGCACTAAACCTTCTGTGTAGGAAAGCAAATGATTCCTAGAACCGAACTAGCTTATTTCACACAGTACAGTGTTCGGCAATGAAGATCTTTGTTTTCTAAAGAAACTACTTTAGAAATGAAGCGAAACTAGTAAGTTGTACATCTTGTTAGACTACACAAACAAGGAAGGTTTGAAGTTGCTGCACTTAACCTTCTTCGTAGGAAAGCAACTGATTCCTAGAACCGAACTAGCTTATTTCACACAGTACAGTGTTCGGCAATGAAGATGTTTGTTTTCTAAACAAACTACTTTAGAAATGAAGCGATACTACTAATTTGTACATCTTCTTAGATTACACTAACTAGAAATGTTTGAAGTTGCTGCACTAAACCTTCTTCGTAGGAAAGCAACTGATTCCTACAACCGAACTAACTTATTTCACACAGTACAGTTTTCGGCAATGAAGATGTATGTTTTCTAAACAAACTGCTTTAGAAATGAAGCGATACTACTAAGTTGTACATCTTGTTAGACTACACTAACTAGAAAAGTTTGAACTTGCTGCATTAAACCTTCTTCGTAGGAAAGCAAGTGATTCCTAGAACCGAACTAGCTTATTTCACACAGTACAGTGTTCGGCAATAAAGATGTTTGTTTTCTAAACAAACTACTTTAGAAATGAAGCGATACTACTAATTTGTACATCTTCTTAGATTACACTAACTAGAAATGTTTGAAGTTGCTGCACTAAACCTTCTTCGTAGGAAAGCAACTGATTCCTACAACCGAACTAACTTATTTCACACAGTACAGTTTTCGGCAATGAAGATGTATGTTTTCTAAACAAACTGCTTTAGAAATGAAGCGATACTACTGAGTTGTAAATATTTTTAGACTACACTAAGTAGAAAAGTTTGAACTTGCTGCACTAAACTTTCTTCGTAGGAGAGCAACTGATTCCAAGAACCGAACTAGAATATTTCACACAGTACAGTGTTCGGCAATGAAGATGTTTGTTTTCTAAAGAAACTACTTTAGAAATGAAGCGAAACTAGTAAGTTGTACATCTTGTTAGACTACACAATCTAGGAGGGTTTGAAATTGCTGCACTTAACCTTCTTTGTAGGAGAGCAACTGATTCCTACAACCGAACTAACTTATTTCACACAGTACAGTGTTCAGCAATGAAGATGTTTGTTTCCTAAAGAAACTGCTTGAGAAATGAAGTGAAACTACTAAGTTGTACAACTTGTTAGACTACACTAACCAGAAAATTTTGAACTTGCTGCACTAAACCTTCTTCGTAGGAAAGCAAGTGATTCCTAGAACCGAAGTAGCTTATTTCACACAGTACAGTGCTCGGCAATGAAGATGTTTGTTTTCTAAAGAAACTACTTTAGAAATGAAGCGAAACTAGAAAGTTGTACATCTTGTTAGACTACACAATCAAGGAAGGTTTGAAGTTGCTGCACTTAACCTTCTTCGTATGAAAGCAACTGATTCCTAGAACCGAAATTGCTTATTTCACACAATACAGTGTTCGGCAATGAAGATGTTTGTTTTCTAAACAAACAACTTTAGAAATGAAGCGATACTACTAATTTGTACATCTTCTTAGATTACACTAACTAGAAATGTTTGAAGTTGCTGCACTAAACCTTCTTCGTAGTAAAGCAACTGATTCCTACAGCCGAACTAACTTATTTCACACAGTACAGTTTTCGGCAATGAAGATGTATGTTTTCTAAACAAACTGTTTTAGAAATGAAGCGAAACTAGTAAGTTGTACATCTTCTTAGACTACACAATCAAGGAAGGTTTGAAGTTGCTGCACTAAACCTTCTTCGTAGGAAAGCAACTGATTCCTAGAACCGAACTAGCTTATTTCACACAGTACAGTGTTCGGCAATGAAGATGTTTGTTTTCTAAAGAAACTACTTTAGAAATGAAGCGATACTACTAATTTGTACATCTTCTTAGATTACACTAACTACAAATGTTTGAAGTTGCTGCACTAAACCTTCTTCGTAGGAAAGCAACTGATTCCTACAACCGAACTAACTTATTTCACACAGTACAGTTTTCGGCAATGAAGATGTATGTTTTCTAAACAAACTGCTTTAGAAATGAAGCGATACTACTAAGTTGTACATCTTGTTAGACTACACTAACTAGAAAAGTTTGAACTTGCTGCACTAAACCTTCTTCGTAGGAAAGCAAGTGATTCCTAGAACCGAACTAGCTTATTTCACACAGTACAGTGTTCGGCAATGAAGATGTTTGTTTTCTAAACAAACTACTTTAGAAATGAAGCAATACTACTAATTTGTACATCTTCTTAGATTACACTAACTAGAAATGTTTGAAGTTGCTGCACTAAACCTTCTTCGTAGGAAAGCAACTGATTCCTACAACCCAACTAACTTATTTCACACAGTACAGTTTTCGGCAATGAAGATGTATGTTTTCTAAACAAACTGCTTTAGAAATGAAGTGAAACTACGAAGTTGTACAACTTGTTAGATTACACTAACCAGAAAAGTTTGAACTTGCTGCACTAAACCTTCTTCGTAGGAAAGCAAGTGATTCCTAGAACCGAACTAGCTTATTTCACACAGTACAGTGTTCGGCAATGAAGATGTTTGTTTTCTAAAGAAACTACTTTAGAAATGAAGCGAAACTAGTAAGTTGTACATCTTGTTAGACTACACAAACAAGGAAGGTTTGAAGTTGCTGAACTTAACCTTCTTCGTAGGAAAGCAACTGATTCCTAGAACCGAACTAGCTTATTTCACACAGTACAGTGTTCGGCAATGAAGATGTTTGTTTTCTAAACAAACTACTTTAGAAAGGAAGCGATACTACTAATTTGTACATCTTCTTAGATTACACTAACTAGATATGTTTGAAGTTGCTGCACTAAACCTTCTTCGTAGGAAAGCAACTGATTCCTACAACCGAACTAACTTATTTCACACAGTACAGTTTTCGGCAATGAAGATGTATGTTTTCTAAACAAACTGCTTTAGAAATGAAGCGATACTACTAAGTTGTACATCTTGTTAGACTACACTAACTAGAAAAGTTTGAACTTGCTGCACTAAACCTTCTTCGTAGGAAAGCAACTGATTCCTAGAACCGAACTAGCTTATTTCACACAGTACAGTGTTCGGCAATGAAGATGTTTGTTTTCTAAAGAAACTACTTTAGAAATGAAGCGAAACTAGTAAGTTGTACATCTTGTTAGACTACACAAACAAGGAAGGTTTGAAGTTGCTGCACTTAACCTTCTTCGTAGGAAAGCAACTGATTCCTAGAACCGAACTAGCTTATTTCACACAGTACAGTTTTCGGCAATGAAGATGTTTGTTTTCTAAATAAACTACTTTAGAAATGAAGTGATACTACTAATTTGTACATCTTTTTAGATTACACTAACTAGAAATGTTTGAAGTTGCTGCACTAAACCTTCTTCGTAGGAAAGCAACTGATTCCTACAACCGAACTAACTTATTTCACACAGTACAGTTTTCGGCAATGAAGATGTATGTTTTCTAAACAAACTGCTTTAGAAATGAAGCGATACTACTAAGTTGTACATCTTGTTAGACTACACTAAGTAGAAAAGTTTGAACTTGCTGCACTAAACCTTCTTCGTAGGAAAGCAACTGATTCCTAGAACCGAACTAGCTTATTTCACACAGTACAGTGTTCGGCAATGAAGATGTTTGTTTTAAAGAAACTACTTTAGAAATAAAGCGAAACCAGTAAGTTGTACATCTTGTTAGACTACACAAACAAGGAAGGTTTGAAGTTGCTGCACTTAACCTTCTTCGTAGGAAAGCAACTGATTCCTACAACCGAACTAACTTATTTCACACAGTACAGTTTTCGGCAATGAAGATGTATGTTTTCTAAACAAACTGCTTTAGAAATGAAGTGAAACTAGTAAGTTGTACATCTTGTTAGACTACACAAACAAGGAAGGTTTGAAGTTGCTGCACTAAACCTTCTTCGTAGGAAAGCAACTGATTCCTAGAACCGAACTAGCTTATTTCACACAGTACAGTGTTGGCAATGAAGATGTTTGTTTTCTAAAGAAACTACTTTAGAAATGAAGCGAAACTAGTAAGTTGTACATCTTGTTAGACTACACAAACAAGGAGGGTTTGAAGTTGCTGCACTTAACCTTCTTCGTAGGAAAGCAACTGATTCCTATAACCGAACTAACTTATTTCACACAGTACAGTGTTCGGCACTGAAGATGTTTGTTTTCTAAACAAACTACTTTAGAAATGAAGCGATACTACTAATTTGTACATCTTCTTAGATTACACTAACTAGAAAAGTTTGAACTTGCTGCACTAAACCTTCTTCGTAGGAAAGCAACTGATTCCTAGAACCGAAATAGCTTATTTCACACAGTACAGTGTTCGGCAATGAAGATGTTTGTTTTCTAAAGAAACTACTTTAGAAATGAAGCGAAACTAGTAAGTTGTACATCTTGTTAGACTACACAATCAAGGAAGGTTTGAAGTTGCTGCACTAAACCTTCTTCGTAGGAAAGCAACTGATTCCTACAGCCGAACTAACTTATTTCACACAGTACAATTTTCGGCAATGAAGATGTTTGTTTTCTAAACAAAACTACTTTAGAAATGAAGCGAAACTAGTAAGTTGTACATCTTGTTAGACTACACAAACAAGGAAGGTTTGAAGTTGCTGCACTAAACCTTCTTCGTAGGAAAGCAACTGATTCCTATAACAGAACTAGCTTATTTCACACAGTACAGTGTTCGGCAATGAAGATGTTTGTTTTCTAAACAAACTACTTTAGAAATGAAGCGAAACTAGTAAGTTGTACATCTTGTTAGACTACACAAACAAGGAAGGTTTGAAGTTGCTGCACTTAACCTTCTTCGTAGGAAAGCAACTGATTCCTAGAACCGAACTAGCTTATTTCACACAGTACAGTGTTCGGCAATGAAGATGTATGTTTTCTAAACAAACTGCTTTAGAAATGAAGCGAAACTACTAAGTTGTACATCTTGTTAGACTACACTAACTAGAAAAGTTTGAACTTGCTGCACTAAACCTTCTTCGTAGGAAAGCAACTGATTCCTAGAACCGAACTAGCTTATTTCACACAGTACAGTGTTCGGCAATGAAGATGTTTGTTTTCTAAAGAAACTACTTTAGAAATGAAGCGAAACTACTAAATTTGTACATCTTGTTAGATTACACAAACAAGAAAGGTTTGAAGTTGCTGCACTAAACCTTCTTCGTAGGAAAGCAACTGATTCCTAGAACTGAACTAACTTATTTCACACAGTACAGTTTTCGGCAATGAAGATGTTTGTTTTCTAAAGAAACTACTTTAGAAATGAAGCGAAACTAGTAAGTTGTACATCTTGTTAGACTACACAAACAAGGAAGGTTTGAAGTTGCTGCACTAAACCTTCTTCGTAGGAAAGCAACTGATTCCTACAACCGAACTAACTTATTTCACAGTACAGTGTTCGGCAATGAAGAGATGTTTGTTTTCTAAAGAAACTACTTTAGAAATGAAGCGATACTACTAATTTGTACATCTTCTTAGATTACACTAACTAGAAATGTTTGAAGTTGCTGCACTAAACCTTCTTCGTAGGAAAGCAACTGATTCCTAGAACCGAACTAGCTTATTTCACACAGTACAGTGTTCGGCAATGAAGATGTTTGTTTTCTAAAGAAACTACTTTAGAAATGAAGCAAAACTAGTAAGTTGTACATCTTGTTAGACTACACTAATCAAGGAAGGTTTGAAGTTGCTGCACTAAACCTTCTTCGTAGGAAAGCAAATGATTCCTAGAACCGAACTAACTTATTTCACACAGTACAGTTTTCGGCAATGAAGATGTATGTTTTCTAAAGAAACTACTTTAGAAATGAAGCGAAACTAGTAAGTTGTACATCTTGTTAGACTACACAAACAAGGAAGGTTTGAAGTTGCTGCACTTAACCTTCTTCGTAGGAAAGCAACTGATTCCTAGAACCGAACCAACTTATTTCACACAGTACAGTGTTCGGCAATGAAGATGTTTGTTTTCCAAACAAACTACTTTAGAAATGAAGCGATACTACTAATTTGTACATCTTCTTAGATTACACTAACTAGAAATGTTTGAAGTTGCTGCACTAAACCTTCTTCGTAGGAAAGCAAGTGATTCCTAGAACCGAACTAGCTTATTTCACACAGTACAGTGTTCGGCAATGAAGATGTTTGTTTTCTAAAGAAACTACTTTAGAAATGAAGTGAAACTAGTAAGTTGTACATCTTGTTAGACTACACAATCAAGGAAGGTTTGAAGTTGCTGCACTAAACCTTCTTCGTAGGAAAGCAAATGATTCCTAGAACCGAACTAGCTTATTTCACACAGTACAGTGTTCGGCAATGAAGATGTTTGTTTTCTAAACAAACTACTTTAGAAATGAAGCGATACTACTAATTTGTACATCTTCTTAGATTACACTAACTAGAAATGTTTGAAGTTGCTGCACTAAACCTTCTTCGTAGGAAAGCAACTGATTCCTACAACCGAACTAACTTATTTCACACAGTACAGTTTTCGGCAATGAAGATGTATGTTTTCTAAACAAACTGCTTTAGAAATGAAGCGATACTACTAAGTTGTACATCTTGTTAGACTACACTAACTAGAAAAGTTTGAACTTGCTGCACTAAACCTTCTTCGTAGGAAAGCAACTGATTCCTAGAACCGAACTAGCTTATTTCACACAGTACAGTGTTCGGCAATGAAGATGTTTGTTTTCTAAAGAAACTACTTTAGAAATGAAGCAAAACTAGTAAGTTGTACATCTTGTTAGACTACACAAACAAGGAAGGTTTGAAGTTGCTGCACTTAACCTTCTTCGAGGGAAGCAACTGATTCCTACAACCGAACTAACTTATTTCATACAGTACAGTTTTCGGCAATGAAGATGTTTGTTTTCTAAAGAAACTACTTTAGAAATGAAGCGAAACTACTAAGTTGTACATCTTGTTAGACTACACAAACAAGGAAGGTTTGAAGTTGCTGCACTAACCTTCTTTGTAGGAAAGCAACTGATTCCTAGAACCGAACTAACTTATTTCACACAGTACAGTGTTCGGCAATGAAGATGTTTGTTTTCTAAACAAACTGCTTTAGAAATGAAGCGATACTACTAATTTGTACATCTTCTTAGATTACACTAACTAGAAACGTTTGAACTTGCTGCACTAAACCTTCTTCGTAGGAAAGCAACTGATTCCTAGAACCGAACTAGCTTATTTCACACAGTACAGTGTTCGGCAATGAAGATGTTTGTTTTCTAAAGAAACTACTTTAGAAATGAAGCGAAACTAGTAAGTTGTACATCTTGTTAGACTACACAATCAAGGAAGGTTTGAAGTTGCTGCACTAAACCTTCTTCGTAGGAAAGCAACTGATTCCTAGAACCGAACTAGCTTATTTCACACAGTACAGTGTTCGGCAATGAAGATGTTTGTTTTCTAAACAAACTACTTTAGAAATGAAGCGATACTACTAATTTGTACATCTTCTTAGATTACACTAACTAGAAATGTTTGAAGTTGCTGCACTAAACCTTCTTCGTAGGAAAGCAACTGATTCCTAGAACCGAACTAGCTTATTTCACACAGTACAGTGTTCGGCAATGAAGATGTTTGTTTTCTAAACAAACTACTTTAGAAATGAAGCGAAACTAGTAAGTTGTACATCTTGTTAGACTACACAAATCAAGGAAGGTTTGAAGTTGCTGCACTAAACCTTCTTCGTAGGAAAGCAACTGATTCCTAGAACCGAACTAGCTTATTTCACACAGTACAGTGTTGGGCAATGAAGATGTTTGTTTTCTAAACAAACTACTTTAGAAATAGATACTACTAATTTGTACATCTTCTTAGATTACACTAACTAGAAATGTTTGAAGTTGCTGCACTAAACCTTCTTGTAGGAAAGCAAGATTCCTACAACGAACTAACTTATTTCACACAAATGTTTTAAACAAACTGATACTACTAAGTTGTACATCTTGTTAGACTACACACTTGCTGCACTAAACCTTCTTCGTAGGAAAGCAACTGATTCCTAGAACCGAACTAGCTTACTAGCTTATTTCACACAGTACAGTGGCAATGAAGATGTTTGTTTTCTAAATAAACTACTTTAGAAATGAAGTGATACTACTAATTTGTACATCTTCTTAGAATACACTAACTAGAAATGTTTGAAGTTGCTGCACTAAACCTTCTTCGTAGGAAAGCAACTGATTCCTACAACCGAACTAACTTATTTCACACAGTACAGTTTCGGCAATGAAGATGTTTGTTTTCTAAACAAACTGCTTTAGAAATGAAGCGATACTACTAAGTTGTACATCTTGTTAGACTACACTAAGTAGAAAAGTTTGAACTTGCTGCACTAAACCTTCTTCGTAGGAAAGCAACTGATTCCTAGAACCGAACTAGCTTATTTCACACAGTACAGTGTTGGCAATGAAGATGTTTGTTTTCTAAAGAAACTACTTTAGAAATGAAGCGAAACTAGTAAGTTGTACATCTTGTTAGACTACACAAACAACAAAGAGGGTTTGAAGTTGCTGCACTTAACCTTCTTCGTAGGAAAGCAACTGATTCCTACAACCGAACTAACTTATTTCACACAGTACAGTGTTGGCAATGAAGATGTTTGTTTTCTAAAGAAACTGCTTTAGAAATGAAGTGAAACTACTAAGTTGTACATCTTGTTAGATTACACTAACCAGAAAAGTTTGAACTTGCTGCACTAAACCTTCTTCGTAGGAAAGCAACTGATTCCTAGAACCGAACTAGCTTATTTCACACAGTACAGTGTTCGGCAATGAAGATGTTTGTTTTCTAAAGAAACTACTTTAGAAATGAAGCGAAACTAGTAAGTTGTACATCTTGTTAGGCTACACCATCAAGGAAGGTTTGAAGTTGCTGCACTAAACCTTCTTCGTAGGAAAGCAAATGATTCCTAGAACCGAACTAGCTTATTTCACACAGTACAGTGTTCGGCAATGAAGATGTTTGTTTTCTAAACAAACAACTTTAGAAATGAAGCGATACTACTAATTTTTACATCTTCTTAGATTACACTAACTAGAAATGTTTGAAGTTGCTGCACTAAACCTTCTTCGTAGGAAAGCAACTGATTCCTACAACCGAACTAACTTATTTCACACAGTACAGTTTTCGGCAATGAAGATGTATGTTTTCTAAAGAAACTACTTTAGAAATGAAGCGAAACTAGTAAGTTGTACATCTTGTTAGACTACACAATCAAGGAAGGTTAGAAGTTGCTGCACTAAACCTTCTTTGTAGGAAAGCAAATGATTCCTAGAACCGAACTAGCTTATTTCACACAGAACAGTGTTCAGCAATGAAGATGTTTGTTTTCTAAAGAAACTACTTTAGAAATGAAGCGAAACTACTAAGTTGTACATCTTGTTAGACTACACAAACAAGGAAGGTTTGAAGTTGCTGCACATAACCTTCTTCGTAGGAAATCAACTGATTCCTAGAACCGAACTAGCTTATTTCACACAGTACAGTGTTCGGCAATGAAGATGTTTGTTTCCTAAAGAAACTGCTTTAGAAATGAAGCGATACTACTAATTTGTACATCTTCTTAGATTACACTAACTAGAAATGTTTGAAGTTGCTCCACTAAACCTTCTTCCTAGGAAAGCAAGTGATTCCGACAACCGATCTAGCTTATTTCACACAGTACAGTGTTCGTCAATGAAAATGTTTGTTTTCTAAACAAACTACTTTAGAAATGAAGCGATACTACTAATTTGTACATCTTCTTAGATTACACTAACTAGAAATGTTTGAAGTTGCTGCACTAAACCTTCTTCGTAGGAAAGCAAGTGATTCCTAGAACCGAACTAGCTTATTTCACACAGTACAGTGTTCGGCAATGAAGATGTTTGTTTTCTAAAGAAACTACTTTAGAAATGAAGCGAAACTAGTAAGTTGTACATCTTGTTAGACTACACAATCAAGGAAGGTTTGAAGTTGCTGCACTAAACCTTCTTCGTAGGAAAGCAACTGATTCCTAGAACCGAACTAGCTTATTTCACACAGTACAGTGTTGGGCAATGAAGATGTTTGTTTTCTAAACAAACTACTTTAGAAATGAAGCGATACTACTAATTTGTACATCTTCTTAGATTACACTAACTAGAAATGTTTGAAGTTGCTGCACTAACCTTCTTCGTAGGAAAGCAACTGATTCCTACAACCGAACTAACTTATTTCACACAGTACAGTTTTTGGCAATGAAGATGTATGTTTTCTAAACAAACTGCTTTAGAAATGAAGCGATACTACTAAGTTGTACATCTTGTTAGACTACACTAAGTAGAAAAGTTTGAACTTGCTGCACTAAACCTTCTTCGTAGGAAAGCAACTGATTCCTAGAACCGAACTAGCTTATTTCACACAGTACAGTGTTCGGCAATGAAGATGTTTGTTTTCTAAAGAAACTACTTTAGAAATGAAGCGAAACTAGTAAGTTGTACATCTTGTTAGACTACACAAACAAGGAAGGTTTGAAGTTGCTGCACTTAACCTTCTTCGTAGGAAAGCAACTGATTCCTAGAACCGAACTAGCTTATTTCACACAGTACAGTGTTTGGCAATGAAGATGTTTGTTTTCTAAATAAACTACTTTAGAAATGAAGTGATACTACTAATTTGTACATCTTCTTAGATTACACTAACTAGAAATGTTTGAAGTTGCTGCACTAAACCTTCTTCGTAGGAAAGCAACTGATTCCTACAACCGAACTAACTTATTTCACACAGTACAGTTTTCGGCAATGAAGATGTATGTTTTCTAAACAAACTGCTTTAGAAATGAAGCGATACTACTAAGTTGTACATCTTGTTAGACTACACTAAGTAGAAAAGTTTGAAATTGCTGCACTAAACCTTCTTCGTAGGAAAGCAACTGATTCCTAGAACCGAACTAGAATATTTCACACAGTACAGTGTTCGGCAATGAAGATGTTTGTTTTCTAAAGAAACTACTTTAGAAATGAAGCGAAACTAGTAAGTTGTACATCTTGTTAGACTACACAATCAAGGAGGGTTTGAAGTTGCTGCACTTAACCTTCTTCGTAGGAGAGCAACTGATTCCTACAACCGAACTAAATTATTTCACCCAGTACAGTGTTCGGCCATGAAGATGTTTGTTTCCTAAAGAAACTGCTTTAGAAATGAAGTGAAACTACTAAGTTGTACATCTTGTTAGATTACACTAACCAGAAAAGTTTGAACTTGCTGCACTAAACCTTCTTCGTAGGAAAGCAACTGATTCCTAGAACCGAACTAGAATATTTCACACAGTACAGTGTTCGGCAATGAAGATGTTTGTTTTCTAAAGAAACTACTTTAGAAATGAAGCGAAACTAGTAAGTTGTACATCTTGTTAGGCTACACCATCAAGGAAGGGTTGAAGTTGCTGCACTAAACCTTCTTCGTAGGAAAGCAAATGATTGCTAGAACCGAACTAGCTTATTTCACACAGTACAGTGTTCGGCAATGAAGATGTTTGTTTTCTAAATAAACTACTTTAGAAATGAAGTGATACTACTAATTTGTATATCTTCTTAGATTACACTAACTAGAAATGTTTGAAGTTGCTGCACTAAACCTTCTTCATAGGAAAGCAACTGATTCCTACAACCGAACTAACTTATTTCACACAGTACAGTTTTCGGCAATGAAGATGTATGTTTTCTAAACAAACTGCTTTAGAAATGAAGTGAAACTACGAAGTTGTAAAACTTGTTAGATTACACTAACCAGAAAAGTTTGAACTTGCTGCACTAAACCTTCTTCGTAGGAAAGCAACTGATTCCTAGAACCGAACTAGAATATTTCACACAGTACAGTGTTCGGCAATGAAGATGTTTATTTTCTAAAGAAACTACTTTAGAAATGAAGCGAAACTACTAAGTTGTACATCTTGTTAGACTACACAATCTAGGAGGGTTTGCAGTTGCTGCACTTAACCTTCTTCGTAGGAGAGCAACTGATTCCTACAACCGAACTAACTTATTTCACACAGTACAGTGTTCGGCAATGAAGATGTTTGTTTCCTAAAGAAACTGATTTAGAAATGAAGTGAAACTACTAAGTTGTACATCTTGTTAGATTACACTAACCAGAAAAGTTTGAACTTGCTGCACTAAACCTTCTTCGTAGGAAAGCAACTGATTCCTAGAACCGAACTAGCTTATTTCACACAGTACAGTGTTCGGCAATGAAGATGTTTGTTTTCTAAAGAAACTACTTTAGAAATGGAGCGAAACTAGTAAGTTGTACATCTTGTTACACTATAAAAACAAGGAAGGTTTGAAGTTGCTGCACTAAACCTTCTTCATAGGTAAGCAACTGATTCCTACAACCGAACTAACTTATTTCACACAGTACAGTTTTCGGCAATGAAGATGTATGTTTTCTAAACAAACTGCTTTAGAAATGAAGCGATACTACTAAGTTGTACATCTTGTTAGACTACACTAACTAGAAAAGTTGAACTTGCTGCACTAAAACTTCTTCGGAGGAAAGCAACTGATTCCTAGAACCGAACTAGAATATTTCACACAGTACAGTGTTCGGCAATGAAGATGTTTGTTTTCTAAAGAAACTACTTTAGAAATGAAGCGAAACTAGTACGTTGTACATCTTGTTAGACTACACAATCAAGGAGGGTTTGAAGTTGCTGCACGTGACCTTCTTCGTAGGAGAGCAACTGATTCCTACAACCGAACTAGCTTATTTCTCACAGTACAGTGTTCGGCAATGAGGATGTTTGTTTCCTAAAGAAAATGTTTTAGAAATGAAGTGAAACTACTAAGTTGTACAACTTGTTAGATTACACTAACCAGAAAAGTTTGAACTTGCTGCACTAAACCTTCTTCGTAGGAAACCAAGTGATTCCTAGAACCGAACTAGCTTATTTCACACAGTACAGTGTTCGGAAATGAAGATGTTTGTTTTCTAAAGAAACTACTTTAGAAATGAAGCGAAACTAGTAAGTTGTACATCTTGTTAGACTACACAAACAAGGAAGGTTTGAAGTTGCTGAACTTAACCTTCTTCGTAGGAAAGCAAATGATTCCTAGAACCGAACTAGCTTATTTCACACAGTACAGTGTTCGGCAATGAAGATGTTTGTTTTCTAAACAAACAACTTTAGAAATGATGCGATACTACTAATTTGTACATCTTCTTAGATTACACTAACTAGAAATGTTTGAAGTTGCTGCACTAAACCTTCTTCGTAGGAAAGCAACTGATTCCTACAGCCGAACTAACTTATTTCACACAGTACAGTTTTCAGCAATGAAGATGTATGTTTTCTAAACAAATTGCTTTAGAAATAAAGCGAAACTAGTAAGTTGTACATCTTGTTAGACTACACAATCAAGGAAGGTTTGAAGTTGCTGCACTAAACCTTCTTCGTAGGAAAGCAAATGATTCCTAGAACCGAACTAGCTTATTTCACAAAGTATAGTGTTCGGCAATGAAGATGTTTGTTTTCTAAAGAAACGACTTTAGAAATGAAGCGAAACTAGTAAGTTGTACATCTTGTTAGACTACACAAATAAGGAAGGTTTGAAGTTGCTGCACTTAACCTTCTTCATGGGAAAGCAACTGATTCCTAGAACCAAACTAGCTTATTTCACACAGTACAGTGTTCGGCAATGAAGATGTTTGTTATCTAAAGAAACTACTTTAGAAATGAAGCGAAAGTAGTAAGTTGTACATCTTGTTAGACTACACAAACAAGGAAGGTTTGAAGTTGCTGCACTAAACCTTCTTCTTCCTAGGAAAGCAACTGATTCCTACAACCGAACTAACTTATTTCACACAGTACAATTTTTGGCAATGAAGATGTATGTTTTCTAAACAAACTTCTTTAGAAATGAAGCGATACTACTAAGTTGTACATCTTGTTAGACTACACTAAGTAGAAAAGTTTGAACTTGCTGCACTAAACCTTCTTCGTAGGAAAGCAACTGATTCCTAGAACCGAACTAGAATATTTCACACAGTACAGTGTTCGGCAATGAAGATGTTTGTTTTCTAAAGAAACTACTTTAGAAATGAAGCGAAACTAGTAAGTTGTACATCTTGTTAGACTACACAAACAAGGAAGGTTTCAAGTTGCTGCACTTAACCTTCTTTGTAGGAGAGCAACTGATTCCTACAACCGAACTAACTTATTTCACACAGTACAGTGTTCGGCAATGAAGATGTTTGTTTCCTAAAGAAACTGCTTTAGAAATGAAGTGAAACTACTAAGTTGTACATCTTGTTAGATTACACTAACCAGAAAAGTTTGAACTTGCTGCACTAAACCTTCTTCGTAGGAAAGCAAGTGATTCCTAGAACCGAACTTGCTTATTTCACACAGTACAGTGTTCGGCAATGAAGATGTTTGTTTTCTAAAGAAACTACTTTAGAAATGAAGCGAAACTAGTAAGTTGTACATCTTGTTAGACTACACCATCAAGGAAGGTTTGAAGTTGCTGCACTAAACCTTCTTCGTAGGAAAGCAAATGATTCCTAGAACCGAACTAGCTTATTTCACACAGTAAAGTGTTCGGCAATGAAGATGTTTGTTTTCTAAAGAAACTACTTTAGAAATGAAGCGAAAGTAGTAAGTTGTACATCTTGTTAGACTACACCATCAAGGAAGGTTTGAAGTTGCTGCACTAAACCTTCTTCGTAGGAAAGCAAATGATTCCTAGAACTGAACTAGCTTATTTCACACAGTAAAGTGTTCGGCAATGAAGATGTTTGTTTTCTAAACAAACAACTTTAGAAATGAAGCGATACTACTCATTTGTACATCTTCTTAGATTACACTAACTAGAAATGTTTGAAGTTGCTGCACTAAACCTTCTTCGTAGGAAAGCAACTGATTCCTACAGCCGAACTAACTTATTGCACACAGTACAATTTTCGGCAATGAAGATGTATGTTTTCTAAACAAACTGCTTTAGAAATGAAGCGAAACTAGTAAGTTGTACATCTTGTTAGACTACACAATCAAGGAAGGTTTGAAGTTGCTGCACTAAACCTTCTTCGTAGGAAAGCAAATGATTCCTAGAACCGAACTAGCTTATTTCACACAGTACAGTGTTCGGCAATGAAGATGTTTGTTTTCTAAAGAAACTACTTTAGAAATGAAGCGAAACTAGTAAGTTGTATATCTTGTTAGACTACACAAACAAGGAAGGTTTGAAGTTGCTGCACTTAACCTTCTGCGTAGGAAAGCAACTGATTCCTCTAACCGAACTAACTTATTTCACACAGTACAGTGTTCGGCAATGAAGATGTTTGTTTCCTAAAGAAACTGCTTTAGAAATGAAGTGAAAGTACTAAGTTGTACATCTTGTTAGATTACACTAACTAGAAACGTTTGAACTTGCTGCACTAAACCTTCTTCGTAGGAAAGCAACTGATTCCTAGAACCGAACTAGCTTATTTCACACAGTACAGTCTTCGGTAATGCAGATGTTTGTTTTCTAAAGAAACTACTTTAGAAATGAAGCGAAAGTAGTAAGTTGTACATCTTGTTAGACTACACAAACAAGGAAGGTTTGAAGTTGCTGCACTAAACCTTCTTCTTCCTAGGAAAGCAACTGATTCCTACAACCGAAGTAACTTATTTCACACAGTACAGTTTTCGGCAATGAAGATGTATGTTTTCTAAACAAACTTCTTTAGAAATGAAGCGATACTACTAAGTTGTACATCTTGTTAGACTACACTAAGTAGAAAAGTTTGAACTTGCTGCACTAAACCTTCTTCGTAGGAAAGCAACTGATTCCTAGAACCGAACTAGCTTATTTCACACAGTACAGTGCTCGGTAATGCAGATGTTTGTTTTCTAAAGAGACTACTTTCGAAATGAAGCGATACTACTAATTTGTACATCTTGTAAGACTACACAAACAAGGAAGGTTTGAAGTTGCTGTACTAAACCTTCTTCGTAGGAAAGCAACTGATTCCTAGAACCGAAATAGCTTATTTCACACAGTACAGTGTTCGGCAATGAAAATGTTTGTTTTCTAAAGAAACTACTTTAGAAATGAAGCGAAACTAGTAAGTTGTACATCTTGTTAGACTACACAAATAAGGAAGGTTTGAAGTTGCTGCACTTAACCTTCTTCGTAGGAAAGCAACTGATTCCTACAACCGAACTAACTTATTTCACACAGTACAGTGTTCGGCAATGAAGATGTTTGTTTCCTAAAGAAACAGCTTTAGAAATGAAGTGAAACTACTAAGTTGTACATCTGGTTAGATTACACTAACTAGAAAAGTTTGAACTTGCTGCACTAAACCTTCTTCGTAGGAAAGCAACTGATTCCTAGAACCGAACTAGCTTATTTCACACAGTACAGTGTTCGGCAATGAAGATGTTTGTTTTCTAAAGAAACTACTTTATAAATGAAGCGAAACTAGTAAGTTGTACATCTTGTTAGACTACACAATCAAGGAAGGTTTGAAGTTGCTGCACTAAACCTTCTTCGTAGGAAAACAAGTGATTCCTAGAACCGAACTAGCTTATTTCACACAGTACAGTGTTCGGCAATGCAGATGTTTGTTTTCTAAAGAGACTACTTGAGAAATGACACGATACTACTAATTTGTACATCTTGTTAGACTACACAAACAAGGAAGGTTTGAAGTTGCTGCACTAAACCTTCTTCGTAGGAAAGCAACTGATTCCTACAACCGAACTAACTTATTTCACACAGTACAGTTTAGGGCAATGAAGATGTATGTTTTCTAAACAAACTGCTTTAGAAATGAAGCGATACTACTAAGTTGCATATCTTGTTAGACTACACTAACTAGAAAAGTTTGAACTTGCTGCACTAAACCTTCTTCGTAGGAAAGCAACTGATTCCTAGAACCGAACTAGCTTATTTCACACAGTACAGTGTTCGGCAATGAAGATGTTTGTTTTCTAAAGAAACTACTTTAGAAATGAAGCGAAACTAGTAAGTTGTACATCTTGTTAGACTACACAAACAAAGAAGGTTTGAAGTTCCTGCACTTAACCTTCTTCGTAGGAAAGCAACTGATTCCTAGAACCGAACTAGCTTATTTCACACAGTACAGTGTTCGGCAATGAAGATGTTTGTTTTCTAAACAAACATCTTTAGAAATGAAGCGATACTACTAATTGTACATCTTCATAGTTACACTAACTAGAAATGTTTGAAGTTGCTGCACTAAACCTTCTTCGTAGGAAAGCAACTGTTTCCTAGAACCGAACTACCTTATTTAACACAGTACAGTTTTCGGCAATGAAGATGTATGTTTTCTAAACAAACTGCTTTAGAAATGAAGCGAAACTACTAATTTCTATATATTCTTAGATTACACTAACTAGAAATGTTTGAAGTTGCTGCACTAAACCTTCTTCGTAGGAAAGCAACTGATTCCTACAACCAAACTAACTTATTTCAAACAGTACAATTTTCGGCAATGAAGATGTATGTTTTCTAAACAAACTGCTTTAGAAATGAAGTGAAACAACTAAGTTGTACATCTTGTTAGACTACACTAACTAGAAAAGTTTGAACTTGCTGCACTAAACCTTCTTCGTAGGAAAGCAACTGATTCCTAGAATCGAACTAGCTTATTTCACACAGTACAGTGTTCGGCAATGAAGATGTTTGTTTCCTAAACAAACAATTTTAGAAATGAAACGAAACTAGTAAGTTGTACATCTTGTTAGACTACACAAACGAGGAAGGTTTGAAGTGGCTGCACTAAACCTTCTTCGTAGGATAGCAACTGATTCCTAGAACCGAAATAACTTATGTCACACAGTACAGTTTTCGGCAATGAAGATTTTGTTTTTGAAACAAACTACTTTAGATATGAAGCGAATCAAGTAGGTGTACATCTTCTTACATAACACTAAATAGAAAAGTTTGAACTTGCTGCACTAAACCTTCTTCGTAGGAAAGCAACTGATTCCTAGAACCGAACTAACTTACTTCACACGGTACAGTGTTCGGCAATGAAGATGGATGTTTTCTAAACAAACTGCTTTAGAAATGAAGTAAAACTACTAAGTTGTACATCTTGTTAGATTACACTAACTAGAAATGTTTGAAGTTGCTGCACTAAATCTTCTTCGTAGGAAAGCAACTGATTCCTACAACCAAACTAACTTATTTAACACAGTAAAGTTTTTGACAATGAAGATGTATGTTTTGTAAACAAACTGCTTTAGAAATGAAGTGAAACTACTAATTTGTACATCTTGTTAGATTACACTAACTAGAAAAGTTTGAACTTGCTACACTAAACGTTCTTCGTAGGAAAGGAACTGATTCCTAGAACCGAACTAGCTTATTTCACACAGTACAGTGTTCGCCAATGAAGATGTATGTTTTGTAAACGAACTGCTTTAGAAATGAAGCGAAACTACTAATTTGTACATCTTCTTAGATTACACTAACTAGAAAAATTTTAACTTATTGCACTAAACCTTCTTCGTAGGAAAGCAACTGATTCCTAGAACCGAACTAGCTTATTTCACACAGTACAATGTTCGGTAATGACGATGTTTGTTTTCTAAACAAACTACTTTACAAATGAAGTGAAACTAGTAAGTTGTACATCTTGTTAGACTACACAAACAAGGAAGGTTTCAAGTTGCTGGACTAAACTTTCTTCGTAGGAAAGCAACTGATTCCTACAACCGAACTAACTTATTTCACACAGTACAGTTTTCGGAAGTGAAGATGTATGTTTTCTAAACAAACTGCTTTAGAAATGAAGCGATACTACTAAGTTGCACATGTTGTTAGACTACACTAACTAGAAAAGTTTGAACTTGCTGCACTAAACCTTCTTCGTAGGAAAGCAACTGATTCCTAGAACCGAACTAGCTTATTTCACACAGTACAGTGTTCGGCAATGAAGATGTTTGTTTTCTAAAGAAACTACTTTATAAATGAAGCGAAACTAGTAAGTTGTACATGTTGTTAGACTACACAATCAAGGAAGGTTTGAAGTTGCTGCACTAAACCTTCTTTGTAGGAAAACAAATGATTCCTAGAACCGAACTAGCTTATTTCACACAGTACAGTGTTCGGCAATGCAGATGTTTGTTTTCTAAAGAGACTACTTGAGAAATGAAGCGATACTACTAATTTGTACATCTTGTTAGACTACACAAACAAGGAAGGTTTGAAGTTGCTGCACTAAACCTTCTTCGTAGGAAAGCAACTGATTCCTACAAGCGAACTAACTTATTTCACACACTACAGTTTTGGGCAATGAAGATGTATGTTTTCTAAACAAACTGCTTTAGAAATTAAGCGATACTACTAAGTTGCATATCTTGTTAGAATACACTAACTAGAAAAGTTTGAACTTGCTGCACTAAACCTTCTTCGTGGGGAAGCAACTGATTCCTAGAACCGAACTAGCTTATTTCACACAGTATAGTGTTCGGAAATGAAGATGTTTGTTTTCTAAAGAAACTACATTATAAATGAAGCGAAACTAGTAAGTTGTACATCTTGTTAGACTACACAATCAAGGAAGGTTTGAAGTTGCTGCACTAAACCTTCTTCGTAGGAAAGCAAATTATTCCTAGAACCGAACTAGCTTATTTCAAACAGTACAGTCTTCGGCAATGAAGATGTTTGTTTTCTAAATAAACAACTTTAGAAATGAAGCGACACTACTAATTTGTACATCTTCATAGATTACACTAACTAGAAATGTTTGAAGTTGCTGCACTAAACCTTCTTCGTTGGAAAGCAACTGATTCCTACAACCGAACTAACTTATTTCACACAGTACAATGTTCGGCAATGAAGATGTTTGTTTCCTAAAGAAACTGCTTTAGAAATGAAGTGAAACTACTAAGTTGTACATCTTGTTAGATTACACTAACTAGAAAAGTTTGAACTTGCTGCACTAAACCTTCTTCGTAGGAAAGCAACTGATTTCTAGAACCGAACTAGCTTATTTCACACAGTACAGTGTTCGGTAATGAAAATGTTTGTTTTCTAAAAATAAACCACTTTAGAAATGAAGCGAAACTAGTAAGTTGTACATCTTGTTATACTACAGAAACAAGGAAGGTTTGAAGTTGCTGCACTAAACCTTCTTCGTAGGAAAGCAAATGATTCCTAGAACCGAACTAGCTTATTTCACACAGTACAGTGTTCGTCAATGAAAATGTTTGTTTTCTAAAGAAACTACTTTAGAAATGAAGCGAAACTAGTAAGTTGTACATCTTGTTAGACTACACAAACAAGGAATGTTTGAAGTTGCTGCACTTAAACTTCTTCGTAGGAAAGCAACTGATTCCTAGAACCGAACTAGCTCATTTCACACAGTACAGTGTTCGGCAATGAAGATGTTTGTTTTCTAAAGAAACTACTTTAGAAATGAAGCGAAACTAGTAAGTTGTACATCTTGTTAGACTACACAAACAAGGAAGGTTTGAAGTTGCTGCACTTAAACTTCTTCGTAGGAAAGCAACTGATTCCTAGAACCGAACTAGCTTATTTCACACAGTACAGTGTTCGGCAATGAAGATGTTTGTTTTCTAAACAAACAACTTGAGAAATGAAGCGATACTACTAATTTGTACACCTTCTTAGATTACACTAACTACAAATATTTGAAGTTGCTGCACTAAACCTTCTTTGTAGGAAAGCAACTGTTTCCTAGAACCGAACTAACTTATTTAACACAGTACAGTTTTCGGCAATGAAGATGTATGTTTTCTAAACAAACTGCTTTAGAAATGAAGCGAAACTACTAATTTGTACATATTCTTAGATTACACTAACTAGAAATGTTTGAAGTTGCTGCACTAAACCTTCTTCGTAGGAAAGCAACTGATTCCTACAACCAAACTAATTTATTTCACACAGTACAGTTTTCGGCAATGAAGATGTATGTTTTCTAAACAAACTGCTTTAGAAATGAAGTGAAACAACTAAGTTGTACATCTGGTTAGACTACACTAACTAGAAGAGTTTGAACTTGCTGCACTAAACCTTCTTCGTAAGAAAGCAACTGATTCCTAGAATCGAATTAGCTTATTTCACACAGTACAGTGTTCGGCAATGAAGATGTTTGTTTTCTAAACAAACAATTTTAGAAATGAAACGAAACTAGTAAGTTGTACATCTTGTTAGACTACACAAACGAGGAAGGTTTGAAGTGGCTGCACTAAACCTTCTTCGTAGGAAAGCAACTGATTCCTAGAACCGAACTAGCTTATTTCACACAGGACTGTGTTCGGCAATGAAGATGTTTGTTTTCTAAACAAACTTTTTTAGATATGAAGCAAATCTAGTATGTTGTACATCTTGTTAGATTACACTAACTAGAAAAGATTGAAGTTGCCGCACTAAACCTTCTTCGTAGGAAAGCAACTGATTCCTAGAACCGAACTAGCTTATTTCACACAGTACAGTGTTCGGAAATGAAGATGTTTGTTTTCTAAAGAAACTACATTAGAAATGAAGCGAAACTAGTAAGTTGTACATCTTCTTAGACTACACAAACAAGGAAGGATTGAAGTTGCTGCACTAAACCTTCTTAGTAGGATAGCAAATGATTCCTAAACCGAACTAGCTTATTTCACACAGTACAGTGTTGGGCAATGAAGATGTTTGTTTTCTAAACAAACAACTTCAGAAATGAAGCGATACTACTAATTTGTACATCTTCTCAGATTACACTAACTAGAAATGTTTGAAGTTGCTGCACTAAACCTTCTTCGTAGGAAAGCAACTGATTCCTACAACCGAACTAACTTATTTCACACAGAACAGTTTTCGGCAATGAAGATGTATGTTTTCTAAACAAACTGCTTCAGAAATGAAGTGAAACTACTAAGTTGTACATCGAGTTAGACTACACTAAGTAGAAAAGTTTGAACTTCCTGCACTAAACCTTCTTCGTAGGAAAGCAACTGATTCCTAGAATCGAACTAGCTTATTTCACACAGTACAGTGTTCGGCAATGAAGATGTTTGTTTTCTAAAGAAACTACTTTAGAAATGAAGCGAAACTAGTAAGTTGTACATCTTGTTAGACTACACAAACAAGGAAGGTTTGAAGTTGCTGCACTAAACCTTCTTGGTAGGAAAGCAACTGATTCCTACAACCGAAATAACTTATTTCACACAGTACAGTTTTGGGCAATGAAGATGTATGTTTTCTAAACATACTGCTTTAGAAATGAAGTGAAACTACTAAGTTGTACATCTTGTTAGAGTACACTAACTTGAAAAATTTGAACTTGCTGCACTAAACCTTCTTCGTAGGAAAGGAACTGATTCCTAGAACCGAACTAGCTTATTGCACACAGTACAGTTTTCGGCAATGAAGATGTATGTTTTCAAAACAAACTGCTTTCTAAATGAAGTGAAACTACTAAGTTGTACATCTTGTTAGACTACACTAACTAGAAAAGTTTGAACTTGCTGCACTAAACCTTCTTCGTAGGAAAGCAACTGATTCCTAGAACCGAACGAGCTTATTTCACACAGTATAGTGCATGGCGATGAAGATGTTTGTTTTCTAAACAAACTACTTTACAAATGAAGCGAAACTAGTAAGCTGTACATCTTTTTATACTACACAAACAAGGAAGGTTTGAAGTTGCTGTACTAAACTTTCTTCGTAGGAAAGCAACTGATTCCTAGATCCGAAGTAACTTATTTCACACAGTACAGTTTTCGGCAATGAAGATGTATGTTTTCTAAACAAACTGCTTTAGAAATGAAGTGAAACTACTAAGTTGTACATGTTGTTAGATTACACTGAGTATAAAAGTTTGAAGTTGCTGCACTAAACCTTCTTCGTAGGATAGGAACTGAATCCTAGAACCGAACTAGCTTATTTCACACAGTACAGTGTTCGGCAATGAAGATGTTTGTTTTCTAAAGAAACTACTTTAGAAATGAAGCGAAACTAGTAAGTTGTACATCTTGTTAGACTACACAAAGAAGGAAGGTTTGAAGTTGCTGCACTAAACCTTCTTCGTAGGAAAGCAACTGATTCCTTAAACCGAACTAACTTATTTCACACAGTACAGTTTTGGGAAATGAAGATGTATGTTTTCTAAACAAACTGCTTTAGAAATGAAGTGAAACTACTAACCTGTACATCTTGTTAGACTGCACTAACTAGAAAAGTTTGAACTTGCTGCACTAAACCTTCTTCGTAGGAAAGCAACTGATTCCTAGAACCGAACTAGCTTATTTCACACAGTACAGTGTTCGGCAATGAAGATATTTGTTTTCTAAAGAAACTACTTTAGAAATGAAGTGAAACTAGTATGTTGTACATGTTGTTAGACTACACAAACAAGGAAGGTTTGAAGTTGCTGCACTTAACCTTCTTCGTAGGAAAGCAACTGATTCCTAGAACCGAACTAACTTATTTCACACAGTACAGTTTTCAGCAATGAAGATGTTTGTTTTCTAACCAAACTACTTTACAAATGAAGCGAAACTGCTAAGATGTACATCTTCTTACAAGTAAGGTTTGAAGTTTCTGCACTAAATCTTCTTCGTAGGAAAGCAACTGATTCCTAGAACCGAACTAACTTATTTCACACAGTACAGTTTTCGGCAATGAAGATGTTTGTTTTTGAAAGAAACTACATTAGATATTAAGCGAATCTAGTATGTTGTACATCTTGTTAGATTACACTAACTAGAAAAGATTGAACTTGCTGCACTAAACCTTCTTCGTAGGAAAGCAACTGATTCCTAGAACCGAACTAGCTTATTTCACTCAGTACAGTGTTCGGCAATGAAGATGTTTATTTTCTAAACAAACTGCTTTACAAATGAACAGAAACTAGTAAGTTGTACATCTTGTTAGACTACACAAACAAGGAAGGTTTCAAGTTGCTGCACTTAACCTTCTTCGTAGGAAAGCAAATGATTCCTAGAACCGAACTAACTTATTTCACACAGTACAGTTATCGGCAATGAAGATGTTTGTTTTTGAAAGAAACTACTTTAGATATGAAGCGAATCTAGTATGTTGTACATCTTGTTAGATTACACTAACTAGAAAAGTTTCAACTTGCTGCACTAAACCTTCTTCGTAGGAAAGCAACTGATTCCTACAACCGAACTAACTTATTTCACACAGTACAGTTTTTGGCAATGAAGATGTATGTTTTCTAAACAAACTGCTTTAGAAATGAAGCGATACTACTAATTTGTACATCTTCTTAGATTACACTTACTAGATAAGTTTGAACTTGCTGCACTAAACCTTCTTCGTAGGAAAGCAACTGATTCCTAGAACCGAACTAGCTTATTTCACACAGTACAGTGTTCGTCAATGAAGATGTTTGTTTTCTAAAGAAACTACTTTAGAAATGAAGCGAAAGTAGTAAGTTGTACATCTTGTTAGACTACACAAACAAGGAAGGCTTGAAGTTGCTGCACTTAACCTTCTTCGTAGGAAAGCAACTGATTCCTAGAACCGAACTACCTTATTTCACACAGTACAGTGTTCGGCAATGAAGATGTTTGTTTTCTAAACAAACTACTTTAGATATGAAGCGATACTGCTAATTTGTACATCTTCTTAGATTACACTAACTAAAAATGTATGAAGTTGCTGCACTAAACCTTCTTCGTAGGAAAGCAACTGATTCCTACAACCGAACTAACTTATTTCACACAGTACAGTTTTCGGCAATGAAGATGTATGTTTTCTAAACAAACTGCTTTAGAAATGAAGCGAAACTAGTAAGTTGTACATCTTGTTAGACTACACAATCAAAGAAGGCTTGAAGTTGCTGCACTAAACCTTCTTCGTAGGAAAGCAAATGATTTCTAGGACCGAACTAGCTTATTTCACACAGTACAGTGTTCGGCAATGAAGATGTTTGTTTTCTAAAGAAACTACTTTAGAAATGAAGCGAAACTAGTAAGTTGTACATCTTGTTAGACTACACAAACAAGGAAGTTTTGAAGTTGCTGCACTTAACCTTCTTCGTAGGAAAGCAACTGATTCCTAGAACCGAACTAGCTTATTTCACACAGTACAGTGTTCGGCAATGAAGATGTTTGTTTTCTAAACAAACTACTTTAGAAATGAAGCGATACTACTAATTTGTACATCTTCTTAGATTACACTAACTAGAAATGTTTGAAGTTGCTGCACTAAACCTTCTTCGTAGGAAAGCAAGTGATTCCTACAACCGAACTAACTTATTTCACACAGTACAGTTTTCGGCAATGAAGATGTTTGTTTTCTAAAGAAACTACTTTAGAAATGAAGCGAAACTAGTAAGTTGTACATCTTGTTAGACTACACAAACAAGGAAGGTTTGAAGTTGCTGCACTTAACCTTCTTCGTAGGAAAGCAACTGATTCCTCTAACCGAACTAACTTATTTCACACAGTACAGTGTTCGGCAATGAAGATGTTTGTTTCCTAAAGAAACTGCTTAAGAAATGAAGTGAAACTTCTAAGTTGTACATCTTTTTAGATTACACTAACGAGAAAAGTTTGAACTTGCTGCACTAAACCTTCTTCTTAGGAAAGCAACTGATTCCTAGAACTGAACTAGCTTATTTAACACAGTACAGTGTTCGGCAATGAAGTTATTTGTTTTCTAAAGAAACTACTTTAGAAATGAAGCGAAACGAGTAAGTTGTACATCTTGTTTGACTACACAAACAAGGAAGGTTTGAAGTTGCTGCACTTAACCTTCTTCGTAGGAAAGCAACTGAATCCTACAACCGAACTAACTTATTTAACACAGTACAGTATTCGGCAATGAAGATGTATGTTTTCTAAAGAAACTACTTTAGAAATGAAGCGAAACTAGTAAGTTGTACATCTTGTTAGACTACACAAACAAGGAAGGTTTGAAGTTGCTGCACTAAACCTTCTTCGTAGGAAAGCAACTGATTCCTGCAACCGAACTACCTTATTTCACACAGGACAGTTTTCGGCAATGAAGATGTATGTTTTCTAAACAAACTGCTTTAGAAATGAAGCGATACTACTAAGTTGTACATCTTGTTAGACTACACTAAGTAGAAAAGTTTGAACTTGCTGCACTAAACCTTCTTCGTAGGAAAGCAACTGATTCCTAGAACCGAACTAGCTTATTTCACACAGTATAGTGTTCGGCAATGAAGATGTTTGTTTTCTAAAGAAACTACTTTAGAAATGAAGCGATACTACTAATTTGTACACCTTCTTAGATTACACCAACTACAAATGTTTGAAGTTGCTGCACTAAACCTTCTTCGTAGGAAAGCAACTGATTCCTACAACCGAACTAACTTATTTCACACAGTACAGTTTTCGGCAATGAAGATGTATGTTTCCTAAACAAACTACTTTAGAAATGAAGCGGTACTACTAAGTTGTACATCTTGTTAGACTACACTAACTAGAAAAGTTTGAACTTGCTGCACTAAACCTTCTTCGGAGGAAAGCAACTGATTCCTAGAACCGAACTACCTGATTTCACACAGTACAGTGTTCGGCAATGAAGATGTTTGTTTTCTATAGGAACTACTTTAGCAATGAAGCGAAACTAGTAAGTTGTACATCTTTTTATACTACACAAACAAGGAAGGTTTGAAGTTGCTGCACTTAACCTTCTTCGTAGGAAAGCAACTTTTTCCTACAACCGAACTAACTTATTTCACACAATACAGTGTTCGGCATTGAAGATGTTTGTTTCCTAAAGAAACTGCTTTAGAAATGAAGTGAAACTACTACGTTTTACATCTTGTTAGATTACACTAACCAGAAAACTTTGAACTTGCTGCACTAAACCTTCTTCGTAGGAAAGCAAGTGATTCCTAGAACTGAACTAGCTTTTTTCACACAGTACAGTGTTCGGCAATGAAGATGTTTGTTTTCTAAAGAAACTACTTTAGAAATGAAGCGAAACTAGTAAGTTGTACATCTTGTTAGACTACACAAACAAGGAAGGTTTGAAGTTGCTGCACTTAACCTTCTTCGTAGGAAAGCAACTGATTCCTACAACCGAACTAACTTATTTCATACAGTACACTGTTCGGCAATGAAGATGTATGTTTTCTAAAGAAACTACTTGAGAAATGAAGCGAAACTAGTAAGGTGTACATCTTGTTAGATTACACAAACAAGGAAGGTTTGAAGTTGCTGCACTAAACCTTCTTCGTAGGAAAGGAACTGATTCCTACAGCCGAACTAACTTATTTCACACAGTACAGTGTTCTGCAATGAAGATGTTTGTTTTCTAAACAAACTGCTTTAGAAATGAAGCGAAACTAGTAAGTTGTACATCTTGTTAGACTACACAATCAAGTAAGGTTTGAAGTTGCTGCACTAAACCTTCTTCGTAGGAAAGCAAATGATTCCTAGAACCGAACTAGCTTATTTCACACAGTACAGTGTTCGGCAATGAAGATGTTTCTTTTCTAAAGAAACTACTTTAGAAATGAAGCGAAACTAGTAAGTTGTACATCTTGTTAGACTACAAAAACAAGGAAGGTTTGAAGTTGCTGCACTTAACCTTATCGTAGGAGAGCAACTGATTCCTAGAACCGAACTAGCTTATTTAACACAGTACAGTGTTCGGCAATGAAGATGTTTGTTCTCTAAACAAACTACTTTAGAAATGAAGCGATACTACTAATTTGTACATCCTCTTAGATTACACTAACTAGAAATGTTTGAAGTTGCTGCACTAAACCTTCTTCGTAGGAAAGCAACTGATTCCTACAACCGAACTAACTTATTTCACACAGTACAGTTTTCGGCAATGAAGATGTATGTTTTCTAAACAAACTGCTTTAGAAATGAAGCAATACTACTAAGTTGAACATCTTGTTAGGCTACACTTACTAGAAAAGTTTGAACTTGCTGCACTAAACCTTCTTCGTAGGAAAGCAACTGATTCCTGGAACCGAACTAGCTTATTTCACACAGTACAGTGTTCGGCAATGAAGATGTTTGTTTTCTAAAGAAACTACTTTATAAATGAAGCAAAACTAGTGTGTTGTACATCTTGTTAGACTACACAATCAAGGAAGGTTTGAACTTGCTGCAGTAAACCTTCTTCGTAGGAAAGCAAATGATTCCTAGAACCGAACTAGCTTATTTCACACAGTACAGTGTTCGGCAATGAAGATGTTTGTTTTCTAAACAAACTACTTTACAAATGAAGCAAAACTAGTAAGTTGTACATCTTGTTAGACTACACAAACAAGGAAGGTTTGAAGTTGCTGCACTTAACCTTCTTCGTAGGAAAGCAACTGATTCCTACAACCTAACTAACTTATTTCACACAGTACAGTTTTCGGCAATGGAGATGTATGTTTTCTAAACAAACTGCTTTAGAAATGAAGCGATACTACTAATTTGTACATCTTCTTAGATTACACTAACTAGAAAAGTTTGAACTTGCTGCACTAAACCTTCTTCGTAGGAAAGCAACTGATTCCTAGAACCGAACTAGCTTATTTCACACAGTACAGTGTTCGTCAATGAAAATGTTTGTTTTCTAAAGAAACTACTTTAGAAATGAAGCGAAACTAGTAAGTTGTACATCTTGTTAGACTACACAAACAAGGAAGGTTTGATGTTGCTGCACTTAACCTTCTTCGTAGGAAAGCAACTGATTCCTAGAACCGAACTACCTTATTTCACACAGTACAGTGTTCGGTAATGAAGATGTTTTTTTTCTAAACAAACTACTTTAGAAATGAAGCGATACTACTAATTTGTACATCTTCTTAGATTACACTAACTAAAAATGTTTGAAATTGCTGCACTAAACCTTCTTACTAGGAAAGCAACTGATTCCTACAAACGAACTACCTTATTTCACACAGTACAGTTTTCGGCAATGAAGATGTATGTTTTCTAAACAAACTGCTTTAGAAATGAAGTGAAACTACGAAGTTGTACATCTTTTTAGAATACACTAACTAGAAAAGTTTGAACTTGCTGCACTAAACCTTCTTCGTAAGAAAGCAACTGATTCCTAGAACCGAACTAGCTTATTTCACACAGTACAGTGTTCGGCAATGAAGATGTTTGTTTTCTAAAGAAACTACTTTAGAAATGAAGCGAAACTAGTAAGTTGTACATCTTGTTAGACTACACAAACAAGGAAGGTTTGAAGTTGCTGAACTTAACCTTCTTCGTAGGAAAGCAACTGATTCCTAAAACCGAACTAACTTATTTCACACAGTACAGTATTCGGAAATGAAGATGTATGTTTTCTAAAGAAACTACTTTAGAAATGAAGCGAAACTAGTAAGTTGTACATCTTGTTAGACTACACAAACAAGGAAGGTTTGAAGTTGCTGCACTAAACCTTCTTCGTAGGAAAGCAACTAATTCCTACAACCGCACTACCTTATTTCACACAGTACAGTTTTCGGCAATGAAGATGTATGTTTTCTAAACAAACTGCTTTAGAAATGAAGCGATACTACTAAGTTGTACATCTTGTTAGAGCACAATAAATAGAAAAGTTGAAACTTGCTGCACTAAACCTTCTTCGTAGGAAAGCAACTGATTCCTAGAACCGAACTAGCTTATTTCACACAGTACAGTGTTCGTCAATGAAGATGTTTGTTTTCTAAAGAAACTACTTTAGAAATGAAGTGAAACTAATAAGTTGTATATCTCGTTAGACTACACAAACAAGGAAGGTTTGAAGTTGCTGCACTAAACCTTCTTCGTAGGAAAGCAACTGATTCCTAGAACCGAACTAGCTTATTTCACACAGTACAGTGTTCAGCAATGAAGATGTTTGTTTTCTAAACAAACAACTTTACAAATGAAGCGATACTACTAATTTGTACACCTTCTTAGATTACACTAACTACAAATATTTGAAGTTGCTGCACTAAACCTTCTTCGTAGGAAAGCAACTGATTCCTACAACCGAACTAACTTATTTCACACAGTACAGTTTTCGGCAATGAAGATGTATGTTTTCTAAACAAACTGCTTTAGAAATGAAGCGATACTACTAATTTGTACATCTTCTTAGATTACACTAACTAGATAAGTTTGAACTTGCTGCACTAAACCTTCTTCGTAGGAAAGCAACTGATTCCTAGAACCGAACTAGCTTATTTCACACAGTACAGTGTTCGTCAATGAAGATGTTTGTTTTCTAAAGAAACTACTTTAGAAATGAAGTGAAACTAGTACGTTGTACATCTTGTTAGACTACACAAACAAGGAAGGCTTGAAGTTCCTGCACTTAACCTTCTTCGTAGGAAAGCAACTGATTCCTAGAACCGAACTACCTTATTTCACACAGTACAGTGTTCGGCAATGAAGATGTTTGTTTTGTAAACAAACTAATTTAGAAATGAAGCGATACTACTAATTTGTACATCTTCTTAGATTACACTAACTAGAAATGTTTGAAGTTGCTACACTAAACCTTCTTCGTAGGAAAGCAACTGATTCCTACAACCGAACTAACTTATTTCACACAGTACAGTTTTCGGCAATGAAGATGTTTGTTTTCTAAAGAAACTACTTTAGAAATGAAGCGAAACTAGTAAGTTGTACATCTTGTTAGACTACACAAACAAGGAAGGTTTGAAGTTGCTGCACTTAACCTTCTTCGTAGTAGGAAAGCAACTGATTCCTCTAACTTGAACTAACTTATTTCACACAGTACAGTGTTCGGCAATGAAGATGTTTGTTTCCTAAAGAAACTGCTTAAGAAATGAAGTGAAACTTCTAAGTTGTACATCTTTTTAGATTACACTAACGAGAAAAGTTTGAACTTGCTGCACTAAACCTTCTTCTTAGGAAAGCAACTGATTCCTAGAACTGAACTAGCTTATTTCACACAGTACAGTGTTTGGCAATGAAGATATTTGTTTTCTAAAGAAACTACTTTAGAAATGAAGCGAAACGAGTAAGTTGTACATCTTGTTAGACTACACAAACAAGGAAGGTTTGAAGTTGCTGCACTTAACCTTCTTCGTAGGAAAGCAACTGAATCCTACAACCGAACTAACTTATTTCACACAGTACAGTATTCGGCAATGAAGATGTATGTTTTCTAAAGAAACTACTTTAGAAATGAAGCGAAACTAGTAAGTTGTACATCTTGTTAGACTACACAAACAAGGAAGGTTTGAAGTTGCTGCACTAAACTTTCTTCGTAGGAAAGCAACTGATTCCTACAACTGAACTACCTTATTTCACACAGTACAGTTTTCGGCAATGAAGATGTATGTTTTCTAAACAAACTGCTTTAGAAATGAAGCGATACTACTAAGTTGTACATCTTGTTAGACTACACTAACTAGAAAAGTTTGAACTTGCTGCACTAAACCTTCTTCGTAGGAAAGCAACTGATTCCTAGAACCAACTAGCTTATTTCACACAGTATAGTGTTCGGCAATGAAGATGTTTGTTTTCTAAAGAAACTACTTTAGAAATGAAGCGATACTACTAATTTGTACACCTTCTTAGATTACACTAACTACAAATGTTTGAAGTTGCTGCACTAAACCTCCTTCGTAGGAAAGCAACTGATTCCTACAACCGAACTAACTTATTTCACACAGTACAGTTTTGGCAATGAAGATGTATGTTTTCTAAACAAACTACTTTAGAAATGAAGTGGTACTACTAAGTTGTACATCTTGTTAGACTACACTAACTAGAAAAGTTTGAACTTGCTGCACTAAACCTTCTTCGTAGGAAAGCAACTGATTCCTAGAACCGAACTAGCTTATTTCACACAGTACAGTGTTCAGCAATGAAGATGTTTGTTTTCTAAAGAAACTACTTTAGAAATGAAGCGAAACTAGTAAGTTGTACATCTTGTTAGACTACACAATCAAGGAGGGTTTGAAGTTGCTGCAGTAAACCTTCTTCGTAGGGAAAGCAAATGATTCCTAGAACCGAACTAGCTTATTTCACACAGTGCAGTGTTCGGCAATGAAGATGTTTGTTTTCTAAAGAAACTGCTTTAGAAATGAAGTGAAACTACTAAGTTGTACATCTTGTTAGATTACACTAACTAGAAAAGTTTGAACTTGCTGCACTAAACCTTCTTCGTAGGAAAGCAACTGATTCCTAGAACCGAACTAGCTTATTTCACACAGTACAGTGTTCGGCAATGAAGATGTTTGTTTTCTAAAGAAACTACTTTAGAAATGAAGAGAAACTAGTAAGTTGTACATCTTGTTAGACTACACAAACAAGGAAGGTTTGAAGTTGCTGCACTAAACCTTCTTCGTAGGAAAGCAACTGATTCCTAGAACCGAACTAGCTTATTTCACACAGTACAGTGTTCGGCAATGAAGATGTTTGTTTTCTAAACAAACAACTTTAGAAATGAAGCGAAACTACTAATTTGTACATCTTCTTAGATTACACTAACTAGAAATGTTTGAAGTTGCTGCACTAAACCTTCTTCGTAGGAAAGCAACTGATTCCTAGAACCGAACTAGCTTATTTCACACAGCACAGTGTTCGGCAATGAAGATGTATGTTTTCTAAACAAACTGCTTTAGAAATGAAGTGAAACTACTAAGTTGTACATCTTCTTAGATTACACTAACTAGAAAAAGTTTGAACTTGCTGCACTAAACCTTCTTCAGAGGAAAGCAACTGATTCCTAGAACCTAACTAGCTTATTTCACACAGTACAGTGTTCGGCAATGAAGATGTTTGTTTTCTAAAGAAACTACTTTAGAAATGAAGCGAAACTAGTAAGTTGTACATCTTGTTAGACTACACAAACAAGGAAAGGTTTGAAGTTGCTGCACTAAAAGTTCTTCGTAGGGAAAGCAACTGATTCCTAGAACCGAACTAGCTTATTTCACACAGTACAGTGTTCGGCAATGAAGATGTTTGTTTTCTAAACAAACTGCTTTAGAAATGAAACGATACTACTAAGTTGTACATCTTTTAAGACTACACTAACTAGAAAAGTTTGAACTTGCTGCACTAAACTTTCTTCGTAGGAAAGCAACTGATTCCTAGAACCGAACTAGCTTATTTCACACAGTACAGTGTTCGGCAATGAAGATGTTTGTATTCTAAAGAAACTAGTTTAGAAATGAAGCAAAACTAGTAAGTTGTACATCTTGTTAGACTACACAAACAAGGAAGGTTTGAAGTTGCTGCACTAAACCTTCTTCGTAGGAAAGCAACTGATTCCTAGAACCGAACTAGCTTATTTCACACAGTACAGTGTTAGGCAATGAAGATGTTTGTTTTCTAAAGAAACTACTTTATAAATGAGGCAAAACTAGTAAGTTATACATCTTGTTAGACTACATAATCAAGGAAGGTTTGAACTTGCTGCACTAAACGTTGTTCTTAGGAAAGCAAATGATTCCTAGAACCGAACTAGCTTATTTCACACAGTACAGTATTCGGCAACGAAGATGTTTGTTTTCTAAACAAACAACTTTAGAAATGAAGCGATACTACTAATTTGTACACCTTCTTAGATTACACTAACTACAAATGTTTGAAGTTGCTGCACTAAACCTTCTTCGTTGGAAAGCAACTGATTCCTACAACCGAACTAACTTATTTCACACAGTACAGTTTTCGGCAATGAAGATGTATGTTTTCTAAACAATATGCTTTAGAAATGAAGCGATACTACTAATTTGTACATCTTCTTACATTACACTAACTAGAAAAGTTTGAACTTGCTGCACTAAACCTTCTTCGTAGGAAAGCAACTGATTCCTAGAACCGAACTAGCTTATTTCACACAGTACAGTGTTCGTCAATGAAAATGTTTGTTTTCTAAAGAAACTACTTTAGAAAGGAAGCGAAACTAGTAAGTTATACATCTTCTTAGACTACACAAACAAGGAAGGTTTGATGTTTCTGCACTAAACCTTCTTCGTAGGAAAGCCACTGATTCCTAGAACCGAACTAGCTTATTTCACACAGTACAGTGTTTGGCAATGAAGATGTTTGTTTCCTAAACAAACAACTTTAGAAATGAAGCGAAACTACTAATTTGTACATCTTAGATTACACTAACTAGAAATGTTTGAAGTTGCTGCACTAAACCTTCTTCGTAGGAAAGCAACTGATTCCTACAACAGAACTAACTTATTTCACAAAGTACAGTTTTCGGCAATGAAGATGTATGTTTTCTAAACAAACTGCTTTAGAAATTAAGTGAAAGTATGAAGTTGTACATCTTCTTAGATTACACTAACTAGAAAAGTTTGAACTTGCTGCACTAAACTTTCTTCGTAGGAAAGCAACTGATTCCTAGAACCCTAACTAGCTTATTTCACACAGTACAGTGTTCGACAATGAAGATGTTTGTTTTCTAAAGAAACTACTTTAGAAATGAAGCGAAACTAGTAAGTTGTACATCTTGTTAGACTACACAAACAAGGAAGGTTTGAAGTTGCTGCACTTAACCTTTTTTCGTAGGAAAGCAACTGATTCCTAGAACCGAACTAGCTTATTTCACACAGTACAGTGTTCGGCAATGAAGATGTTTGTTTTCTAAACAAACTACTTTAGAAATGAAGCAATACTACTAATTTGTATATCGTCTTAGATTACACTAACTAGAAATGTTTGAAGTTGCTGCACTAAACCTTCTTCGGAGGAAAGCAACTGATTCCTACAACCGAACTAACTTATTTCACACAGTACAGTTTTCGGCAATGAAGATGTATGTTTTCTAAACAAAGTGCTTTAGAAATGAAGTGAAATTACGAAGTTGTACATCGTTTTAGATTACACTAACTAGAAAAGTTTGAACTTGCTGCACTAAACCTTCGTAGAAGAGCTACTGATTCCTAGAACCGAACTAGCTTATTTCACACGGTACAGTGTTCGGCAATGAAGATGTTTGTTTTCTAAAGAAACTACTTTAGAAATGAAGCGAAACTAGTAAGTTGTACATCTTGTTAGTCTACACAAACAAGGAAGGTTTGAAGTTGCTGCACTTAACCTTCTTCGTAGGAAAGCAACTGATTCCTAGAACCGTACTAGCTTATTTCACACTGTACAGTGTTCGGCAATGAAGATGTTTGTTTTCTAAACAAACTACTTTAGAAATGAAGCGATACTACTAATTTGTACATCTTCTTAGATTACACTAACTAGAAATGTTTGAAGTTGCTGCACTAAACCTTCTTCGTAGGAAAGCAACTGATTCCTAGAACCGAACTAGCTTATTTCACACAGTACAGTGTTCGGCAATGAAGATGTTTGTTTTCTAAACAAACTACTTTAGAAATGAAGCGAAACTAGTAAGTTTTACATCTTGTTAGACTACACAAACAAGGAAGGTTTGAAGTTGCTGCACTAAACCTTCTTCGTAGGAAAGCAAATGATTCCTAGAACCGAACTAGCTTATTTCACACAGTACAGTGTTCGGGAATGAAGATGTTTGTTTTCTATAGAAACTACTTTAAAAATGATGCGAAACTAGAAAGTTGTACATCTTCTTAGACTACACAAACAAGGAAGGTTTGAAGTTGCTGCACTTAACCTTCTTCGTAGGAAAACAACTGATTCCTACAACCGAACTAGCTTATTTCACACAGTACAGTGTTCGGGAATGAAGATGTTTGTTTTCTATAGAAACTACTTTAAAAATGATGCGAAACTACTAAGTTGTACATCTTGTTAGATTACACAAACTAGGAAAGGTTTGAAGTTGCTGCACTTAACCTTCTTCGTAGGAAAGCAACTGATTCCTAGAACCGAACTAGCTTATTTCACACAGAACAGTGTTCGGCAATGAAGATGTTTGTTTTCTAAAGAAACTACTTTAGAAATGAAGCGAAACTAGTAAGTTGTACATCCTGTTAAACTACACAAACAAGGAAGGTTTGAAGTTGCTGAACTTAACCTTCTTCGTAGGGAAAGCAACTGATTCCTACAACCGAACTAACTTATTTCACACAGTACAGTATTCGGCAATGAAGATGTATGTTTTCTAAAGAAAGTACTTTAGAAATGAAGCGAAACTAGTAAGTTGTATATCTTGTTAGACTACACAAACAAGGAAGGTTTGTAGTTGCTGCACTAAACCTTCTTCGTAGGAAAGCAACTAATTCCTACAACCGAACTACCTTATTTCACACAGTACAGTTTTCGGCAATGAAGATGTATGTTTTCTAAACAAACTGCTTTGGAAATGAAGCGATACTACTAAGTTGTACATGTTGTTCGAATACACTAGCTAGAAAAGTTTGAACTTGCTGCACTAAACCTTCTTCGTAGGAAAGCAACTGATTCCTAGAACCGAACTACCTTATTTCACACAGTACAGTGTTCAGCAATGAAGATGTTTGTTTTCTAAAGAAACTACTGTAGAAATGAAGCGAAACTAGTAAGTTGTACACCTTGTTAGACTACACAAACAAGGAAGGTTTGAAGTTGCTGCACTTAACCTTCTTCGTAGGAAAGCAACTGATTCCTCTAACCAAACTAACTTATTTCACACAGTACAGTGTTCGGCAATGAAGATGTTTGTTTCCTAAAGAAACTGCTTTAGAAATTAAGTGAAACTACTAAGTTGTACATCTTGTTAGATTACACTAACTAGAAAACTTTGAACTTGCTACACTAATCCTTCTTCTTAGGAAAGCAACTGATTCCTAGTTTAACTAGCTTATTTCACACAGTACAGTGTTCGGCAATGAAGATGTTTGTTTTCTAAAGAAACTACTTTAGAAATGAAGCGATACTACGAAGTTGTACATCTTCTTAGACTACACAATCAAGGAAGGTTTGAAGTTGCTGCACGTAACCTTCTTCGTAGGAAAGCCAATGATTCCTAGAACCGAACTAACTTATTTCACACAGTACATTTTTCGGCAATGAAGATGTATGATTTCTAAAGAAACTACTTTAGAAATGAAGCGAAACTAGTAAGTTGTACATCTTGTTAGACTACACAAACAAGGAAGGTTTGAAGTTGCTGCATTTAACCTTCTTCGTAGGAAAGCAACTGATTCCTAGAACCGAACTAGCTTATTTCACACAGTACAGTGTTCGGCAATGAAGATGTTTGTTTTCTAAACAAACTACTTGAGAAATGAAGCGAAACTAGTAAGTTGTACATCTTGTTATACAACACAATCCAGGAAGGTTTGAAGTTGCTTCACTAAACCTTCTTCGTAGGAAAGCAAATGATTCCTAGAACCGAAATAGCTTATTTCACACAGTACAGTGTTCGGCAATGAAGATGTTTGTTTTCTAAACAAACTGCTTTAGAAATGAAGTGAAACTACGAAGTGGTACAACTTGTTAGATTACACTAACCAGAAAAGTTTGAAGTTGCTGCACTAAACTTTCTTCGTAGGAAAGCAAGTGATTCCTAGAACCGAACTAGCTTATTTCACACAGTACAGTGTTCGGCAATGAAGATGTTTGTTTTCTAAAGAAACTACTTTAGCAATGAAGCAAAACTAGTAAGTTGTACATCTTGTTAGACTACACAAACAAGGAAGGTTTGAAGTTGCTGAACTTAACGTTCTTCATAGGAAAGCAACTGATTCCGAGAACCGAACTAGCTTATTTCACACAGTACAGTGTTGGGAAATGAAGATGTTTGTTTTCTAAACAAACTACTTTAGAAATGAAGTGATACTACTAATGTGTACATCTCCTTAGATTACACCAGATGGAAATGTT